>CM068315.1:36652817-36657817 GCA_034766995.1 Acanthacorydalis orientalis | reverse complement strand
TGAGATTTTTTTAAAATCTAAACTGAAGTAAGTGCATCAATAAAATTATTTATAATATCAAAGTTTATTTACAATCTAAATCATAAATAAATATGTGGCATGACTAAATGTTTCTGTAAAAATTTTTTTATCAACGTTTAACAATTTATTTGAATAAAAGTAATTCTGATGATTTTTTGGAAATTTATAACAAACTATTATGGGGACTGGATTGTAATTATAATTCGAATATCTTACTTTTAAAAATAAATTCTCCTTCGTTAAAATGTGACCAATTGTTTGTATTAATGTTATTAAGTTGGTAGAAAAAGAATTTCAGTTCATGACCTACAAATTCTTTTACATTTTTTAATGTATGTGGTTTTCAGTGGTCCAAAACTGTTGGAACAGTCACCCTCAAGTCTAATTTTTGTGCGTGGTTCTAATTCAAATAACGCCTTCAGTTGATCGTTATGAATTGAAGAAGAACGCCCATGACCTTCTTCATCTTCAAGACTCTCGTTCCCAGTACAAAATTTTTGGAACCACCGTTCGTTCCTTAACAATTCCCACACCAAAAGTATCGTTTAGTTTACGATTAGTTTCTGAAGCTTTACCACCCGTTTTGAATTCATTCAAAAATGTCTCTTATTTGCTTCTTTTTCATCTTTAATTTCAATTTAATTCCAATTTTAATAGCAAGAAGCAAAATTAATAATAAAACCAGAGTCGATGCTATCAAAATACAGACCGAAAAATATACTTTAAAATGATATTAACATGAACACGGTGAAATGACACTTTCATTGAAAAAAATGAAGATTAGAATTCATAAAATAAAAACCGGAATTATTTTTCTACCAACCTAATAATTTTACTGTATATATATACATATATATATATATATATATATATATAAATACATACAAAACTTTTCATACGGTCATTGTTCAAAGGTTAAAAAACTGAAATGTAATGCCACGGTAGTGTAATATAAAAAACATTTATAAAGTGAGTACAACGATGACTACACGAAGATAATTTTAAGTGCTCGTGAATTATACATAATGAATTGCGAATCTACGTAAAACCGGATGGTACCTATTGTCGGTACGTCTTTGTTGAACGTTAATAAATAAACTTATGAACACATATTAATGAACGAATCCGAAAAAAAATCCCATTATGTATAATTCGGTAAATTGTAATCTCGATTATGAAACTGTACGGAAATTGATCAAAAACATCTTTCGCTTATATATTAAAATATCGATTGCTGTTTAAGGCGTATTCTTTGTCTCTTTTAACGTTTGAAAAATAATCAAAGGTGAACGAAGAAGTAATCCCAATGTTAGGGAGTGCTTCGTGTGAACGGCACCAGTTGGCAGCATCGTCTTGTAGCCTATCGTGCGCGTGTAAGGTCAATGTTGACCGTACTAATGGAACCTTCGTGTACCGTGGCTAACGTATCAAATCAAACATATCGAAAACTAACACTTGTCCATCTTATCTGATTTCTTTACAGATTGTTTACAAAAGTCAGTCAAGTGTCGCATCGCAATAACAAATACGAAACTGAATAAAAAAGTAAATTGAAAATGTGTACTGGCCTTATTTAAGACGTGTATTAAATACATTTAGATCAATTATCAGTTTTTTTTCTTCTTAAACACACAAAATATAGCTAAGGGAATGTGCTTTGTTAACAAAAAATACACGTACCTATGTTATATTTATCAAACAGTTTTATTCTTTTTTATTATAATGTTCTAGTTAAGAAATTTTCATCGACGTAAATTTCATTAGACAAGTTTATTTATTTTTAATAAAAATAAATAAATTAATAAAATAAAAATAATCCATTTTAAACTCTTTAATGTTTAAAAATCTCAGAGATAAAATATATTTTTTACATTTTTTTATAAAAAGAGACAAAAAAATATAATATAATTCAATATATTTTATATATATATATATATATATATAGTTCTAACAAAAGTAGTTTTTTATAAAAAATTAATTTATATTAAATTTTACTAGATCAGTTAATATTCACCTTGAATTAAATTTCATTATTTATTTGAACATATGTAATAAAGTAAATAATAATTTCTTAAAATGATTAGATTATATAATAGTATTTTATACACGAAATTCGTACCAAATTTTCAATTACTTATTTATAGAAGAATATTAATACATAATATTTATCTTTTTATACATTTCTTAAGAAATCATTAAAATTATGTTTTACTATTTAAATACACTAATCATTATCAAGTTTTCATGAAGCACAATATGAAGTTTTATTTTAAATCCATGAACATCATATTAATATTATTATATGGGTTGGGTAATATGTCGACGTGTGGCTGAGAGAAAGTATACATAAAATAAATAAATTGTAAAGAAATACGTTTTATCTAAGTCACGTAAGATTAATACCTTAATCTTTTAAGTAATTTTATATCATTAATTATGTAGCTGGGAATCAGACAATATATTTAGTTTAAATTGACTTTAATGTTTTCTAGTATTTTAAAATGTTTAATAAATACTTTAAGCAATAAATAGTCAAGATATACTTCATGTCTATGTGTTAAAGTAACTTTATTAACATTAAAACAAATAAATATATTTCACAAGACACATTCATTGTTTAAGAGCAAGACAATGTCATGATATGTTATAAATTTCATTGTTAATGGCGACAGACTAATATCCGTCAGAAGTGATATTCGAACCGACGACACTATAATACGAACTGAAAAAGATCATTGTCCTAACTCCCTCTATAAGGCTGCAAACTGCATATACAACTTGAAAAATGTTCATTGTGATACTAATGTTATAAAAATGCGTTTTCCCTGTTTTGTGATTTATTAAAACTTTAAAACTTGTACCATTATTTGGCGCTATCGTTGTCTCGGAAAAAAAAGTTGTCTTATACAAACTATAATTTTTTTTATTGCTTTGACAAAGACATATCTTTAATTATTTATGACAGATTCTTGTAGGAATGTTTGTCGTATAATATTTTTAGTTTGTTCTTTATAAAAAAAAATACACGCACATACACACAACTGAGTGAATTTCTATGTTCCCAATAATTTAATTTAACGAAGTTGGCAATTTTTTCTAGGGTTGTATTTTTGTAAAAACTTGTGATTTCTCGTCGGACTAGAACTTTTTATATTCCTCAGATAGTGGAAAAAACTTAAATAAAATCGATACAATATAAAACTATATTAGAGAAGAAAATATATAGAAGTCGTATAATACTACTTTAAAAATAAATCAAATAAAGGAGTAAAATATACAAGAAATATATTACGTATTTTGTGTTGGCACTATAAAAATATTAAAAATAATATAACTAGAAGGTGCAAAATATAATGCATTGTACATACACCAATCTTGCTGTAACAACACAAATATGTGTAAATCTTGTATTTTTGTACATATACGAGAGCGGTTTGAAAAGTAACTTGGTTCGTTTACTCACAGAGAGAGAGAGAAGAATAGCTGTATATGTTTTTAAATATTTTTATAAAGTTGTAAGCTATTTCGCCATTAATTATTCATTTGACAGTTGTTTCAAAACAAGTGTTTGGTGCAAGTTCAAAATGGATAAAATCGAAATTACAGGTGTGATTTAGTTCTTTTTTTTTGAAAGGGAAAACAGTGAAATAAATCTATGAGGTAATATTTTCTACACTGGATCAATCTTGCCCTTTTTTGAAATCGTTCGACCATGTATCATGCTCAGAAGGACCGAGAACATTTGCCACACTAGAAATCATCGATTAAATTCACAATATGGTTTTATCTGACCGGCAAGTGAAAGTGAACAAGATAGCAGATGTCATAGGCATCTCAATTGATTGAATGTATTTTATTTTGCATAATAAATTGCGTATAAAAAAAATTACCGCAAGATGGGTGCTGCTATAGAACAAAAACGAATTCGTACACGAACATCAGTCGAATTCTTGGATCTATTTCAGAAAAATCCAACATATTTCATGCGGTGTTTTGTGACCATGGATGAAACTTTGGTTCATCATCACATCAGAATCGAAAACGCAATTAAAACAGTGGACTGAGCGAGGTAAAGTACCTGTGCAGAAGACAAAGAGTGTTCATTTGGATGAAAAGGTGGTAGTTAGTTTTCTGGAATGCGAAAAGAAATTTCCTAATCAACTATGTTCAAAAGGAGAAAACCATTACTGGCCAATATCATATCAAGTTGAAAGTATAAATCTCGGAAAAACGTCCCGAAAATGCCAAGAAAAAAGTGTTGTTTCACCATGATAATACATCGGTTTATTCGAGTATTATCGCTTAGCAAAAATGTGATAAATTCAACTTTGAAATCCTTCTGCATTTACCGTGTTCTTCGATTTGGTTCGGACTTCCATCTGTCCTCGAAATTAAAATTTTTTCTGGCAGGAAAGCGATTCGAATCGATTGAAGAGACTATTGTGGCCACAAATGTCTATTTTCAGGACCTGAAAGAAACCCACTTCCGGGTGGATATCGCAAAGCTGAAGAGAAACATTGCAAGTTGGCAATTGCGTTGAACTTCGACAGCATTATGTCGAAAAATAAAGTGGAATTTGAAACTGAAGCTGTTATCTCTAATATCAAACAAAGTTACTCTTCAAATTACCCTCGTATGTGTGTATATATATATATATATATATATGTGTGTGTGCGTGTGTGTGTGTATATGTATATATATAGACAGATAGATAGATATAGATATATGGATATATATACATGTATATATGTATGTTATTTTTACATTTCAGAATTGATTTCAAGTTAGTTTTATTAAATATAATTGTAAAATAAGAGTATTCGACAGTATTTTATATGAAATACATTATATTTTTAAGAATGTAATTCTGTTGTCGAACGCTATTAGTGTTCTATATACTATCATATACGAATATATCGTTTTCATTTATATATATATATATATATATATATATATATATTATGCATATATATATATA
>CM068315.1:36637817-36647817 GCA_034766995.1 Acanthacorydalis orientalis | reverse complement strand
TTTTTACCCTCTATATGTTTGAAATTCAATAATGACGAGGGTCAGTGATTGAAACAGCCCCGTTTTAGATGTCGTTTGTAGTTTGTCATTCGATGCATTTTATATGTGTTTATATGCAGGTGTATAGAGATTGCTATACTCAAATATGTACATATGTATCTGTGTTAATTGATTATTTTCATTTTGAGCCCATTGAAACACCATGTTTGTTATTTATGGAATGTATATTGAACTGTCGTTTGAATTTTAATAGTATTTTATATAATAATATTATTTATTTCGTAAACTATAGAAAATTTTTGTTATATATTTTATTTAATATTAATTTTAAGTATAAACAAAGTTCAAAGTTCAGTATTGTTCAAATATTATATATATATATATATATATATATATATATATATATAATTTATTTGCTCGAAAATTACTACAAAAGTTATCATAGTTATTAAATATTTTTATTTTCTTTTTTTAAAAAAAATACAGATTAAAAGTTTTTGTTTATGAAAGTATTTTTTTTTGTTCTATGAAACTTATATTTATATGTTAGTGAATTAAACTTTACGGATTTTGATAAATTTATTATTTATTAGTTAGTAGCCTGACAGGTTGAATTTGTTAGAAACAGAAAAAGTAAAAAATAATTAAGTTGTTTAATTATTATAATTTGTATAAAGATATTTTTCATTAAAAATAATTTTCTATAAATAAACTCCGGATCAAAAATAAATTTCTATAAATAAATTCCGGATCAAAAAGAATAAATATCAAAATATAAATTACTATCGTTAATGAAAGACATCAAAAAAAATTAATAGTATTTTTAGAAGAATTGTAATGAGTAAATTACTGTTCTAATTATTTAAAATTTTAATAATATAAAAGTGTATGTACAAATTATACATCAGTTTATAAATAATAATACACAGACTTTTGATCTGCCATTTAATAAAATTTCAAATATTTTATATTCATTTTAGATCTTAATCAATTTAAACGAGATATATACTTAATTTTTAAGATTTTCTTAAGGGCTTTGAAATGAATTATAGAATTTCGAAATACATTTTTATCTTCAGAATGTACAAATATGGATATATATTTGTTTATATATTTAAATCTTAGATGTGTTTTGAACGTTTCCTGGAGAAATTCAGTATCCAAACAGACAAAGAAAAAAGCATGAATGAAAATAATTAAATTGTACGCTGATATAAAAAGTAGATACACTTTTCAACAGTGAACCATCGTTTATCATTTAATAGCATTTACTTATTTTGTTCTGATGATTATATGCTTGATGTAACAGCTGAAGAAAATTTGAAAAATGTGCAACAACGTAAGAAACTTAATTAGTTTTACTTGTACTGAATGCAAGTCATCGTGGAAATTACTTACGAGGAGCAGTCGAGAACTAAAAATAACCTGTCAGTTTACTGCCATGAAACAAGAACAACAAATAATTCATTATCTTAACATTATAAGAATTCTCATTAAAGCCGATACTAAGAACCAATAAATCTCGAATGTGAAAGAATTTTCGGAATGTGCATATTTCACATAAACCTGTATATATATAAATTTTCTGTCTATTAAAGTATTAAGACATTAATTCAACAAAGAATTTAATAACTGTTTATATGTTTCAGTAGAACTACTATGTAGTTATTAAAATGAAATTTTTTTAATGTTGCTCCAATACTTTATTTCATTTCCTTTTTATTGACGACAATTGATTATTTTTAGAAAATATTTTAGATCATCGTTTTAATGATAATGCGGTTATTCAATATTTTAATAGTAAACACAAAATGGAAAGTAAAAACACAATACGTTCACTTTCGTATTGAATATTGATTTTTGTAACTCACACTAATATTTCATCTACAGTGTTTAAAAAATTGCAACAAATCATTTACAAAAGACGAGGAAACATTACGCAAATAAAGGCGTCACAACGTGACAGCGGTATGCAAACAGCATGCATTTACATTAGCATTGAAGTGGATGGACTCGCATCTATCCTTCTGCGATCAATCATAGACGCACACATATGTGGGTGACACTATGTCACATGGGGCACGGACAACAGCCCCTTCCTGTCATAGTTAGTGCCCTCCTGTCAAGGCGTATTGGCCTTATGTCGGTTCCATGCATTTATCGCACGCCAAGTTTTGATTATTATCTACATTATTTAATTACAGATAAAATTATTAGTTTTATTCGAAAAGTATGTATTGAATTTGAAGTTTTGTAATTTTCTTATTTAATTTTTAAATTACATATAACGAAACGTATGTGTAAATATTTAAATAAGAACTAATATAATTTTCAATTTTTATGCTACAATTTTAAATAGTTAATTTTCTAACAAGCTGAAACAGTTCAAACATATATATATATATATATATATATATATATATATATATATATATATATATATATATATATATAACAAACGTATAATATCATGCACCAATTCCTATTTAATGTCTGAAATTCATTATGATATAGAATTTTCAAGGAAGGATTTGTTCAATAATCAGTGTTCATAATACGATGAAAAACCTATAGCAGTAGATAGAAATAAATAGTTTGTATATTTGTAAACCAACATACGTTAAAACGCTATAAGTTGTCGACAGTAGAATTTAGAATTTGCACATTGTTCAATTAATTAAACACTTTTTATTGTTAGTTGCACATGATATATTTTTCGTTTTGGTGAGATGAGTATATAGCAATTTTTGTAGATAGAATTCATAGCCACGAGCATTCGATTATCACAGGCCAGAAACAACTATAGAAATTATAGGAATTTTGCCAATTTCATAATTGATTTCTTTTTTATTTATACATGCTTATAACAGTCTACGAACCATATTTTTCCAGCGCAGATAAAATTGTCTACGCAAAAAATTTATGGATTTGGGTATTGAATGTGAATGTTCGGATGAAAGCAAGTTAGTTATGTATGAAAGGGTATTTGTACACAAAAGCGAGAATGTGTGGTTTTAAGTTTTGGCTGAATTCCAAACATAGCACAAAACTCATAGCAATTGTAGCATATGTAATTTCTAAGAATTTACCGCAAAATATTTTTTCGCGAATATTTTTTTCGTATAATATAAATATAAATTTTGAATGCAAACATTTTGAGCCCTTGTACATAGTATAATTTTTCGAAATGTATTTGTTTGTTTGTTTCATTTTAACTAAATTTTCATCCTAACTATTATTTATTTTTTATTTCACTCTGTTTATGAAAAAAGCTATTTTTTTATTCTTGAATATATTAAGCGAACTTTATAGTATCCTTCCTTATTAATATTTTTGGTTATAAAGTACATATAGTAAATTTATTAATATTAAATAAAAAAATACGTCAAGTACAGTTTAAATTAATATTTGACGAGTATACTTGTACATTTGAGAAATATTTTTACACCTTAAAAGTCTAAGCTAAATATAAATTAAATTACATTTGTATGTTTCATTAAAAAACAGTGAAAATGTATATAAAATATGTTGATTGATTTAAAATATTGTCAGATATTTATATGATTTTTGATTTATTAATTTTATTTAAATGCCTTATTTTACAAATTAAAAGTATATTATAAATATAATAAATTTCGCATTATAAAAACGATATAAATTTAATAATATCTATTGTTTTATATTTTCACAATAATCATACATTCAATAATGATAAGTAATAAACATATTTGTTTTTTTAATATTAAATAAACTTGAAAAACATCAGTTTATTATATTTTCTCAACATTTTGAAATATTTTAAAATGAAAAATAAGAATTTTAAAACAAAAAATGTACAATAATAATATTTTATTCTATATAATTAAATTTTATATTACTGCCATATATATATATATATATATATATATATATATATATATATATATATATATATATATATACATATATATATATAATAAACATTATGCAAAATATTATAATTAGTCATTTATATAATGTTAATATTTGTTTATTCTAATATGTAAATTGAATTCTTAACATAATATACTAACTGAAACACGAAAATTTTGTGACGTGTCGTATAATAAAAACCTGTTATTTGCATATATTTGTGCATTTAAAGTATTTAAATGAAACTGGTGAATAGATTCCTTCGAATTTGTTCAGAATTGATATGAATACCTCTAAACAGTCTAGACAAAATTTTGAATAAATATAGTTTTATACAGAAAATAAACATAAAATAGCTATTAATGTTTTCTATTCATTAAAATTGAATTAAATAAATTTATTCATATCGAAACCACGAGTCTCATCCAAAATTTAGTTTAAAAGGTAAAATAATGTATAGATACATACATATGTGTATATATATATATATATATATTTCTTTAAAATATTCAATGTAAAATAATATCTGTATGAAAACAATCTTTAAAATATATTTATATAATCATTTAGTACATTTTTTAACATATAGTTTTTTAAATATTTGATAAATAACATAAATCAGACATATTCTATTTAATGTATGAATTAAAAGTAAATTCATTTAACTGTAAGAAAAACTCTCATGAGTACACAAAAGGTTTTAGTGAAAAAATGAAATAAAAAATTATTTGTATTATATATAAAAATATGGATTGTACCATTCGTTTTCATTTTTTAGAAAAATGAATTTTATTACAAACATTTTTTTGATATAAGTGTTTTTAAAAGCTAAAAAACTAAAAAGTAATCACTGATCTGTAAATATTCATGAACTTAAATTATCATTTTGAATAAATTTTATTTTATGTAAATAATCAAGAAATCAACAATGTTATCAAAATATTAGAATGTAATTATATTCTGGTAAAAAATATTATGCTAAAGTTCATTAATGTTTCATGAAGATATTTTTTCTACAAAGAACAAAATGTTATCTATAATGACAAAATATTATTTTAAAGTATTTAAGTAACAGAATCATAAAAAGATTAAAATCAAAATTAAAATACAAAAAATTAATGCACTTTACTAGTTTAATTATAATAAATTAAAAATTAAACTATTTATTTCATTATATGACTATTTATATATTTGAATACATATTGATTTATAGATCTGAAGTGGGCTTCTATTTAAATTATTTGTGAAGACTGGCAGCATTGGAAACAGTGGTTTTCAATGAAATATGACATGTTCTCAAACACATATAACATAAATTTGAACTCGTATCCCATTTATCATCACCTCATTATATTAAGTATTAAAGTAACTTATCATGAGAGGATCATCTAAAAAAATATAGAGGTTCATTAACATTTTTTTTAGGAATGCAACTGTTAGTTATACCTCTAAGTACATACATACATGTGTGTGTGTATATATATATATATGTGTATATATATATATATATATATATATATATACAGAACTCTAATAGTATATTAAATTCTATTTAACTAACAATTTATCTATTTTAGTTCTAGTTACAGTTATTTATTTAAATTTATTATTTAAAATAGTGAGACGTTCTATAAAAATCTAAGTTTTGTTCTCTCTCTCTCTCTCTCTCTCTATATATATATATATATATATATATATATAAGCGATTTATAAAGTTAAGTTTAAAAACGACTCTGAGATGGGATAAAAATTCTGTGATATAAAATGGATGTAAATATATCATTTATAAAAAAATGAATGATAATAAAAAAAAAGAATTTTCAGTTAATTTTTCATTATATGATATATATTTTTCAAAAGTGTCGTACGCCTAAGATTTAAATGATTTGTAATACGAATAAAATAAACCCGTTACTTGATAAATGTACTTATAGTTGGTCGTCTCGTATCGTCAGCGTGAAGCCATACTCAATTGCAATGCAATCAGGTGAAAGTAACTTACTTCAGGTAGCTTCAATGATGTATGGTTAGCACTCGAAAACATTACATCTGTGTTATTGCCTTACTAACATTATCGGACTTGGTAGTAAATCAGACTGACATTTCTCTTGCTTCTTGATTCCTTTAGACAACTTGCAGTCTGTTTGAATAGCTGTATGCTCTCTTACTATATATATTCATTCAAACTTTGTTTATAAATAATAATATACATTTATACATTTTTCACGTAGAATTTCTAGTACTTTCCAATAAAAATATGCAAAGTGGAAAAATACTATGAAAACATATATTTGCACTTTATTCAAGACAAAATCGAAGTCTTTAGTAACACTTTATTATTATAGACTTCTATCTTTGTTATTATATATTTTGAATTTATATATATATATATATACATAATATAAAAAATAAGAATTGAAATATATGAACGTGCTGTGTTAAATAGCATCGAAAAAATCCTTGTTAATATTTTTAATTTTTTTTTTGTTCATTTTATATAATGATTCATTAACTGTAAACATTATTTGATAACAAGGATATATTTTCTCTAAAAAATATTTCAAATAAAGGGGAAGGAAGGAGAAAATGTTTTGTAGTAATGTAGTGCATATATATATATATTTAGTAAGGAAACCATTGAATTTGTGATAAAAATTAATCTTAAAAAGTTTCAGCTTTAAAAGTATTAGAAGATAATTTAAAAATATGCAAATCTTTAACTAAAGTAAATATATTAGTTATATCCGTACAAAAACTCTAATTTACGATATTGGACCAGTATTAAGAAGTTGTTCCTAATTTAATTAATATTCAAATCATTAACTTTGAATAGATAAATGAGTGTTGTACTCAAGAAGAAATGAATGGATTTCGCTCATATAAGAAAAACTATGTTTTATTAAATATTATACGAATGTATATATATATATATATATATATATATATATGTGTGTGTGTGTGTAGTACATATTTAATGTTTATATATAATTTTTATGGCATATGAAACTGTTTTATAGTGTCTACCATTAAAATGTAGAATACTCGAATAAAAAACAACATTCGTGTTATATTTCAAAAATATGTAAACAGTCAACATCAACAAGCCACAAAGTTAGACTTTGCGGAATACAATGAAAACTGAAAATGTAAAATATTTATATCTTACTTTTATTTGTAAAATAGTTTCAAAGAAGAGGCGAACCCATAAATTCTAGAAAATGTTGATTCCATTTAAGTATGCAGAATATATCTAGCAGTTCCGAGTAAATATTTCATTTTATAGTTCCAGTAGAGCAGTGTATATTTTTGATATGGTGTATATTTTATTTGTGAGACGGGTATATCCCGTCAAATCCCAGAGGGGCGATAACTCGGAGAGCAAAGAAAAGCAACGGCCTCGATCTCTGGCGGAGCATGTGGGAGACTCTCGCTGCCTCATGCCGGCCAGTTGTATCCTCGCAGGTAACCGCGATATGTGTTGGGATTCCGGCATCGATTCTCTCCCTTTCTGCGTTTCTATCCTGCTTGATGCGGTGCTTGTCTAGTCGACTTTTTTATGTGAACGCTTTAAAAAATAATCGAGACTGATCTACTGAACTCTGTTCGCTTGACAGTCTTGCGTTAAATATGTATGTGATATTTTACATGTGGCATTTTTATTCCTTTTGTTTTGTATATCTACATCTTAAGAATTTTCAAAGTATTGCGTACGAATATTTACTTCATTATATATTATGTATGCACTAGTATTTTAAGTTCATATTGATTTTATACCATTTTACATATGTATGCGCACTTTTATAATGCTTGTTATATTTTTCAATTGATGTCAAGAAAACAGTGGCGTAGTGATGATTCAATGCTCATTAACATGACAAATTTTATATTGAATTTGAACAATATAACAATATAATTTAATATCTATATTAATTATCAATATATATTTAATACATAAATTTATATATATATATATATATATATATATATATATATATATGTGTGTGTGTGTGTGATTAATATATTATTTCTATGTTTATAGTAACAAAATATACACTCATCCACTTAGAGATTATTTTTATGTTACATTGCTTTCTAAAATATAACTTGATTAGAAACAATGTATTAAAATATTCTTTGATCTCATAATATATAATATGGTTTTTAAGAATAAAATTAATTTCTAAAAATATGTTTATTACACAATTACTTTTATGTAGAATATTCAGTTTAATTAATGTTACGTTGTTAAGAAAATAATTTCAATATTTATAGATTTCTTAAGAATTTTTTCAAATAATTTTTCTTATAATTTTATATGAAATTATGTATTCATAATTAATTACAGATATTTATACCATATATTTTAAAAAAATGATGAAGATTTAATACTCTCCAGATTTTTGAATAAGTTTTTAATTCATCATTTCACATATTTTCTGTCAAATGTTCAAATGTGATTTAAATATTGTCTTCATTTAGGTTTATTTACATTTTTATTCTTTTGTTATAAACATGTATTCGAAAATAAATATGATACTGACATCAAATTTTAGAATATTAAATTCAGTATTGACAATTTATTATATAAAAAAACATTATTCAGTATACGATTGTGATTTTTTTAATATATAATAAATTCCTTTACTTAATTTTTTCTTCCATTATATATGTTTTTTAGAAATAACCGTAATTATTAAAATAAGGACCTTTATAATTGATTTAAATATAAACTAATTAAATAATAATCTAATTTTTTAAATTTCTCAAGATTGTACAACCTGTTTATAAAAGCATAAATATAATTTTTCATTTAATGGTTAATGTAAAAATATGTAAAATTAACATTATTTATTATTTCTTAATTTTACACTTTGTAATTATTTGAAACAAAATCTTAACAATCTCTATAAACTGACTCTCACAGTAAAATAAAACATCCTAAGCTAAACTTCTTTAATGTTACGATTATTTCCAATAGAGTACCATTCAATTAAAAACAATAATTAGATTCAATGCATGAATAAATACAATAATTATATAACATCTACCGATTGTTTCTTTAAGTTTCCAGTACTATATTTGTACAAATGACAAAGAATAGAATATCGTCGAAACTTGAGGACATATTTATTTCAAAATTGGATTAATTAGGATTCGTCGTGTCTACCTTGAACATCCAATTACAAGCTGTCGTAATTGTATGTGTGCGCACATCGAATAAGGTTGTCGTAACAAAACGTGAGAAATAGTCTGATTTTACTTACACTTTGAGTGGTAAAATACATATAAAAAGACCGTTAATACTATCTTCGCCACGATAATTTTACACAAATCATTTAGAGTAATGACAAATCATTACTCATTTCTTCTGGATAGCTGTGAATAATTTATATATATATATAATATATTGAAATTACGAAATATCTTTACTCTTTCTGATACACAGATAACAAAAATATTTGTATTGGAATAGGTTATATTTGTTAACACCAATAACATTTGTTTGTGTATATCAATCAACTTTGAATGATCAATTCGAATTTAAAAAAAAATTTAATCACAGTATCCATTTCTTATTTTAAGTAGTAGGAAGTCTGTATTGTTTTAAAAGTTTTGTTAATTTTATTGAAAAAATAACATTTACATTAATTATTATCATTTCGTACATTTATTGCAATTATATATATATATATATTTAATTAAATATATACATAACTAATTTTAGTTAACATATCCTGGTTAAATAATTCTTGCAACACTTTTAGAAAGTAAATGTTGGGAAAATTCACTGTTCCAAAACGGTAATGATCAATCTATTGTATAAACTGAGAGATATTCATAAATTTTAAAATAATTATTATTGTAAATTATCTAATATTAATTGTAAATTATTTAATAATAATTTAGTTTCATATATATATATATATATATATATATATATATATATATATATATATATATATATATATATATATATATAATGTGTGTGTGTAACTATCGTGTATAGAGATCTATATACGTCGAGTAATTTATACTTTAATAACACAGAACTTAATTTTGTTAGTATATATAATATCAAAAAGCGTCAAGTTAAGAAAATAGAACTGCA
>CM068315.1:36622817-36632817 GCA_034766995.1 Acanthacorydalis orientalis | reverse complement strand
TACACAAAATATAATTTAATAATTAGATTATATCTAAAATTCTATACATAACGATTCTTTTATTAAGGTGGAATTAAACAAATTGTAATAGTGATAAAAAGTTACCTTTTAATATCCCATTTTTTCAATCGTTTTTCAAACTCCTTACATTCATTTGAAAAAAAATATTATTGTATTAAATTGGTGGAAAAATAATTACGGTTTTTGTTTTCTGAATTCTAACCTTTATTTTTTCAATGAAAGTATCGTTTCGTCTAGTTCATGTTAATTTTATTTTTAAGTACATAAAATACTGTATTTTGGTAACATCGACTTTGGTGTTATTATTAATTTTGCTTTACATTGGGCTATTGAATTAAAGAAGAAGCAGAAAAAAATAAGAGCTATTTATTATACTAATTCAAAACAGATGGTAAAGCATCAGAAACTGCTCGTAAACTTAATTATCTTTTGATGTGGGTACTGTTAAGTAACGTACGGTGTAATGGTGGTTCCAAAAAAATCGTGCTAAGGACGACAACCTTGAAAATGAAGAAGTTCGCGTGCTCTCTTCTTCAGTTTATAACGACCAGTCGAAGGCGTTAGTTGAATTAAAACCACGCACAATTCAAGAGCTTACACGAAAGTTGGGCGTTAGTCATTCAAAAGTTCTATCAAAAAAGAGAAAAATGTATATAAATTTAAAGGGTATAAACCGCAATTATTTTTCTACCAACCTAATATATATGCAGTTGAAGTACCAAGCAATAAAATAAATTAAAATCAAATGTTAAAAAATATTTGAACATTGAAATTTCTTCATTAAGAAATAAAATAAAAAACAATATAATTTTAATAATTTTAGAAACTAAATAAGTTAATAGAAGAAAAAAATTAAGTAATTAATAATAAATCTTATTACAACATTGTTTTTTTGTTTATTATTTTCTATTTAAAATTTTCAATCTATGTAACATTTTTTTGAAATAAATTCTTTTCTTACAATTTCATTCAGATTCGAAAGTATCTGTTATAATTTTCACAAATTTCTGCATTGGATGCATAGGATAAAAAATGAAATAGAAGTAAAACATGAAGATTTTTAATCATTTATCAGTATATTTTTATGTTCCTATAAAGATATTAAACATTAAACAGCATTATTCAATCTCTTTTGACTCTTAAATTAATTATACTTCAAGATTTTTCTTTTAATTTTCTTATATTTTGACTATCGAAAAAGAATGTCTTCACATACAGCATATATTCTATATAAATGTTTCATATATTGAAAGAGTTCTCTTAACGAGCTCCATGTATTATACTTTACTTCTGTCATTTATATAGTTCTTATTCTCTCTCTCTATATATATACATTAAAAAGTTTGAATGTTCACTGTTGACTAAATATTTATTGTGAAATATTTTTTTCGAATTGGTTTCAATTCTTTCAACTAGTATTTGAGAAAATTTCAAACAATGGAATCCGTACCAAATCTCTTAAATTTTAACTCTCTTCTAATTAGAAAATAAAATTAAAAATCTCTTTAGAAGTAAATAAAAAATAGATAGTATTTCTGATGAAAATGGGAAAATCAGTTTTATCTTAGTGTTCTTATTTTAAATTTCTATTATAAAATGTAATACATAGCGGAGACCAGAAAAAGTTACTGAATATTACTAAAGTTTTATAAAATAACAACACAATATAATACATATCTTTTATTACGAAATGAAATAGAAAGGATTGTTTTTTACTCCATCTCATTTTTTACATACACACACATACACACACACACACATACATACATATATATATATATATATATATATATATATTAAAAATTTAAATTTATCAGTTAATATTTTATTACTTAATTTATGACACATATATAATTATAGTTTAATAACGATATCGCTGAAAAGTGTGTTGTGTATACAATTTTCTAAAAATTTGAATTCACGATACTCATAAATATTATTATAAATGCAGAATGTTATAAAGGAAAAAAAATGCTATAAAATGAACTTTGTTTGTTTGCTTTTTTTTAGTTACAATATTATATTATTAATAATGAGCAAGTAACTAGAGTAATTGCTTCTAAAAGCAAAAGTCATAAAAAGTTTTCCGCACATAAAATATGAAATTATAAAGCGTATCATAAAAAAACAACGGTGATCGAAACTTGTTTTTTAAATTTTATGAGGTACTATAATTTAATCCGTTATAGTAGGCATTATACACAATATATATATATATATATATATATATATATATATATATATATATATATCCGTGTGTATATTACAGTTACCTCCACTGGTATTGTATATAGAAGAATAAAAAGTACTTTTAACTATAAACCATAAAAATGTTCATTATCCCGATTCTTTACTTCAGCTCGAATAACATTCTTTCACTCTAAAGATACACTGTATTTTAACACTTTTTTAATGATTTCCAAACATTACATTTCAATAATTCCATTTCGTTTCATATTTACATATTAAAACCGAATTTTAATAAAAATATATGTTAATAAGTTTAACTCATTATATTTTCAATACATAATTCAATAAATCTAATTTTATTTCAAAGTTTGAAATGTATATACTGTAAAGTGTATACAATTTCTAAAGATCAACGTTTATGCTCGTAAAATGCACAGAACGATTGTTCATATACAAGTTATAAATCACGAACAAAGCTTTTATAATAGAAATGAAATTAAATTGTCTTGACTATTATTTGAAGTTATATACTCTGTACTATTATTGATCTTACAACTTTAGTAGATGGGGACTTATTAATAATGTTTGAATATTTATTTACGTTTCACAAATTTGCAATGAATATTATTTGTCATTTAAAATAATTAATAATTGAAAATCTATTATTATAATTTTTAGTAATCAATATTATATTTATTAATAAATAAACATATATATTATTTTTTGTATACATTAATATCTTTCTTTTTATATACATTATGAACAGTAGTTAATTATTTACTCTAAATTAAAAATAAATATTATTTAATTAAAAAAAGTTAAACTTTAAAATTTTTATTTTTAAAAATATTAAATGCATTAATAATTGATATACAAAACTTATAAACAAACTCAAACGTTTATTTTATCATCGCCTACAACTACTAGTTTATAAGTAAAATACATAACAGTTTTCTTGTAAACAAACTAAAACACTTGTTATGTTCTAAACACCTTCTTGGTAAGTTTTTAACGGAAAACATTCTATTAAGTGTACCATGAGAACTCGTCTTATAACTTTAGCGAGTTTAACAAACGCTTCCCGATTGATTTAACTTAAAAGAAGAATGGTCAACAGTTCTTGATACTTTGAGTGGTATTAATGGAATTATAAGAAAATGCCTTTTCGCAACAATTTAAAACAATCCATACAGGGATTTAACTTGAAAACGTTTTACTTTTTTAGTTGATAATTGTTTTAAATTTTTTTTGTTTTTCTCAAAATTAATTAAATTTCTTATACAATATATATACAAGTATAAATACTCACAGATGCACAATATCTATCTATATATATATATATATATATATGTCTAATAGTAATAATATTACAAAACAACAAAAGTCTAATAGTTTATATTAAAGTAAATAATTTATTTCATTCGGATCAGTGATAAATGAATGGCTAAGAATACGAATAATATAAATAATGTTTGATTTACATTCAATTCACTATGATTAAACATGCTATTTTAAGAAAGTGTTATTTATGCTATTCAGTATATTTATGATTTCAAGTTAAATATTGTTTATATCTAAGCCGATGAATTAAATGTAATCATGTTTGTAGCACTCAATTTATGTTCTATTCATTTCTATATATACATACACACACACACACACACACACACACATATATATATATATATATATCAAAAAAAAACTTTGTGAATGTTAGTACTCTAAGAACAACAATATTATATTTAAGGTTAAACAAATATTATTTTCTATAATTTTTAAATAGGATCAACGATGTAAGAAAATACTAAGGTGAAAATCTTTTATTTGAGATGTGTTTCATAATCTGTATCTCTTGAGAAAGAACTTCTTTGAATTCTTAACCGATTCTATTTCTAAAGTTATCTAAATTAACAGAAATACGATTATATAAAAAAATATTTTATTTTATATCAAATTTTTGATTTTGACAGTTATTTTTCTATAATCTTAATTACTCATTATATATAATCGTAATTATTTTATTGTGACGTTTATTAATTAAGAACACATGCATAATAAGAACTAATTAGTTGATACCAAGCATAGAATAGTTAAATATTATTATTTTCTGCCAAGGGTGTCACCTAATTAATTTAAATGATATTTATAACAGTAAAAATAACATTTATCCTTTGTAAATTACAAATTCATTGATATATTACAACTGTCGTTTTGTTATATTCTTTCAAGACTTATATTTTCAAAACTATTTTTAAAATAAAGAAAAATCTTGAAGTATGTTTGAAAAAAAAATTCGAAATTTTAACAATTATTGATATTTATTATGTAAACAGAACGGGACAGTTTGCAGATTTTGAAATTTTATCTATAAAAAAATAATCAACTGTTTCTAATAATAAGTTTTTATAATACATAATTTTTCATATACAGTTTAAAAAATATTATCTTGTTAAAATCATCGAATATATACGATAAGAAAACTTTTCTTTTAATTTATTATATCGTGATATAATTTATAAATATTCTATTATATATATATATATATATATATATATATATATATATATATCAATGATTATAAATTAAATACTACTAAACAAGGTAACAACAATAATAATTAACTGAACGAGTTTGATTGAGTGTGATATATGGTTGATGAGTTTAATTATTAAAAACAACAAACATTATTCAGTTGTTTAGTTAGTCTGAGTGGATACTTTTAATGAAATACGAATAGTATAAAGTTATTTAAAATTCGTACTTACTCTAGTTATTTACTTTCCTTTCTATTTAAACATTATCTCTATTTGTGATTCTACTATTAATTAAATTATTGTATAACGCTCATTACTGTAAATACTAATTAAATAATACATGTATTATTATTTATTTTTTAAGATATAAAAGCTTGTACAAGTAATATCATAAATATTTATTTTCATGAATTTTATTAGAAGATTTTTAAATTTAAAAATAAAATGGAATTGTACTTTCGAACATAATTATTTATTAATATGTCAGTTTATTAGCAGCGTAATACTGGTTTACAGATAGAATATATATATATATATATATATATATATATATATATATATATATGTATATATATATAAATCTATACAATAATTTATTATTAATTAATAAGTAATCAAATGTAATAATGTATATACAAATTTAACAATTTTCAACTTAAAAATGCCTTAATTGATTATATTCTTCTAAAAAATTTATTTTGTTTCGACAAACTATAACAGCATTTTGTTACTTAAAAATAATTTCGTTTCAGTCGAAATAAAAATATTCATATTACCATGAACATTATTTAAAACTATATTCTATGCTTTGAAAACCTGCAATAAACTTAATATAAAAACATTTTAAATTTAAAGCCGTTTATTTCATGCATATGAAATAAAGTTTAAATATTTTCGTAATGCATGATCGACGACTGCTCCTACTCGTTTATAAGCAATGGAGCATTTACTTTGCGCGTCATTGATTCAAAGCAGAGCAACATTTATCTTTAAAATAATTCAAATGCCCAGGTGATTCACCTTTAGTTGAATATCTTGGTTGCTGTCAAGTACATATAATTCTAAACAGAACTGACATGTTCGCTTGTCGGATATTTAATTAGAATTGGAATTCGTGAGACGTTTTATCAGTATCGTAATACAATTAAACATCAGTTGGATTTACAGTAAGACATGTCAGATTTCGAACTTATAAGCCCTGTACAGAAGTAAAAAAATCGTATTTTTCTATAAAGTTACACACACACACACACTCATACATATATATATATATATATATATACACATATATAATCTCTATTAAATAATCATATAAAAAAGAATATTATATCAGCATAATAAAGAAAGGAATATTAAACGAAGTAGAGTCAATTTAAATTATAAACTGTTCTTATTAAAAGCATAAAAATATGTTTCCGACATTTAAATTACCATAATTATATATATATATATATATATATATGCATGTATATGTGCATGAACATAAAAAAAGATTTATTATTATGCAAAAAACGTATTCGTTAAAACAAATACCCCTTTAAAAAATCCTGTAATAATTTCCTGGAAAATGACTAGTATTTGACGTGAACGGAAGGGTGCAATAACTACCTATTCCCCAAACAATATAACCAAAGGGTTGATATTGCACTTGTGAAGTACCCTTTAAAACGTTAAGGTATTTTCATTTAATAGCTACGCCATATATTTTTTTAGACAGATATTGGCAATAGTGCTTGTAAACGTTAATTTTGTCTGTCTGCAATACTGTTTAAACGCAAAATTACACAGTTTGTAAGATTCGAAATTAGAATTACGTTACAAATTGATTTTTTAAACTAATTTTCTAGTTGAATATTGCAAGAATAATATCAAGAGAAATAGTTCTCTTCTCGTATTACTAGAATTGTGTTATTTTTATTACTTTTAGTTACACACGTTTAGAAATACAAATTTAAATAAAATTTGTCGAATATAGAGTTTAAACTAATACCTGTTATTCATTACTCTTATAATAATTATATATATATATATATATATATATATATATATATATATATATATATATATCAATAACCTATATTATTAGTTCTAAAAAGTTCCTTGTAGTATTTTTATGAAAGAAATTAAAATTTGGTATTAACTACTTTAGAATAATAATGTTTTCTATCTAGTCAATTTACTGTTTTCGAACTGTTTTAGTTATATTAACATTTAATTTTTTAAATATTATTATATTAACATTTGACTAACACTCGATATTTATATTTACTATTTATAAATAGTAAAAAAAATGTGTTGCAATTAATTTAAATTTATTATCATATTTAAAGAGAATGGAAATAAAATCATTACTTTCAGATTAATTTTTTATTTCAAAGAGTAATTATGACAAAAAAATTGTATTATTTAAAAAAAATAATATTATTAGTAAATCATCAAAAACACTTTCTGTAATTTAGATGTTAATTTTCTTTAAAAATTGTAACTAATACTGTTTACATTTAAAAAAAGTTCATTTTTAATTAAAATAATAACTAAATAACTGGAAATCAAGTAAATAATTTGGTTATAAATTCATTTTATACACACACACACACGCATATATATATATATATATATGTGTGTGTGTGTATGTGTGGTGTCAATATATTAAACTTTATGTAGTAAATATAGCGTTTTTAGATTAAATAAATGTCATTTTGTGAAATGTGAAGAAAATGATTCAGAATAAATTTAATTATTTTTTTAATTAACTTGTCAGTTATATAAATATAATATAAAGTTGACAACTGACGCCCAATCTTAATATACAGTCATATATCTTAAATTTGTATTTTAATAAGAAAATACTGTATTTGTGAATAATTGAACTATATGTGAATCCTAAAATACTTTGCATTTTAGAATATCAAGTTAATTCATTTGCAATATTCAGATCGATTACCGAAGATATCATAAAAATAACATAAACGTAATGTTTCTGTCTAGAAAAATATAAAGAGCAATGAAATGTTTATAGAAAATGTTATTGCATCTCATCAATACACACACACATACATACATACATATATATATATATATATATATTGTATGTGTGTGTAGAGATTTGTACAGTTTTCTAAATCAGTTCTAGACACCATAAAATAAAAAAAAAATGATATATGCTCAAAAATTAAGTGTACAAGAAATACATTAATACAAAAAGATAAAAACATCAACTGTACAATAAAAATATTTCACAAATTTTTCACAACCTAACCTATTATAAATGATTTAATTAATTGTGTCCAATATTAGAAATTAATTATTTTTAATGTCTGTAATTAATAAAACAAAAATATATTCTTATCAGATGAATACAAATATATTGGAAATATTTCACTAGTAAGCTTTAAAATGTTCATTCAATTGTTTTTAACAATATTTTTCTTCGTAATCATTAAGTTGTTAGTTATAAAAAATATTAAATCTCAGTTAATATGTTTTAGTGAATATATTTACTTAGTACATTAATCGTATGTATTATATATGTATATATATATATATATATATAATATTAATTTGAGAACGAGAATTACAAAATATATATTTTATAGAAAAATTTTATTTTTATTTGAAGCTTTTTATTATCAATTTTCACATTCTGTTTTATCTTTGTGTTTTTAATATAGAAGATTTTTTTATATTTTAGTCAATACACTAGTAAGAACTTTAGTTTTACCCTTGTAAATTATTAATTTAGTCTTATATTATATATATATATATATATATATATATATATATATATATATATATATATATATATATATGTATATATATACATACACTGTATAAATTCAAACAGAAGATAAAGGAGAAATGTAACGAGACCAATTTATTATTAAAATATGTAGTGCATAGACCTTTGATGTCTGTGAAACGATAGTTAGTAAGAGTTTGATTGATATTGCGTGATTTATAATGTATTGCATAAAACTGTCTAGTTCGTGTTTAAGACAGTATTAAAACCAGTACTCTATTGATGTTCATGATTATTGTTAGTTTTCATTCATTTATAATAACTACTCGTTTTGTAGTATTGACATGCTATTTGAAATAATTTGTGATAATTAAAATAATCGATCTATATTAGCATGTTTATGTATTGGAAAGAAAATGAGGCAATAGAAAATAAAGAATGTTTTATATCAAAGAGGTATACAATTTATAGAATAAATATATTAGGTTGGTGCAAAAATTATTTTCGTTCTTATCATTTTAAGATTGGCGACGCTTATTCTAATTACCGTTATATTTATATAACGACGGTATAGACAATAATGATTTAAGAACCATTATTGAAGCGGACGTACGTAAAATAAATCGAGAAAAGGTAGAAGAACTCAATGTAGTTCATTTAACAGTTGTTCGAGATTTGAGCTTAATTGGAAAAACAAGAACGATTGATAAATGGGTGCCGTATGACCTAAAAGAATATCAAGTAATTCGGCGATACGAAGTCTGCTCTGCGCTTCTTTTGCGTACCAAAAATGATCCTTTTCTTGATTGCATTGTCACATTTGGTTAAATGTGGATTAACTAAAACAATTGGAAACGTTCATCACAGTAAGCAGACCGAGAAGAAGCACCGAAACAGTTTGCTAAACCGAACCTTTATGAAAAAAAGATCATGATCATTGTCTGGTGGTCGGAAAGTGACATCATTCACTACAGTTTCTTAAACACACAGTTTCAAAACCTGCTGAAACAATAACAGCAATAAAATATTGTCAGAAAATTGAAAAAATACAACAGAAGTTGCATCGTTCACAGCCGGCATTAGTCAATCGAAGAGGACCAATTCTTCTTCATGACAACGTCCGACCACCTGCACACAAATGATTTTTAAAAAATTAAATGAACTGGGTTATGAAACCTTATCACACCCACCTTATTCTCCGAAATTGTCTCCGAGAGATTATCATTTTTTTAAACATTTGAGTAATTTTCTACGAGAGAAGGTTTTTAAAGTTCAAGTATCAGCCCAAAGTGCTTTCGATGAATTCGTTTATTCCAGGACTCCAGAATTCTCTTTTGTAGGAATAAACAAAGATGTTTCCCATTGGAAGAAATATGTGCAAGTCAATGATCTTCCTTTCATTCATAAATATAATTTTTAACTGATATCTATGTCTTTATACTCGATACGCAAGAACTGCAATTAAATTTGAAATAACCTAATGTCTTTAAAAATGTAATCATTTTTACTATATATA
>CM068315.1:36612817-36617817 GCA_034766995.1 Acanthacorydalis orientalis | reverse complement strand
TCGCCATACATTTTTTGTATCATAAAATATATTGAAAAAATTGCAAAATTATCTCTCTATTTTTAAGAAGTTATTTTAGTTATTAAATATCTTAAATTACATCAAAAAAGCATTTATTATATTAAAGAGTTCTTTCAATTTTAAATAAAAATGGAATTTTCATTAAATAACATTATTATCATCGAAGAACTTCGAATACCTTTTTATAAATCGTTAAATGAAAAATACACAAAAAGTAATTTCATTATCAAAGAAAACTCTCTTCATATGACATAGCATATTTATGTTATATATATATATATGCCTTAAAACATTTTTACCTTCGTTTTGTATGAAAATAGTAAGCAATTTATTTTTTTTAGTATTTTATTTCTTTTAAGGAACATAACGGTGTATATATTTATAAATGTACATATATATATATATATATATATATATATATATATATATATATATATAACATATATATATAAAGTAATTTATATCTTTCGGTCTTATATTTACTATCAATCATTTATACTTACGTATTCACTTATAAAATAGATTTCAAAATGTGAATAGAAATTATACTTACCTCCAATACATACATACATATATATATATATATATATATATATATATATATATATATATATATATGTTTGTGTGTGTATGAACACAATATAAATGTTTTTAAAAAAATTGCTTCTTATTGATACCATACCAAATGCTTTTTGCAACAAGGTTTTTATTTGAAACAAATATAATTATAGACTATAATTTAGTTTTGATTTTATAAATAACAATAAAAATAAAATTATGTACTGTATAATTAATAAGTTTAATTACATATATATATATATAAACACATACATACATACTTACATACAGTACCAGTGCCATCATAAGTATTTAGGCATTTTTCTTTATATAAACCAATGTCCTATATCGGGTATCAATAATTTATAAGCTTACTTTATATATATATATATATATATATATATATATATGTTTATTTATAATATTAAAATATAAAAAAAGTATAAACACTATTTTTTTATTTAAATGTTAGACTCATCAATGTGATCATTCTTATTTTTGATGATTGCTTGTCATATTCGAGGCATTCTATTTATTATTTTTTCCTATGTATCCGGCTTTACTTTTCCCCATTCTTCCTGTTGTATTATTCAAAGATTCTGCTGTGATATTGGACACGTCTTTCAAACATTTCGGTCAAAATCATCCCACAAGAGCTCTAAAGGATTGACATCGGGTGATTGAGGAGACCAAACCATCATTTTAAGATTTTTCTTTATTTCTATTTGCTGCAAGAAGCTTAGATACAATTTGAACGTGTGTTTGGGATCGTTGACTTGTTGAAGAACAAATCCTTTTCCAATAATCTTTACTCCAGAAGGCAAAGAATGCTTCTTCAATATATCCTTGTAGGGCTACTTGTTTAGGTTTTCTTCGGACACTGGATCAGGGACTTTTGTAAAAGTCCCTAATGCATTGTCCGAAAAACATCCTCAAACCATTACAGATCCCCCGCCATGCTTAACGAATGGAATTACACATTGATTTGATACCTGATAATCTGCGGATAAAGACACGAATCAAAAACTTCAAATTTTAATTCGTTACTTCATAGAACCTTTTTCAAATCAGTGATAGTCCAGTTCTTGTGTTGTTTTGCCCATTCAAGCCTATCATTGATATTTATTGATTATAGTAAAGGTTTTTTTACAGCTATTCTGCCATACAAGCCAGCCCCATTTAGCCTCCGTTTAACAGTTGAAACACTGAGTGACTTTTGTCGACTGTCGTTAACTTGCACCGTTATTTCTGGTGCTGTTAAGCGTCGATTACGTTTGCTCATTGTCACTAATCTATGATCTTCTGACGTTGTTGTCTTGAGCACCCAGTTCGTTTTTTGTTTACAATACTTTTACAATCTCTATATTTTTAATTATGCTATCTACTGCCTTACAAGATTTTTTTTTGCTATTTGACGATTACTCTGTCTTAACTCATGTTGGGAGATTATCATGCACCGAGTTTATATAGATTAGTCCTTCATTTTAGCTATTTCAATAAAAAATCAAAAGAAGAATTCCAATCTTCAATTATTTTAAACACTGCACTTATTTCGATGTTATTATTTGATCCTGTTAAGCTTGAATGATTATAAACTAAATAGAAAAGCCAAGAAATACTTTTCTGAAAACAAAATCTACAATAACATATTAGTTACCAAGAAAAATCTAAACACCTCTTCTTTATTTCACTGGCGAAATTTACCGGAACCGCTTTTTATGAAAAGTTTCGCCTTATTCTGCTTCATATGGTTCTTTTAACTGATTTATTATTTAATCAATAGAAAATACTCTACAAATAATAATTAAATGTATTAGTAAGGTACACAACTAAGTTGAAGCGAATTATCATATATATATATATATATATATATATATATATATATATATATATATATATATACATATCAGTGCATTAATGTATAGAAAACTCTGTAACTTACTGCAAATAGGGTTGTTTATATTACATTTTAATTGCATACTGTTCTAGGAGAATGCTTGGAAGATAATGCCATTGGTATCGAAATGCACATAATCAAATTTAATATCACGTATCAAATATGAATATCAGAAAAACTGTTTGTAATGTATAGAGAATGAATTTGCATCTGTCAATTTAATAAGTTGATTACTGTTTAAAAACATCTGTTAAAAAACTGTTAATACTGTAAAGTATTCAGCTAAGAGTTCATTCAAATAATTATTTATTGTTTGTTAGTAAAAAAATGATTGTAGTGAATTTATATTTATAATACACTTTGTAATTAATGCATAATGAATATTCGTGTTTTAGAAAAAAAATAATAAGGTTTAAAAATTCTGGTTAAGTACAATATGTTTTAAATTAAATTTTATCAAGATTCTCAGAAGCCTTATTCTTTAAAAAAAATTCATTACATTGAAGTAAAATAGAATACAATGTTGGAATTCACAATGAGAACCTTTAAATAATACTACACTATTAGATTTTATATATATATATATATATATATATATATATAATCCAGTACGGTTTTTAGATTACAAGATGTGTCAGATCACATGAAGTTGGGATTACGAAGACTTTGTGTATGCTATAAATAACGGAAAATTCTACCCAAGTTACCCATTAAAGTATAACGTTTATTGTAAACACAAAGATGATCGATTTCATTGTACGTTACTGGTAAAGTTTATTATTAGAAATATTAAAAGAAATGACAATATTATTAAAAAGCAAATAACTCGTAATTTTTTATCGTCTTTGATTAAATGTACGGTTCGGATATTTTCTTTTACAATTCGCTGTCATAAAAACGAATTTATATTAAATTTTTTATTAATAAAATCTTTGTATAACATATTTTATATACTTTGTACTGTATGAAAAGCAATTTTAAAAATAGATTTTGGTTAATTTATTGTGTCAATTGATTACATTGTTTTTCCAATATAACAAAAAAATTGTTGTTTTCATCAATTTTTTTTTTTGTATACAGTTTACAAAATTATATATTTAACTAAATATTCTTTCTGGCACAAAATAAACTGCTTTTCTATTTTTATTTTTATAAATGAATACTAGTACTAGTATATGTTCGTTTACTAGAAACTATAATTATATAATACAATATAGTTCAAAAATACATAAAGAACGAACTTTGTCATATTTTTGATTAATTAATTTTAAAGTATTATTGATTCCATTTGGTAATAATTAAAATATTAAATAATAATAATACTAACTGAATAAAATTATATTATTAATTAAAATAACAAATTTAAATATTCAATGAGTTACTACTAAATTATTGATGTAAAACTAATACATAAATATGAAATAACTAAAGAGTTAATTAGCATTTTAAATGTGTTATAGAAAAATATATTCCATATACGAGTAATTGTTTTGAACGTCATATTACAAGTATATTAATGTCTAATGATTGGAAATTTACATTATTCTTGTTATTTATTAATAAAATCAAAATTTACTTACTTGCATTCAACTTACATTATTATAAGAACGTCATAATATAAAATAATCTATTATACTTATTCTTTTTTAATATAAACCTTGAATAACAGTTTACTAGGAATTATGTTATAAGTTTAAATATAGCTTTATAAAATATTTTATCTTTTATTAAGAAAAAAATACCTTAATATTCAAAAAATTACTCTATTGTTTTTTAGTGTAAGATCCTAGAAAGATAAAATGTAATATTTCTGTTTTTTTACGACTCATCCAATATTAGACAAATTAAAAATGGTAAAGGGATTTTTTTTTAATTTTAAGTTAAACTTAAAAAGTGTGTTTATTTTTTTAATATTCATTTCTGTATTAATCAATTTCAAATAACGTGAAACAACACCATTATGAGTTTATATATATATATATATTTGTACATTTTACGTTCTTAATGTAATTCTGACAGATCTTTGGATAGATCTTTCAATTTTATGTAACTGTTATGAGCCAATAATAGATAGAAGATTGGAGTGTAAAACAAATATATATACATATAGTTAGGTATATATATATATATATATATATATATATACATATAGTAGAGCACGCAAGGGGGTAAGGGGTCCTGTCCCCCAAGCAAAAAGGAAAAAAAAATTAACGCCAAATTCAAGTTGTGCTTTGCTATATCTACACAGAGAGATTAATACAATCACAACTGAAGTAATTCAAAAGCTTTGCAAAAAGAAATGAAAACTGGATTTTATTTTTTAAATAAATTTTTATAATCACCCAATAAATTTTATTGAATTTACCTTGAAAAAATTTTTATCTGTTGAACTCGGATCCCCTTCCCAAGGTTAAATCCTGAGTGCGCCACTGTATACATATATATATATATATATATATATATGTGTGTGTGTGTGCATAATTACTTTTATTATTTGTTTGTTTTAGTAAATGGTCGAAGTGAT
>CM068315.1:36602817-36607817 GCA_034766995.1 Acanthacorydalis orientalis | reverse complement strand
AGCTGAAATTTCGCTTATGCTATTTTGAAGAGTGACACTTAATAGCCGAGATGTTACCAAATGAATGTTAGCACCACATCGTAGAAATTTACCAAACTTATCAAACGACCCTCCTGTATATATATATATATATATATATATATATATATATATATATATATATATATATATGTATAATATAATCAAAGAGAAAATATTATATATATATGAATATAATTTTCACTTTGATGCAAATCCATATACAAATATATAGAAAATATATTTGTAATTTAGTAAATATTACGAGTATTTTTTGATACATTAGAAACTGAAATATGGTTCATTCTTACATCTAAAAATATTTGTTTCTTAATATGTATCTCCTTTAAAATGTTAATGAATACATTGTGTAGATTTTTTTTAAAGAAATTTTAAAATTATGTTCTAAATTTTCAAATTTAAATTATTTTAATCAAATTTGATAATTATGTATATATATATATATATAGGTAAATGTCATTTTGAATTTTTCAATAAATTATTAGGAAATTTTCGTAGATATAAATAAAAACGTTAGATTTTTATTAAAGAAATCAGTTTTAACTAAAGTTAACTTTTTACTTTATACGTTTATAAAAAAAACTTAACGACCAAATAAATTATTAATCATTAATATTCATATTGACTAGATTTATTACGGCATTCTGATATTATTTAGCATACTTATTCATACATACAATTATGACAATTTATTTTAAAATTTGCAAATAAATTAATGTGTGTAATATGTCTCTCTAAAGTAATGTGTCTCTCTCTCTCTCTCTCTCTCTCTATATATATATATATATATATATATATATATATATATATATGGTATTAAAGAAAAAAAATATATGAAAATATTTTTCTTATTAAATTTTGTTTTAGAAATACAAATCTTTTACTTTCTATATATTTCTTAAAACATTTTTTAATGATTTATTATTTTACATGTTTCCTGCCTTATAAGAATTTTATTTCTTGATACAATATTCTTCAGAAATACATCAACAATATTTCTTGAAAGCTATAATATCCTATGTTCTGAAATATATTTCAATTTATTCAAAAATATTGTATTTGGTATTCGTTTTCCTTTGAACATGTAACTTCAATTTATTTTTTAGCCGTCAGTTTCCAATAATTTTCTTTGCTTGAACTGTACAGTTAAAAATCAATTACTTATTTAATATCAAAAACATTTTAACATCATGCATAACAAATATAACATGAGTAATTGAGATAAATCTGTCAAAACATATTAAAAGTATACAATTTTATAATTAGATATTAATACGAATTTAAAATAGAAGTTCTATGATTAAGATACAATTTTTATGTCATATCCAATTAGCATATGAAACATATATATATATATATATATATATATATATATAAATATGTAGCAAAGTATATACAATGATTAACGTTATCATTTTATTTTATCGTATTTTTATAATTAGAAAATTACTTTTTTTAAATATCGTAATAAATCTTACGGCTGATCTGATTCAATTCCAAATCAACGTTCGACTGTAGATAAGAAAATAAAATTTGCATAATTAAAACGTAAAGTTGTAAGGTAACATATGCCGATAAAAATTCTAAACATCGGATGAGACAGAGCTGGATTAATGTAAGAAGAGAGAATACAACGTTAATTAATATTCTTAGATAAACTAAGCATTTTTTTCTAGATTTTATAGCTGAAATAACAAGCTGTTTTCATGAATACATTTGAATACATTGCATTTGTTTTGAGTTTAACATTCGATGTGCGGTCTTTATACAATATACAATTCAGAATGGTCTTATAAGATTAAGTCAATGTATTTTTATATTAAAATAAGCCGCATTCCTTTCTTTATATATATATATATATATATATATATATATATATATATATATATATATATATATATATATATATTAAATTTAATATTATACTATTATGCAAATACTGTAGAATAATAAAGAGAATTTAAATGACGTATAATTTTGTAGACATAAATGTAATTTAAATTCGATTTTTTATTTACAAATTAAAACCAATTTGAAAATATGTTCATTTCGAAAATGATCATTATTTTCAAAATACTAGTAAAATCCCAGTGAAACAAAAGTAGTATAACACTATTGCAAAAAAAAATGCTTTTTAAATGCCTGAATGACATAATATTATTATTTCGTAGCATATTTCTTCAATTCTTTTAAAAAATGTGTAAATAAAAAATATTAAGTTGGGAGGAAAGCAATTGTGGTTTCTGTTTTCTGAATTCTAAGCTTGATCATTTTAACATCATTTTGCAGTGCATATTTCGGTCTGTTTTTTGGTAAAATCGACTTTGATTTTATTATTAATTTTGCTTCAAATTGGGATATTGAATTAAAGATTGAAAAGAAGCAAATAAGAGCATTTTTTATGAGTTGAAAACAGATGGTAAACTAAACGATGCTTTTGGTGTGGGTACTGTTAAAGGAACGTAAGGTGCAATAGTGAATCCAAAAATTTGACTGGAGACGAGAGCCTTAAACATGAAGAAGGTCGCGGGCGCCATTTTTCAATTTATAACGACCAAGTGATGGTGTTAGATGAATCAGAACTACGCACAACAATTCGAGAGCTTGCACAAAAGTTAGGTGTTAGTCATCCAACAGTTCTGGACCACTTAAAACAACTATAAAAAACAAAACACTTGAAGTATATATGAATTTTAAAGTCATAAACCGCAATTCTTTTTCTACCAAACCAATAATAATTTTCTTTCTTCATTAAATTGTTTTTTAGTCATTCGTAAACCCAATTGATTAGGTGACAAATATTTTATATTTGTTTTTTTTTTTTATATTTAAGACATTAATCTGTTTAAAGTATCATCATTTACAAATATCAATAAGGATAGGTTGGTTTAATGTTGTCAATATCTATAAATTCAATATATATATATTTTTTATAGAATAATATATCTTATAAATTTATATAATATTTTTGCAAAAAATGGTATAATTTTGTTTTGTAAACCATATTGTGAAATAATTTAATGTAATATTACTATTATATATAATAAGATAAAAATGATACAACGATATTATTTTAAAACATTGAAAAATACGTGGAAACTGATTTTTTAAAAAATACTGCTTTTATATAATAATACATCAGTTTGTAAAGCTTATATTGCGATTCACGAATTTGCTTGAACTTTAATCTACTCTACAGTTGATTCTTGACCGCTAGTAATTATTATCTGTTTCCAGTTTAGAACAGAGAGTAAACATTGTTGATAATTCATTTTATGAAAATAATGAAAAGTACTATCCTATGCTTTAATTTAGATATGAAAACAGAAACAAATTTACAATACACTATCAAAAAAATATAACTTTTATATATTCTCATACATACTGGTATTAAAAAATTATAATTTTTTAAAAATAATTATCTGGAAAAGAAATCATTTCTAGTTTTTTAAAAAATACAATTTCTCAATTCTAATATTTTTTCGGTATTTTAGAAAACATAATAAATTGAAACTAAAATTTTTTATCGAAAAGAAGTATATTTTTTCTACACGTAACTTTTCATGTCAATACCAAAAATTATATCTGAAATAAATCCTGCCATATATTTTAAATTCTAAAAATAGCATCAAGTTTTGCAATTTAAATTAATTGTTAGATATGATATATCGAATAACATGGTTATTTTTTTATTAGCTTGACGTAGTCTACTTCGAATGAAAATCAAAATTATATTGAGAGATACCTTTTTAGAAATAATGAAAGGATGAATGTGTGAATATATGAACAACAAATTTATTTATTAATTGTATTCAGCATAATTGTTAAAAATAAACCTTCAGTCTAACAAACTTTCAGAAATTAATTAACTTTTTCTGAAAAAAAATATGAGTTTGTTATTTAATAAAATATATGATATATGTACTCGTGTTTGAGCATTTAAAACTTTTTCGATTTATTTAAAATATTTTAATATTTTTATCTCTTCCATACATATATATATATATATATATATATATATATATATATATATATATATGTCTTATTTTAATTAATTATTGTAAACTAAACTATAAATAAATAAAACACTGACAGTCAGCACGATAATAGGAAATAGAAAGCGACATTTGAAATGAGTATATTCTTTTCGAATTTGTATTAAAAAGTTGATTAAAATTCCAACTAGTTTGAAACGTGATCCCGAATCGAGTCGTTAAGTCAGTCGAATACATTGATAGTTATAAGTTTATTTGAATATATTTTTAATATATGAGAAGAAAAAACACATCAAACGCAGCGTCCCAACATACGTTGATAGAATGTAATTACTGTATAAATCACACGGTTAACGTCTTTTTCGATAACGTCTTACTTTCAAATAACTATAAATAAAGCTTGGCGTCAGTTCAGACATATGGGTAATTACCAGGCAGACATGTGCATGGACACAATCAAGACATAGTGCCTGCCGTTGGGATGTAAGAGAGTCGACTGCGCACTAATTGCTTTTGGAATATCTATTTAATTGGAGCAACCTAAGAGGTTTCAATCTCTGTACGATTAAGGAGAAAATTAGATACTAATGAAGATGCACGTATTATGAGATGATAGTAGGATATGGTAAATGTTTAATGTTCAACCATAAGAAAGGTTCAGTTTGAATAGTGTTGTGTTTTCGGTTCATTTACGTATTTCCGAACGATTGAATTATATGAAATGATACAATATTTCATCTTAATTAAAATATCAATTATAGTTCACAGAATTGTAGATAATATCTACAGTTAGTGAAACAGTTGGAAGTATATTTAATTGATTTATGCTGATTGTGAGAAATAGGTTTCATTATTTATGTCAATTTACATACTCACACATTCTATCCCTCTCTGTCTCTCTCTTTATATATATATATACATATATATATATATATATATATATATATGTATATTTATATTATATAT
>CM068315.1:36565317-36597817 GCA_034766995.1 Acanthacorydalis orientalis | reverse complement strand
AATGATGATATAATATAACTATGATATGAACTACATCATTTTTATTACCTTTTTAATACAAATATATATATATATATATTGCCCGAAAAAAGTTTTGTCACAGTGTAATTGAAAGAGTCTAATTAAAAAAATTGAAAATATTTTGGAATAAAATTATATATTCTGTATTTATTTATAAATTATTTATTTAATAACATAAAAACATTAACAATATTTTATAAAAAATTAATAAAAAGCCCACTTTATCAAAAATAATCCTGTTGTTTCCACGTAAAAAGACGTCACAGTCCTGTATTTTAATTTGCTAACTTCACCACAATGCATTTCTTAACACTGCAATTACTTTGGTAAATAAGGATATTGTCGGTAAATCAATATTTGTGTGACATTAAAGTTGTGATAAGGCATTTTTTTTAAATTGTATAATCAAGTGCCAATCAAATTAAACTATGGGTCGAAAAACTAAAGAAACTTAAAAGCAAGTTATTAGTGAAATGCGAATTAGTACAAGTTGTGTCAATAACTTTTTCGAGAAAAAAAACGAGACTGTTTTAATTAATGTCACTTTTTTACATTTCTATTGAATTATTCTTATATTTTTAAATAAATAATACATTAATAAATACAAAATAAATAAATTTGTTATAAAATATTTCCAATTGTTACATTTGTACCCTTTCAAACACAAAAATATTAACTGTGACAGTATATTTTCGGGTAGTGTGTATATATATATATATATACATATATATGCGTATATATATATATATATATATATATATATATATATATATATATATATATTCTTACATTAGAAATCAATAACTTTATTGAATTTACACGTTTTATTTCTACATCTTATTTTATATATGAATATGATTGACTATAAAATTGAGTATATAAATATAAAAAATCAAGGGAAACTATGCAAATGTTCATACCAGCATGATCCCTATTATACCATACAGAAGACAAGAATATGTTAGGTATTTTGAACACTTCAGAACATAAAATTCTATGATCATCATACGTACAGTATTCCGGTTTTTACTGTAAAGAAACAAAATCAAAATAACAAAATTTACAAATGTACTTTGTGTTTCGCCGATACTTGAATTTCATACAGAAAATGTGGTTTTAATTTTAAAACAATGTATTTTTTCTGTGTTATTTGTAATAAGAGTTACAATATAATTATATAATTTGATATATAGTGTTTGACTTTCATTATCGTTAATGTTTTATGCGAAATGAAGAAAAATCTTTTTAAATTATATCAAAGTATGTAATTCGAAAAAAGAAAAATAAAACCAAATAAAAATGTTTTTAATTATTTTTTTATATCACTTGTCTTTAATATGTAACTTCGTTAAATATAATACACAAACACTCATATATATATATATATATATATATATATATGTGTGTGTGTATGTATGCGTGTGTATGTATGTGTGTGTATATGTGTCGTGTTATGTATGTGTGTGATGAAATATAACAAGCATATAACAATGAATTGTTTCTACCAACGTTCTATAAATTAAATAATGAAACAAATGAGACTGAATAATTCCTTGAAACGTCATGAGACATAAGCATAACTAATTAAATATATTTGCAAATCTTATTAACACCAACATAATGGTGTACGATGAGGAAGTGACGTCATCTTATAGGTACCTGACACGCTAGTGCTGATAATGAACACTTAGTAACTAATTATGATCATGTAACCACTTTGATGTATGCCAGACTTTGGCTGTCGTACAACATGACGGTACTAGTTTTCGTCTATAAAGTATATAGGTACATATTATGGCTACAGGCTATTCTCTTTGGAAATTTTGTTATTAGTTAGAACGTTCAAGTAAGTCGACTATGACAGGTATATTTTGTAGTTACGATTATAAACATCGACCTAATTAACTTCATGGAATAACATTTATTTTGTTCTTTATGTTGTGGTTTATTTAAGAATTATTAATTAATGTGGAATGATGATCTCCTGTCTTTCAACATAAATACTGACATAATTGAACAATTCTAGGAAATTGATAATAATTTACACGTGTTATTATATTATGGTTTAAAGCACAATATATATATATATATATATATATATATATATATATATATATATATATGTATATATATTGTATTGTAATATATTATATTTAATTTGTTAGAAACATTTCGAAACATCAAATCCTGCAGATGACGTATATCAAGAACAAAATTGTTCTAAATTATAGCTTTCCAAAATAAAATTCAAAAATATGCTTTTACACATCTACACATAAATAAATTTATACATATATATATATATATATATGTGTGTATGTATGTATGTATGTATGAACATATAATATTCCCGACAAGTGAGAATTACATGTTCGCCAATTTTTATGTTCATGATCTATAATATATTGTGTGCTCACTATAAAAGTGTAAAAAGAAAATAAAACAACCAATACTGGTTTACACAATGAAGAAATTTTATAAATATTCAAATGTTTAATATGAAGCAGTTTTGTTCTATAATAAAATTTTAAATGTTATTATACTTTTCATATAACATTTCATTTATTTTCTAAATAGACAGTATGTTTTGTGTACCTGTACGTTCATGTATTGATATTTTAAAGAATTGAAATTAACAAAACCGTTTTAAAAATATTTTTCTGACAATGTATAGGAACTAATAAAACAGCAGTTTATATTTTAAATTTTTAGCTGAATTGAGTATGTAATATAACTTAAACAATATAGGATGTTACGAAATAAAATTAAAAATAAATTAGTACCAAAAATATGAGACATGAAAATTCATAATTTATATAACGTATATATTTTTGTTATACATACATACATATATATATATATATATATATATATATATATATATATATATATATATTTGTATGTATGTATATTATCATTAAGTGTGAAATAATAAATTGCTTTTTTGAAAGAAAATTCCTTTTTAATAAATCATTTGCATTTTGACTGAAAAAGAAGTTTTTTAATTAAGTAATTTCAATTCAATTGCATTGTTTCTATTCGAATTTTATAATTATTTTATAATTATATAAGTATATTTTATAATTATATGGGTATTGATTATCTGAAAAATACTTTTCAGAGCTACATTTCATAGCTTGTGTTTATATATATATATATATATATATATATATATATATATATACAAATTTAGGAATAAATCATATATATGCAAATTTATTTACAAATATAATGAATGTTTATTAGTAGTTCAGCATTTTCATTATTTTTTTTTTAATATGTGTCAAAACAATGTTTCATTTTATGATATATAAATCATGGATATATAAATTTGATATAGATAAAATGTTTTTATTATTTATATAACTAGCAATTCTGTTTTTAATATGATATGTAGTAGACAATAGAAAACCTGTAATATATCAAACACAACGAAACACATTTAAAAACAACTATATCACACACCTTCCCATTTTCTAGTTTTTGTTTACTTACTCGAGAGTCTAGTTAATCTACAGGAAGTTGCGTGACAAGTTGCTGCAGTGGAACAATCTTTTACGACAGATGTCTGACAAGGAACAGAGGTCTTGATTCATCTAATTGAGATTACTTTTCGACCAGATATCAATGAAAGAAAACTAAAATTTTGTCTCATACAAATGAAAATATTGTATGTTTATAACTTTATGATTATATTGAATATATATATATATATTCTTATTAATTTGTTTTATTTCTTAATATTACATATTAAGATATATAATATATATATACTTCATAATACAATAAATAGAAAAAAATAGAAAGTTTAGAACGACATCTTATTATTTTATACAAATATATTATTTAATATGACTAAATATTAAAGAAAACATTTCCAGGTTAAAATATTTTTTCAACTTCTTCCGTTTAAGGTTTGAAATTCTAAGCATCGTAACAAATTTAATGTAAATATATTTTTATTGACAAAGTTGTTTATTACTTAAGTTTCTGCTCTTAAAGCTAACACATACACACACACACACACACATATATATATATATATATATATATATATATATATATATGTTTGTGTGTGTGTATGTACGTATGAAAAACAACAAATATAAGTAGAATATATGACGGCTATTAAAATATTATTATAAATGATATAGATTTTTTTAAAAAAAATAATACTTAAATGTAATTAAATAATACAGAAATCTGTTTGTATGAAAATAAAATATATCGCATTTATCAAATGAAAAATTATAGATAGAAAAGACAATTTTTCCATTATATATCACTGAGGGTCATATGCCCCTTCCATTTATCCATTTCATCAATGAAACTTTGTTGACGGTCGAATTTCCTTCAAGTCCCTCATTCTTTTGTCATATCTTTCTGGAGAATGCTTCTACACAACCCACTTTGATTAATTTTGTACAAGCCAATTGAACAGTCAAAGATTACTTTTCCTTTTAAGACCTTTTACGTCTTTCTTCTGTTTGTTATAATACGTTAACGGTGGTAATATTCTATGAAATAAGGGACAATCGATAAAAAAATAACAAATTATTGTTAATAAGTTTTTCACATTATATAATTACAAATAAAATTTTACCCTTTTTTATTAGAACATTAATATTCACTTCCTTATTCTTTTAGTATCATTTCAAAATATTTATTAAATATCTAGTTAACACTGTGTTGTATATTAAATATTATAATCTAGTTTTAAATATGTATAACGAGTACAGTTACTAAATGTAATTCATTTTTGATTGAGCTATTCCGTTTTAATAATTAAGTTGGATAAATATGATTTTACTAGACGGACCAAAAAGTTACATTATATGTATATTAATATATGTCTAGACTTATATTATGTAAATCAAAATAGTCATTAACATTGCATAATATATGTTTAAATGTATTTTGAATTTGTGTAGTAAAAAATAATAGTATACATATTATTTAATATCCATATATATATATATATATATATATATATGTGTGTGTGTATACATATATAAGATAATTGTAATATACTTGAATTAAATATAAATTATTCTAGCAAAAATTTCCTTCAGGGGTTAATTTGATATATATATATATATATATATATATATATATATATATATATATATATATATATGTGTATATATATATATATATATATACATATGTATGCACGCATGTGTGTCTGTACTATGTGTTTCTATAATATACATACGTATGCGTTCATGCTTGTAAGTATAAACGAATAAAAAATAAATTAAGAATTAATTAAGAGGAAAGGAATTAATTTTAACAAAAATAATACAAATGTTTTTTTATGCAATAAAATACGTTACAAGTTTAAAAAATGTGTATGTAACCTTTTTCAAAATTCTAAAGTGAAAAAAAGAAAGCCCTTAACAAATTTATCAAAAACAGATATATTTTTACTTATATTAAAAGCATTTTTAATTGTGTAAGTTAATAAATTTGTTGTTTTGTAACATTTGTATATACAGGTAAAAATACATGAGTTCATTTGTTGAAAAGAAATGAAATTATAATTTAACCACAAATCAAAAAAAAAGAAAATACAAAGAAACAAAAATGTGGTTTTCTAAGTGAATAAATATAATGTTTATATTCTAATAATTATTGTTTAAATTTTTTTAATATGCGGAGGGGTTAAAAATATTGAAATTGCTATTTTGAAGGAGCGTAAAATGATTTTTTATAGATTTTTATATCAACAGATGTAATAATTTAATCATAAATTTAATTAAAATAACTTTTTCTTTAATGTTTTGGGTACGTATTCCGATGATTGTTTGCATCAAATGAATTTCCAATTAAAAAAGAAACGGTTAGATTGCGAATCTTTTTTAGTATTATCTCTAAGTCGTTAAACGTTTGCGACACAAGATTGAGAATTAGTTCTTTGCTTTAGAAAAAATTCCCTCGTAAAATAAATAGATCCGAAGAGTTCATTTCATAGCAATACAAGTCGACGCGTCTTACCATACAGCGACCAGGGAGAAACATTTAACTACTCAAAGCGAAGACCGACCGTAGCAGCTCTGTGTTAACGGAATCAAACACTAAAGGGATTTACTGAGCGCGAGATGGAAGGTGTGACAGTTTTTCTTTGATCAGTCTGTAAGTAATTTAGAAAAAGAAGGGAGAACGGCGACGAAGAAAATGCCGCGAAAGTCTAGAGACGCGAAACGAAGCGACGGCGACTGAAAATAAGGAACTCAGTTTTCGTTTCCAGTATCCCGAGCACGAATTGAAATTATTCCGCTTTTCTAGACTCGATGTTATATGTTCCTCCCGCACCACGACGAACCTATCTTTACCATTACGTGCGCCGCCGGTGTTGCGCCGAATTATCGATATTTCAAAACCATTCTACGTAATGAAATATTTTCTGTAATAAAAATGTGTGGTTTTATATTGTTTGACATACATACACACAAATATGTATTTATATATAACACATAGAATTCAGTTCAGTAAAATATCTATTATCGACTCTAAGACCTTATTTTCAATACTAGACCTTAATAGTTAACATCAATATTAATGTAAACTCATCGACAAATATACATTTTTGAAAATAAAAAGAGGATAATTTATAAAACCGTTTAACAAAAAAGGCATTTACATAATATTTATAAATACTTAGATGAATAACGAGCTTTATTAGTAAGCATGAAAAATCTAAAAATAGGTTAAAAAATATCAAATTAAATAATAAATAAAAAAATGTTTGTTATTCTCAGAATCGCTTTTATTTACTTGAAAAAAAATTTAATTCTGTAAATTTTTAATGCGAATATTATTATTTTGTTATTTTCTAAGACATTAATCGCGGATAATTTATTAAAAAAGTTTTATACTATGTTACTTTGCAAAAAATCAACCTGTACAGAATTCATTCGTTGTAAAATGACTTCAAAGGATATTAAATGTTACCAGAAAAAACAATCGAATTATCAATAATAAATACACAATAGTCTTTATTAATCATATTACACTATTATTATATAATTCATATATAAAAATAATTCCATTGTAAAATTTCCATAACTTTTCTTTATTTTTCGTGTAGACAACTCTTGCAATGCCGCTCTCCCCGCTACATTCCACAAGTAGCACCTTAACCATTTCTATTTCTGATCATCAATGATTGGTTGATGGATATCGCGTGGTCCCTATTCTGATTAGTGGACTTCGATCACATGTATGTAGCTCTCTCACGGTGTACAACTAAAGTGTATACGATTCGAATGTAAAACTGATGACATTTATTCAAAATATTATACTCACTGAAGAAGTTTTAGAGTAAAAAAAATATTACACATTTTAACATTGTATTTTGTTGTTAATTTTTATAAACTTTATCAATAAAAAAAATATGACTTACATTTTAGACAGATTCTTTGTGGGTATAATGTGTTAATTTTGTCATTTGTTCGGGGAGAGTGAGAGTTAGCGAGTGGGGGTCGAATCCCCTTCGAAAGTGGGTGAGTGTAGCGAATAAGAGAGGAGGGCCGCTTGGTATTTTAAAAAAAAATATATTAAATATTTATATATAGTTTGTGTTATACCCAGTCGATTTAAATCTTAATTTTTTATATTGTACAACGTGCACAACTTCATTTTGCGTTTATCATTTGGTATAATATAAATACTATCATAAACTGAAATAATTCCAATATAAAATTGAAATCTCAAATTTCTCATGATATATAATTATAACATATATTATTAAAATAATATATATTAAAGTTATGCATTTATTTTCTTTAGTTAATGTAAACAAAAGTAGGTTAAGAAAACTAGTGTAGAGAATAATGAATTAAAATATAATTATAACTATAATGTCGGTAATATAATCTAGTTATGAAAATAATTTTGATAAAAAATAGTTTCATTTTTTTAATCTATTGTTCAAAATATTTAAGTTCTAAATTATTTTTTCAGACAAAAATATTATGAGAAGATTTTAACTCTTTTTGAAAACTATATTTCAAAATAAAAAAATATAAATTAAGATTTCTTAATCCCAAAATAACAAACATGTTATCATTTTTATGTTAATCAGATAGATATAATATTTTTTACGAGTAAAAGTTTATAATTTTGATTAAACATCTTTCAAATATACTATACGTTGTAGCAAATTCGTGCAACTAGTTGAATAAAATAATGTATTTTAGATGGATTAGTTGTCGTGACCAAGTAGACTGGCCCTTGTGAAGTCCGGAACTAAAACCGCTGGAGTTTTTCCTTTCGGGTTATTTAAAATTAACATGAAACAGTCCAATACCAATAAACTAAAATCGCAAAGGCGAAATATCAGTAATCATTTTTTAACATTATGAAAAATTATATATTGAATATAGAAGTGAAATTTGATTTAATTTATTATTTTAAATTACGTACTCACAACTTATATTGTACATTTAAACTTTCTTCAAAAGACTAAACTTATGCACAAGTGTATACGAATATAGTTCATAATTCAAATTACTCTCAATTAATCTTTAATGAATGGTGAAATTTCTCGAATATACATTCATCCTTTCTTAATCAAACCCTATTGTGGTTTTATAGTGTTAAGTAATTATTACAATAGATTAATTTGCAATTTGCTAATCTCAAAACATATATATATATATATATATATATATATATATATATATATATATATATGTATATATATGTATATAAATATAATTATTATTATTAGAGGCATAAAATTATCATACATGTTAAAAAATATTTAGATGTTATTTGATTTTTTAATGTCAAAAACCAAGTTTAAAATTATTTTTATATTATAAAATTACCAATTTTATAATTTTGAGCATAAACATAAAATTTTAATAATTATTGTAAGATTTTTATTTTATTTTTTTAGTATGTATGTATATTCATTCATTTTTTATTTAAAAAAAAATGTACTCAAAAAAAGATATATTTTTCTATGTAATATATTTCAAAACTTTCTGTACGATAAAAGTATAAACAAATATATTTTTAGGAATATATATTGAAGTTTTGAAACAAATTTGCACTATAATTGAATTCTTTTTCCATTTCGTAGTCCATAAACTTTTTACCTATTAAAAAAATGTTTCGTAAATCATTATTGATTATTTTTGATTGTTATGTACACATTCATTTCGATGGCGATGCTGTTATGTTTAGATCATCAAGGTACAGAAAATATAGATATTTTTCTTTAATTTGGTGGTTTGAAGATAATGGACTGAAATACGTATAAGCAACAATCAAAAAGGATCAATAATCATTTATTGAATATTTTCGATCGGAAAAAAATGTTTGTAGTTTGAATGGTGAAAAAATTCATCTGTAATAGGGATTCATTTTAAAATACTTAGACATTTTTGTCTTTATTTTGAACACAAAAAATTTTTAAAATATATTTTCATAAAATGTAAGAAAATGTTACTTTTTATGCTAGAATTTTTATGATTAACTTAACGATATGAGTTTAAAATAAATGAAAATACGAAGGAATGAAAGAAAAATATATTCTTAATTCAAATACCTCACTTAATTTTTTTTCATAATGCTATGGAAACCGAATTTTACTAAATATTTTTAAAGATACCTCATGATTAGTAGATAATGTTATTTTTAGATATTTATTTAATTTTAAGTACACACAAATTGTTTCAAAAAGTATATCTAACTAATTTTTTAAACGTAATTTATAAACTTTTAATGGATAGAAAAACAATAAAAGACGAAAATTATTATTACAATTTTTTTATGTATTTTAAACACAGTTTATTTCCAATAACCATTTTATTGTTTGTTTTAATTTTTATTATTAAAATATGTTAATGTCGAAATCAAAATTTATATAGTTTAATAAAAAAAATATATTATATATATATATATATATAATTTTTACTATACACTAAATGTTAGATTTGGTAAAGACTTAAAGAAAATTATCATACGAATATATCACATTAACTAGAATATTACTTTTGAGAGTGATATTTATCGTAAATAAGTTTTTATACTGTTTTTTATGCTTTAAAACTATTTTCGAACTGAAAACATTTCAAATTAATAAGTAACATATTAAACATTCAATATATATTTCATATTTGTATGCATTTTTCACTCTTTTTTTATTTTAAATTTATTGAAAAGCGATTTTATGTTCTTATTCAGATGATATTTAATTATCTGCACAGTGTATAGAACTATTTGTAAATATGTATTGGTTTATTGAAACACATTAATATTATTATTTTATTAACAGTATAATTTAAGTCATAATATCAACATACAAGAAAACGATTTTAATTGCATCATTTAGATACATTAAGTCTCTTTTATGCATTGAAATCGTACCACGTAGTATAGATATTAGATCATGAGTTGAAGTGAGGAAAATATTTTTTATAACTCATGATCTCATTGTATATATTTATATCTAGTATCCTTCAATATAATTATACCAAATACAACTGTGTTTTTAATGTTTCATTTTTTAGAACGTGACATTCATAAAAAATTACAAAATATAAAAACAATTTATTTTTGTTTCTGTAATAGATTTCAGGAATAAAATTGTCGTTCGTTCTCTTTATATAAAGAGAAATTTAAAGTTCAAATAGCGGTTAACAACTAAGAGTTCATGTATTTGAGTGTTTTCAGCGTTAATAAAACTTTCTCGGTTAATGAAAAAATCTTTGCAAGAACAATTTAAACTTTATTTTTATCTAGTAATTGTATTAAAACTGAAATTATATTAATTTTTACACCGTACTCTTTTTTTCTTTCTCTTTCCCCATATATATATATATATATATATATATATATATATATATATATATATATATATATATATATATATATATATATATATATATTCTCTATGATTTTCACTTAACTGTTGTAGTATGTTTGAAGAATACCAATTTAAAATAACTAATATAGATAAATATTATTAACAAATTTTCTAAAATAAAGTTCATCGTTTATTACTACTAGTTCATAGTTTATTATTACTAGTTTGTCATTTTGATCAGTAATCAACGTTTATTATTTCTAGATAATTTTTTATAATAAATGTTATTAAATGTCTACGAGCTTACAAATTTTCAAAATGTAGTAAAAAATGTAAAAGTATTAAAGCTATTTATTTTTTAAAACAGGAATTACACAGGATGAATTATACGCTGTTCGCCAGCAAGTTCACACGCCAGCTACTAAAGTGAGTTGTGAGTGAACTAGCAGGCTTATTACTTAAGCCAAGCTTAAACTGGGGAGTTTTCTCGCTATCACAATTACACGAGGCATCTTTAATAGCTGCAAGTAAAATTCTGATGCGTAATATGTAAAGTATCCCAATGTAATAGTCGCTTTAATGAACCTTTTTTTAAAGAAATTGAATATTCTTTCATAATATATGAAATACTTTTACATAAATCATTACATGTTTTATGACATCAAATAAAACTTGATCATTTCATTATTAATTTGTCATATCTTTGAATTTAATTTTTAATATACATTTGATGAATTGATTGTATTTCCATTTAAATAAAATACGGTAGAGATTTCATATTAAGTATATATTTTTTATATATAAAAATCAAATTAATGAATAATAGCCGATTAGAGGTACTTGTAAATAAGTGGTTAATATATTATGTATCTTGAGGTGTGTGGGAGTGCACAGCGGCAGTGGCAGAAGTCAGGTTAAATTAAACGCCATGAAAGTTTATAATAATGCACTATATTAGTTTTCATTCTCTTTTCACCGAACGAAAAACAAATGAAACTTGTTTTTCTTTGTCTGTCCTACGTCCGAACTCATTGATCCCGAAACAAGTAATGATCTTGATTTTTCAATACAGTCTCCCCACTCCTTGTCAGTCTAAATTCACTTCACAAACATATTTTTCATTCGTACAACAAACAATCTTTAAAATAAAAATATTCAACAATTAACATCCGATTGTCGCTTAAACATACTACAATAACGACACTCGCACACACCGATACAGTATATCGTTTTATTGGTGTCTGTAGCTTGGCCGCTATAGGTGTTCTTAAGCTCAGTTGCCTTTTTTCAATTTAAATATTTTTTTATTAACAAAAACATAAAGATAGGGTGATTCAACTTAGGATTCCACAAGAAAGTATTAAAAAAAAGCTAAAATTTAAAAAAAAACATGTTATCTCCCATTTAGTATTTAATTCAATTATATTTTAGTATTGAATTTAACTAAAATACTAAATAAAAAATAATATTACTTGCCTTAGCCCCTGCGCCTCGTTTAATACTCCCATGTGGAAGACTAAATTGAATCAGCTATATAAAGAAGTTTTTTTTACAGAATTGTTGAATAAAACTTTCTTGACATACTGTGATTTCAGAATAAATCGTAGAAATATCTCATTTAAGTTTTAATTATTAAACTTTTTGAATTAATTCAACTTTCAATTTTTAATTTAGATAATTGATTAATAAAAAAGACATTACTTCTTAGATAGATTAATTTTTTTGAGATTTCATTGAAGATACTATTTTATAAGTAATATTTTTGATGTCTTCATTATGGAAAATATTTTATTAGATATTAGAACAAAAAGATTTTTTAGTTTGTTAATACTCGTAACAAATTGATGAATGAATAAATTAAATTATTTTCTATTATTGACTGTAAAGACTTATTTAACATTTCAAGCTGTTAATAATTTTATAGCCAATGCTTCTTTTTTAATTTATTATAATCTAAAGATTTATTGTATAATACAAAAGTGTTTATTGAATTATATAATCTATTTTTGTTCTCTTATGATAGATTAGATTAATTTTTTTAACATTTTTTGTTTTATTGAGTACTTAATAACGGTCTTTTAATCGGTTTTTATTATTTTTCAACTATAACTAGCTTGTTACACATTTCATCTATATTTTTCTCGCGGTATTAAAGGATTAATGTTCAGTATCTAAAAATATGTACATCTGTCAGGTATTTACTCGTTTTTTAAAGTTTTGTTAGTATTTAATTTGTAGAGGAATAACATTTTTTGAAATGTCGAACAAGTTTCTGAATAAAATGTAAATAGCTATGTGCATTTATGCTATGTTTGATTTTAGTATGATTAACGTATTAATTTACTCTCTATGTTAGAGGATTAAACAGAAACATTGAGAGCGCGGATAGTAAATAATTGTATCCTTTTTCTATTTAACATCGCTTCAGTAATTTTTTGTTGTGTTGAATGTAACAAAGAGGTTGTTCACTAGAGGACGACGAAAAGTAACATTTTAGAAAAGAACGACCGAATATGAATAACGAATGAGGGATACGTGTAACGAGTGTTCCGATGTGCTGATGCAAGTCGCGCGGTTTAGTGAGGAAGCAAGAGTAAAGAGTGGGGACGCATGCTAGCGTATTCACGCAGTCTCCTGTGGTTCTAATATAGCAACTAGCTTATGTGTCGTGCTTCGCTGATCGAGCCAACTCAGTTTACTTGTGACGCTTGTTAGAGTGTAACACGGTTCGAGATTTGTCGGTCAGCTGTCGCGACGTGACTTTTCGCAAATGTAAATATATGTAATATGTGACAATACATATATCACGACTCAGGTGAAATGGCATGAATTCATACAGAACTTTCAAAAATGTCTTTATATATTTACGACATAATGACTAATATTATATCGAAAAATAATATTTTGTGTTGTTACTGTTAAAAAAACATGTGCTTGTGAATATCCTGAACGTCAAAATGGAATGTTATATTAAGTTAATAAAGTTCCTGTTGATCATCGCGTTACTTGTAGAATGCGATGTCTTCAGAAGCATGCTTGTCAAGGGGGAGTTTGAAAACAGCTGGACATTTTATTATGAACAGCCGTGTTGTGGTGGTACAGGCCGTCATCTTAGACATCACAGAGGTTAGTGGTTTCATTCGCATTCCTTTTCATCTCTTGTTTCATATAGTTGAAACATAAATGATGTCTCGTTTGTTTATAAAAAACATGCTTTGCTGTGCGACTCCGTTCATTGCTACGTGATGTAAAAAAAAAAAAACAACAAATGTACTGTGTATAGCGAGCTTTGCTAGGAAGAAGAGTATTAAAAGATACTGAAAAGTATGTTTCTGTGCACGTAAAAATGCGTTTATAAATATAAAATCAACGAGTGAAATTTTTGTGTAATTTTTTTCTAACCGAATGTCTGTATGTTGTATTTATACATTTCAAATGTAGTAAATGGAAAATATAACGTTAGATTTGAATCTATAAGGGAAAAAATTGTAATTTTATTTTTATATTAAGACTACTTACTAAATTTTTAATAATTATAGAAACGATATAATTGAACCTCTAAATCTAAGGTATATGATCGCAATTATATATATATATATATATATATATATATATATATATATATATATATATATATATATTTCTATTATGCTGTTTGAAGGGTTAAGTCAAAAAATAACAGTTTTCATGCAGCCATAAGTAAACTGAAGTTCTCACAAGTCAGATTATTTCAATTTTTTTATAATTCAATTATTTTAGTATATATTTATTGTCTGCCTAAGTCGAAATGGAAAAAAATCTAATTACATTTTACAGTATATCTAAATATAAACATTATGTTAGTGATATACTTTCATGTTGAGAATTGTAATAAACTGAACACGTTTCAAATTATATTATGTATGTATATATATATACATACATAGTATAATTATATATATATATATATATATAAAAATAAATTATATTTTTTGTAGGATAGTTTTATTTAATACTTGGTAAAAGTTTTAGGTTCTAATCTCGTGAAACAAGTATCAACATTGAAGTACATTTTTGACCAATACTTTTTCAAGTAACTGAAAATACATTTTAAGTAAACTATTTCTATAAATTCATACTTGTCATGAATGAACTCTTTTTTACTAATTATTTTCTTAATTCTTAATAATTTATACTTAATATTAAAACTTTTTCTAATTTCTTAGACGTACTTATGGTAAAATATCTCAATTAGAAACCAACGAAAAGTAATATTGTTTAACAGACAACTATTATTCGTTGAAGGTCAGTTAATGAATTATTTTATTGTACTATTATGACAAGATGTTTTGGGAAAACACTGAAATATATATTTTACATAAATGAACTATTATCTAAATATATATTTTTTATAATGTCATTTAACATTTATTTGCCTTCTTAATATTTTATTAATTGATTATTAATGATTTTAACATTATCGCCGTCTAGTATTTCTAAATAATTTTTAACGTTTAATGAATGCAATATTTGTAATGTTTCGCATGATATACACAGGCAATCACAAAGTTAAAATTTAATTATGAATACACTAAGATACTGTCATAAATATTTACCTTGTTCAATAAATCTTTTGTTTCCAAATAGGATGTTATATAATACGATTGTATGGTTCCATTCGTTTAATGAAATTGTTTACTAAGATTTGTTCCTTAATCTCGTGTAATGGGATTAAATGTGGTTTTAACCAAGTGATCCATACAGGAGACATAAAATGTGAGTATAAAGTTAGGACTATGGCTTTTCTAATTAAGATGATTAATTTATATGTTTATCTACATGTGACCTATTTGATAAATCTGTCCATCCTCTATCAAAAGTGTGTAATCCAATCGTATTTTACTTTAATGTAAAGAATCAAAAATAAATTCCCATTATTTAGAAAAAGAACGTTAAAAAGATTTCAAATAAAATACAAATACTTTGGTCAAAAGTACTAATGTTTACAGTAAAAGTATTTGTATTCCTTACAGCGGCAACGAGGACATTTCCTTGTAGGTATGGGGAACTTTCTCAACTTGCCTTGATCATATCTTTTTTTTAAATTTTAAAAAAATACAAAAAGAAGGTTCATATTCGTTCATTATGTATCTGAAAAAAATAATTTTAATAATTTATTTTCTTACGAAGAGTTAACATAAATTTATTTATTGAATGGTTGCTGAATCTGAGAAATTAAATTAAAATCTGCTACGATTGACCATTGGCCTATCTCTTCTGTAAAATATCATAAACTACTTGTAATGACTGATATTATGTTTTTTAATAATTTTTTTTACGAAAAAATTATAATTAAATCACGGATTTGTGCTGTCAAATTATAAAAGTATATGCGTAGATTAAACATTTCCATTTCAAATTTTTAATGTACTTCAAATATAAATATAATCTGAAATACACTTATCTTTTCAAAGAAAACTTGAAAAGTGTGACAAAAACAATTTCGTAATATATATTTTTGTTTAATGTTTGATACATTTATTTTCTTAGTTGATAAGCTGTTGAAATGGGATTATAACTAATCGATCAATGATTTTTTTACAGTAATGTTTATAAAATTATTTTTATTCCAACACATGCTTCTCATTTCAAACACGTTATGAAAATATTTATAAAAAGAAAGTAACATTTTGACAATGTTTTTTCAATGTATAATATTAAAAATATTTTCTTAAACAATTAATTATTTTATCTAAGTTATTAAGAGCATTTTTATTATTTTTTATTTGTGGAATTATATGATTAAAAATAACAGTCATTCTATCTTTTATTAAAATGTACTGAGTAAAATTCTGTCCGTGTTGAGACAGTGTTTACATTAAATTTAAAAATATTTATAGTAAACGTAAATAAAAGTTTGCTATTTACTTATAATCTTTTCTTTGCTGATGGGTAAAAACATGATACAACTGATAATTAAATATCCTGTTGTCGTTTACTTATAAATAGATCAAACCTGAATTCTTAGAACATCTGCCTGCTTAATGTTTTATAAAATGCCATAATGATAGATGTCTTCTGTGTGTGTAGGTAATTGTGTGTATATTTTGTATGGCTTGTCTGGCCAAATAGTGTCAGCGTTATTTCATAAAACAAACATTTGATACGTGTATATCTATCCGTTTACGTAGATACGTTTACATTAAATATATTTGACAATAGGTGCTTAATTTGATTTACGATGTTTGCTAATCAAACATGCGACTCGTTTATTTTTTAATTTTACGATTTTGTCGTGCGAACACAATTGTTATTTGAAATTTAATGTCTATAAAAGTAGTCACCGTTCTCAATTTATCATACTGTAATTTGATTCATAAATCTGCAGTGTGTACATCATTATTTTGGATTTAAAATTAAAATTGTAATTTAAAATAGATCACATTAATGTTTATTTTACCGGTGAGGTAAAATGTATGTATTTTTTTATATACTTTTTACCCAATTTAATTTATTAAATGACCACCGTTTGATAATTTATATTATAAAAATATTACAAACACATTTTTGTAATATACTTATACACAATAAAAGTGCTAAATTTCTTATAAAGTTAAAACGAAAGGCCTATTTATCTGCAGAAAATTGTCAATTGATATTTTTAAAAATGTCTTGCACTTTTATTTTAAAATCTAAAATAAATATTAATAAAACGTGATATTTTTATAGTAAATTAATTATTTAATCTTTTCGATAAATAAATGTCTGAATAAGTAATACCAAAATTATAATCTTTTTATTATCAATAATACCTGTGAGATTTGATAGTTCAGGTTCAATTGAACTGTTTATAAAAATCTTTTTGAGACGTTCAAAATTCTATATGAATATATTTAAACTTTTTGTAGAATGTTCATATTTCCTAAAAAAAGATTAGTCGTTTGATTGAGTATAATGCTGTTTCGTAATAGACTTAAAATTGAAATCTGTATTTGGGTTATATATTTTTTTTTATATAATAAAAACCCTATATGCGTCTTTAAAAAATCATTTTTTTCTTTGTTTTTATATATGTTCATCATAAAAAGGTATATTTTTGTTTGTAAAAACGAACAAATAATTCGACTACACTATTAATAAAAAATATAATAAATTATTTAAATAGTGAATTGTTGAATTATTGATTATGTTGAAACGATATTTTTAGTGTGTATATATATATATATATACATATATATATATATATATATATATATATATATATATATATATATATATATATATATATATACTTGGGTTATATATATGGTTTCAATAATTATGAGTAACAAATAATTATTCAATTTATTGCGTAATTTTAACATTAAAAAATAAATCTAATTGACATTAATTAATGCAGAAAATGTTTTTTAAAAGATATGATATCTTTCACTAATTACTTTTTCAACTAACTGGTTGTCATCACAAAACTGCGAGTTGAAGCATTTTTAAAACCGGAAGTATAATTCTAAAATATAGGACATGTAAACATATTGTAAAATATAAGCAAAGTTTATTGAAAAAGTAACATTTTTAAAACATCACTGTTGAAAAATTGATTTATTTTCAGATTCAAAATATGGCATACATATGTTCTGACAAAATAATGTGTGCCGAAAAAGATAATATTAAGTTAAAAAAAAGTTTAGTTAGAAAAATATTTTTGGAATTAAACTATATGTATATTTTCTATTTGTTAATAAATTAAATTCTTAACAAATTATGTAAAAATGATATATTTAACTGAATATGTATTTAATAACATTACAAATTGTTTTTTGTAAACATGAATTCTATTTTAATATGTAACTATTCGTAGCTCAATCAAAAAACGAACAACGTTCTCTTGCTGAAACACTCTTTTTTTTTTTTTTTGAAGTGTACGTTGCTTCCGACCACCAGCGTGAATACAAGATAGTAGAACAGGATAGTAAAGGTTATTTCTTTAATCAGCACTGATTAGGGAACATTCGAATATTTTCACGTAGATACTAATGAAATTGTCGGAGTATGAGGTTCACTCATGTATAAGATTGAAAAAGTAAATACATGTGTATATTACATATATATATACATATATATATAAAGTTTAGCCAGACCTACAGTTAGAATAAAGTATTTTTATTATTTTTTTCTTTCAGGATTCTGATTCTTAGCAAAATATTCTAAGAATCTGATACAGAATATTCGTAAATAAGATTATCGTCTTTTTCAGATTATATAAAAAATGGTAAAATTTTCAGAAAAAAAATTCACCAAAAATAATTTTATATATATGTAATATATATATATATATATATTATATATCTCATATCAGAATATATATGATTAATTTTATATTGTGTTTGTGTAAGTATAAGTTAAAGTTAGTGTTTTTAACATAGGAGGACCTTACATTCTCTAAATATTTTAATATATTAGTAGTTTTATGCAAATTTTACGTGTATAGTATATGTTGAAACATGTTTATTTGCAAATTGTATATGATTTTTAGAAAAATACTAGACATTTTCTTTAATACTTACTTAATTTTAGATTATCATTTTATTATTTACAGCGAAATTAAAACTTTCTGTTTAATCTTATTTTTTAAGAATAATAACATGTCTGTGTTATTTTACAAATAAACAAATATTACAATAAATATTTAACAAATTTATAATATAAAATTTAATTTAAATGAAATCCAAATGATTTAACAAAAGATAATAGACTTATATATTTTAAAGATATTTTTGAAGAGTAAACAATCGAATATTAAGATATGAATGACTTAAATATTTGAAATTATATTTACTTAACTAATTATCAATATGTGATAAGATGCAGTCATTATTACAGATATAATTAAGTGTATATTTTATATCAGTAAGCTTAAGAATTGTAAAGTATGTTAGAAAATAAGTGATAATATATATATATATATATATATAGTTTGATTTCTTCTATTAATATTTGGGTATAAAAAACAGAGTAAGATACTAAATTTCATTTAAAAAAAATTTTTGAATAGAAACAACATTTTTATGAAGTTTTAAGAAATATTATTGTAAAATCAGTGAAAATCTATAAATTTATTTATTGATTATAAAGTTTTCGTTACAGTTTCATACTTTGTTGTATATAATTTTAATAGACAACTTTTTATTACAGATTATTATTAATTATAATTTTTTTAGTATTTTTGAAAAAAATGTAATGTTGACATGAATATTTTCGTAATAAACACACTTTAAATAAATTCATTCAATACTCACAAATATGTATCCTATAATTTGTATGTTACAGACATACATTATGTTTGCTAAAGAAAAATATACTTATTTTATTAATATGACATAATGAATACATTTATAATTATCTAGTTAAAGTAATATCTACATCCTTGATGTTAGTGTGTAAATTAAAGTTACAATTACTATTTTGCAAATTTTCGGTTAATAATTTTTGTCAGCAATAACTGAAAATGTAATATTTATTAATATTTTTTAGATTATATAATTTATTTAAGAATTAATAAAGTAAATGTAAGCCTGGGAATCACAAGTGAGCAGTGAAAGAATAATAATATTTCAGTATTTTAAAGAATAAATTAATTATTAATTGCATCTAAAAGAATAATTAAAAATAACATTTAAATTAATAAAGCATTTTGCAAGTACACATTTTATTAAATGCTTTTGTTTCTTGTGGCAACAAATATTAAACATGTAAAAATTCTGTATCTATAATACAATTATTTCAATCGTGTGAAGTATTTATGTAGATAATTGAAAAAATTGATCCATATGTATATATATATATATATCTTTTTTTTCTTCATTTTTGTGTAATTGTATTTTTTAATATTATTTTTCACATTTAAAAAATATTTAATACTTAAAAAACTAATAAGTAAAAATACAACTTATTATTATGATATTTAGTATTCATATGAATAATAATAATGGCACTGAATATTTTACAGGAATGTATTAAAATCAATGTTTTATTATGCCGATCAATTATTAATCGTTCGATAAATCTAGAAGGTATCTTGTTTACATTGAATAAGTTATGATGCTTAAGAGTGCGTGCTTAATATTTCTAATAGCCGACAAAGTACGAGCCAGGTAAAAAATTAACATGCATGCAGTATCGTGTGGAAGTGTGTGTGTTCTTGCGGAGAAATATGCTAATAAGACTCAGATTAAATACTCGTAAATAACTACTAGACAAACGCATGTACTACAAATACATACAACAATTTTGATGTATTTGTATAAGAAAAATTTATATTCCGAACATAAAACTATTATAAACCATGAAAAGGTATTATTTCAATAGCACGTACACTGATTTCGAATATTCACTGAGAATATTAAATAAATATTTTCGAATTGTTTTTGTCTTTATTACAATATGATTGGAAGTCTTTATTCTGTCTTTAACTAATATTTACAAATCGCAAAACACACACACACATTATATATATATATATATATATATATATATATATATATATATATATATATATATATATATATATATATATTCAAAGGTTTTAAAAACTGATAAAACGTTCATAAATTTTCAAATATAAATATTTCAATTTAAATATTTTCATAATTGTAATGTTCAATGTATTTAATGATAACTATTGAAAAACCGCACAAAAATTCAAAACAATGAAAATATGAAAAGATATCATGAACATTATTCAATATTAAATTCGCTTTATCACTATTACGATAAATGAGTTGATGCTAAGAAAACCTTTACATCGTATTTGTTGTTTTCTTCTTTTAGTGCGTAAGTTCTTAATCTCAATCTCTTGAAGTCGTGAAATTATTTTATAAATAATTAATGATTCTGTGTTTGGTATCGTTTTTTGTTTTCAGCGAAATTTTTTTCAATTTATTATTCGTTTGTGTATCCATTAAGTACTTGCTATGTACTTACTATACGATGTACAAACTAATTTTTATTTTATTGCTTATTATTATCGTAAGTAATTTATGAATATTTACCATATGGAATTGTTATAAATTCATTTTTTTAACGAGTATAAGTTTGTATGTACTTGCTGATATTTATTTTAAATCATATTTTAAGTTGAAATATAAAGTTTAAAATTTAAAGTTTCTAGCTCTTATCTCGTTAATGTATTATAATATTAAAATTATATTTAAAGCTCATATTTTTAAATAATTATTCTTACATTTTCTTGGTCTAAGCATACTTTTTAAAATATTTTTTTTGATAGAACACTAAAGCAAAAATTCGGTCGTAAAACAACAAAATATGAATTTCATAAATAAAGTTTAACTGTTAATAAACTAAGAATAGTTAAAAAACTTATATTTTTGCTCATGAAGTAGTCATTAATAAAAAATAAACAAAAAGATAATAAATTATGAAATGAAATTAATAAAAAGTAACCAGTAAGTAACCATTCTTGACATTTCGTGGAGCACCGGTGTGCTTCATAAAACCAATTTAGAAATATTGGTAAATTCGAATTAAAAAATATATTAATCAATCAAAGTTTTAAAACTATTATATATTTAAAAAAATTACTAATAGTATTATATATATATATATATATATATATATGTGTGTGTGTGTGTATGTGGATTATAGTGATTTATATATTTTACACTTTTTAACCAGCTTCTCATTAAACTATTGAATCTAATAATGCGTCTTATGGTATACAAAAATTATATTTCATGTTGATTTTTTTTTAAAATTCAAAACAAATTTTTAATTTTGATTAGCTATACTTGGTATATTGATCAAACGTAGAGAAAATTTAATAATATCAATTTCATTCAAAAAAAAAAAAATGTTATGTATAATATAGACAGTATTAATTTTTTAGTATAATAAAGAAAATCAAAGTAAATATTGCAATTTTGGAAGTTTTTTTTAATTAAATTAATGATATAATTATAAATACAAAATGTTACTGAATCAGTGAAGTGTATGTTTTAATTAGATTTTTACTTTGCTTCATTTTCGGAAAGAAGTCTATTAACTAAAGATTTGTATTTGAAAAAAGTATTTATCTCAAATAATAAATGTACTGTTCATATAATGAAGTAGTATCTGATAATTATATTTGGTAGAAATGATGTTTTTCTATTATTTATATAAACTTAATAATTAAGATCTGTATTAAGAATTCAGTATTATTAGATTACAATCAATTCTAAAAAAAGTATTCCTTCTAAATATTTTTCTTTGAGCTTTGTTTTATTTTGATCTAATTAGGGAATGCATGTGACTAAAAAATATAAAACAAAACATTGTTTCAGACTGTGAAATATGAGGTAAGAAAGAAAAAAAAATTTTATACATTTTAATTCCTTATTATTTGTATTTTTTTTTATTAAATAGCTTGATGTTTATTAAGAAAATTTAATTTATCTAATCGAATAATTCAAATTTTTGTTTTATGAACAAATTTTTATAGTTTTCAATATACCAGTACATATATATATATATATATATATATATATATATATATATATATATATATATATTATATATATATATATATATATATATATATATTTATAGATTTATATATATATATTTTCAGGTACCATTTTGAAATACAATATGACCCAAATTTGAAACTAACAAGTGAATTTATGTTTGACTATATATTTAGTATGACGTTAACAAGTCGAATATATATGTTCTATTAGTGAAACGTGTTTTAGTAAACTGATATCTTCATTGATATATGTATTAAAATTGAAATTGATGCAGTTAAGTTGAAATATATGTTACATATATTTTGATTTTAATTGAAACATGCTATAATCTGATATATAAACTTCCTATTACAAAATGTCATATATATATATATATATATATATATATATATATATATATATAAAATTATATTTAGATACCAATGTGTGCTTTATGCACTTCCATTAATTAAAACAATCAGATATATCAATTATTTTAAATAATCTATGTTGAATTCTTATGCTTGATGTATTTTTAAATGCTCCTTTATTGTGTTTAAGTTAATGTATTAATTGATGTAACATTATATAAATCTTTTTTTAAAAAAATTGCAATTAAACTCTTCCTGTTATTATTTATTTCATGTATGTTTTTCTTTTATTTAATATGAAATTCAATGTCTACTGTTCCAAATATAAAATTATTTAACAGTTGATATTTTAACATTTTTACCTAACTTTTCAGTTTACATTTTTTTTTAATTATTCCACTTAGTTGTAGTATTATGTATTAAAAGTTGTCTTTTGTATAGAGAGTTAGTAGTACAGTAAAGTCGCAACATAGTGAACGTTGCATGCAGTGAACTACTTCGTAGAGTGAATTCATATAACTTTGCATTGAATACCTTATAACACATAAATGAATACAACTAGAAGTAAATATAAAAACGCAACAACCGAAAATAATGTTTCTTCTACAAAAATCTAAGTAAGCGTTATTCCATTTATATTATCTTTGTAAACTTTACTCTAAATTATTTCAATAAACTTTTAAAAACAATCATACTTTTAGAGAGTAAATATATTTCGGAAAAGTGCACAACCTCGCTAAAGTGAATATTCTGAGTATTAATTGATTAACTAAATCGCGAGTCTACTGTATATCTTATTTTCTATTATTATTTAGTTATCATGGCCAGTGATTTATTTTCTAGTCATATATATATATATATATATATATATATATATATATATATATAATCACTGATGTTTTCGTTATTTTGTAAACATTTTTTAATTATTTTTTCATCGTGTAGTTTTTATATTTGAATCAATGTGATATATATATATATATATATATATATATATATATATATATATATATATATATATATATATATATATAACATTAACTACCATATTCTGCTATTAATCATCGAATAGAATAAAGCATCGTTTGATTGAACTAGAAATATTTTAATATTGTTTTATGATATTTTCTGTAATAAATAAAAAAAAATAATTTTTCAAAAATCTATGAATTATATTACATTTATAGTATATTTCGTTCATTTGCGAATTCATTTTATTTGTGTACATTGTTATTTTAATATTGAACGTTCATCATTATAGTTAATTCTTCTATTAAGGGATCAATTTCTATATTATACATATATATATATATATATATATATATATATATATATATATATATTTATACACATACATGTACATCATTATATGTACATTTATTCATATACGTATAATAAAATTATTTAATTTAAACTTTTCATGTCCTCAGTAATAGCTATACTCTTGGTAATTTCAACATATTTTGTTTCTAATTGGTTATTGTTGTTGGATCCGTATTATAATGTATTGTGTTCCTTTTGTTAAATATTTTTAATAAATTAGTTTAAACAATAAGGTTTGCTAATGTATTAAAAGCTCGCATTTTTAAATTGTAAACGTTGTATTGTTCAACATAAAGATTTATTATTTCTCCAGGTAACGCCTACTGAAACAAAAATACTTAAATATTAATATTTGTAATGCACGCAACAAAACATCTATTTATTATTCTTATCAAAAAACAAATTAATGTAACTTACATGGAGCCACAAATCGCATCAAAAATCTATAAATTTTAAATAAATAAACGTTGTTGGAATATATCGATATTATATTCATGTCATATTATACACATTGATTAAAATTTAATTTGTTAACAAATAGCACAGTGAGATTGTGGTTGTAAAATATAAGCAACAGCGATAAAATATCATAAATCATATCGAATGAAAATAAAAAGATGGCGGTGCAGGTCGTAACGTTGAGGCGCATCGCTTGTTCCACACAAAATAGTGCCGCCGCTGATATGATCATTAATCAAACACTAATTACACGCTTTGATAATTAATATGCTAAATTCTTACATGGAAACTGACTTTTACACAAAAAGAAGTCTAATATCTGAATAATTAGCAGAGCTGACACGATACTGTAATGATTTTAATCTTTTTTTTAATGTATAAACAAATTTAAAAACCAAACGTACGACTGTCTCAAACCGTCTATCATACATACATGCATTCATACATACCATACATGTACGCATATTTTATACATATATATATATATATATATATATATATATATATATATATATATATATATGTATATATATATATATATGTATATATATAATATGCACATAAGTGTTGGATATTATTATTAACATTTTCTCATCTATTTAAGTATGAAAACATTAATATTTGTTATCACAAATATTTCATTTATATCAGTTATCCTAAATTTCATTTTGAATATTTGAGAAAAAAATTAAAAACATCGTGTTGATTTTTATTTTAATAACTCGTGAAACCAAAAAGTGTGCGACGATTTTTGTACACAATAAATAATAGTTGCTACAAATACAATATATAAGCAAGTTAAAAAATAAATAACATTGTCTTAGCTAATTGTTGATGTTTTTAATATTATTTTAATACCACTATATCTAAAGACACTTTATGTATTCATCGACGTAGACATTTATTCTCTGAAATACTTCTTAATAGATTAAGTCGTCACAATACATTTTTGTACAGTTGATTATTTGTATAGTAACATTTTAGAGTATACTTCGTCAGCATAGCAGCAAGCATAGAATACTGTCTTCTGAGAATGTATTTATTCATCTGCTTGTTTTAAAGATGCACTACTGTGATCGATCCATTGTCTTTCACACGTAACATTATTATACAATACCAATTTTTCTTCTTTAGTCACGATTTGTTTGAAAAAATGTAATATCTATTTATCGATTCATCAATGAAAGATAAATGTTGACTCTTTAAATGCTATGCAAGACAAGCAGATTATGTTCTTGTACCCATTTATTTCATTTAAACGGCTTTCATTTAAATGAGTATTATCATGTTATATTTTTTAAATTACGTTATATATATATATATATATACACACACATACACTAAGGGGCTTTGCCCCTTGCTCGCTGCGCTCGTCCACTTCTCAATTATAAGCCTCTGCATGTAACCGAATAAAACAATAAACATATTTTTTAAAACCCATTATGTCTATATAATCATTGCTGCAAATAAATTGTAACGTTGCTGTTTTATATATGAGATAAACATATTTGGTACTATGAATTTTCGACGTCATAAATAAATAACCAACGTCATCGTACTTTTTTTGCGGATAATTTTTGAATTTATATATATATATATGTATGTACATATATATATATATATATATATATATATATATATATATATATATATACACTTACACATACACACACACATGCATATCTTTTTAAAAAAATGCTTGGTTATGAAAATTTCATTTTATTAATAATTGATTAAAATCCTGTCATTGAAAATCTGATGAAATTTAATGTTAGTATTAAAAGAAAAATTAAATGATATAATATTCAAATGAAACATTTATTAGATAATATTCAAATGTGAATTGAAGTGTTTTTTTTTGTTCATAAGTTATCATTTTTTATGTTTGAACAGAGGTTTTTTCTCTTCCGTTAAGTATCTTTTATTTGAAACAATTTTTTTCAAAATACAATAGAGACAACAGCTGTATCATTGGTTGAATACATAAATATGCGAATCACTTTATTAGTATTAAGTTTGACCTCAGGCTCTTTTAGGCTCGTGTAAATGAGCTTAGGGTGATAAAACGCTTGAGATATTACTACTATAAAGCTACAATAGAGACAGGAATATATGTACATAGTCTTGACGTGTACGTGATAAACATTGAAACTTTGTAAATACCATTAGCTGGAAGGTTAACTTTTGTACTGTTCAGCTGATGTTATTGAATAGATCTGTTAAATTATCAAAGATATTAAAATATCATTCTGAAGAATGATAAGAAATATATTTTATGGATATTTCAATCATTGAAATTGAATACATGGATTTTTTATAATTACATTTTCTGAATATTTATTTTTTCGCGATTCTTTTTATATAAAAGTTATTTATAAATGTTTATATATATATATATATATATATATATATATATATATATATATATATATATAACTAGATTTTTGATAACGAGAGTCGTTTTTTATATTTTATCACACATGTAATTAGCTTAACAAAAAAAAACATTTCAATAACAAACGAGAAAGTATCTTTGTTTTGTGATTTTATATTCTTAATAAAAAGTTTAACATATAATATCCGGAAAATATTTGCAAATAAAACAGATCAACTTTTCAATAAAGCAGTAAAAATATTTTTTACACTATTACTTTTTTATACATTTACTAAGAAGTTGTATTTTCATTTGCCTGCGAGACACTGAAAAAATGTATCTGAAAAAAGAAAAAAGTTCGTAGTCTGTTTTCCTGTCATTCGTACAATAAGAATTATTTTAAGCATTTTTTTAGCAATAGCAAATGATTTCTTTAAAATTTTCATTTAAAATTGAAGGCAGTACTAGCATAGTTGATCGTTAATGAAATCTTTGAAAAACTACATCATTAATATGAGTGTTTTTTTTAAAAAAATCGTAAGTTAGTCTTAACAGTTTATTAATTTTTTCTATATAATAAAAACCCATATTTCTTGTCACTTTGTCCACAGGATAAAGTCTAAGCTGACGAGAATGTTTACTTATAGTGACGAAAAATGTTTATTTTGTCAACTCATAAGTTTCAAGTTTAATCTACTAATAAGTTTCGTTCTGAGGTATATTTTATGTTTAAATATATTATGTTATAGAAACCAATAAACAGTTTATTTCTTTTTCATTCTCTTTTCCCGTCAATTTTAACGAGTTCAATACTAATTGAAATATATTTTGTATTAAGAAGTTACAAGATCAGTTAAAGAATATGAAAGTTTACAAATTTTCTGTTTCATTTTTGTATTAAACAAATAGGTACTTAATGTTTACTTCTAATGTTGCATTTTTAAATTTGCACTAATTTTAATTTTCATATGAAAAGGTTTCGTAATATTAATAAATAACAAGCGAAAGTTAAATAAACAACACAATTTAATTAACGCATTATCTAAAAAAGTAATAGACGACAAACAAAATAAAAAAGCACTTCATAATAATTTACTCTTAGAAATTTTGTAACCAATATTCATTGAAAATAATTGCATATGAATAATTAATCATAAATATAACATTTTCATTGAACAGTTCATTATAAATCGAAACTTTACTGTAATTTAAAACATGCTGAATTATAAATGTTCGCAGGTTGTTTACAATACATTATCTTTTGTAGTAGACATCTTCATAGGCATCAGAGAGGTCAAACGCCTGTACTGTATTTCAATCCTCCCACACTATGAATTTCAAACAAGGTAGAATCGAACACTAAAATAAATGTAGGACTATAATTAATGTCCATACTTGATATTCAGCGTTCTTCGTCATTATCTGCATCGTCAAGCGAATATGGATTTTTATTCGATAGTTGGTACTTTATCTAAACCATGTGACATTATATATGAGTCACTCTTTACGAATGTAAGTATGTTATTGTTACTGAATGCAACCGGTTGCCGTATATTATCGTATCAAGATTTGTGTTTCTAATAATTTTCTTTAGACAGGTTTCTGTATTCGTACACTTGATGGCTGATATTTGATATATGGTTACAATTGTTATTTGCTTAATAGAATAGTTATTCATGAAATAGATCTCTGCACCTGAGGATAATAATGTTAGACGATTATTCTATGTAATTTTAGTATCACATTCAGTATTAATAAAAGAATAGTTCTTTAAGTCTATAATTCTAGTATTACGGGTATTTTTATAATGTAAATATACTATATTACTAACCCTTTAATATTAAACGTACAAAAAATCAGTTCTATTTAATAATAGTATCGATTACATATAATTCATTTTCTGATAAATTATATACTATATTGAAAAATAAATCACTGAACTACTACTATGTTCATAATTCAAGTAATAAATATATTTAGCGTTCTCTCTCTTTCTGTGTATATATATATATATATATATATATATATATATATATATATATATATATAATCTACATTTATGTGTACATAATGATTATGATTTAAAAGTCAATAAACTTTTAGTGTGTAATCTTTAAAACGTAATTTTAATAGAATAATTTTTACATTAAGAAAGTATACTGTTTGTATATGTACGCCCATATATACATTATATATATATATATATATATATATATATATATATGTGTGTGTGTGTGTGTTAAATAGGGTATTAATAATTATCAAAAAATTTATAATATACAACATATTTAATAATGATTGTTTAAAAAGTAAGATAAATCTTAATACAATGTTAAATATATTTTCTCTTTAGTATATTACATATATTCAATATATTTAGTTTAAAAAATGAAAAATAGAACACTTAAATTAAATTGTGTTGTGTAATTTGTGTATCTTTGGATTCCTATTTTTTTAAAAAAAAACTATAAAAATAGTGTATAAAATTATAACATGTATCCAGTCAATATTATTAAAACCAGAAACTGCACGTTTCTTTTGAAAAATATGCAGTATATTAATTTAAATATTTGTTAAAAAGTATCCTATATACGTGTTTAAATTGTATATGTATTTAATCCAATAAACTTCTCTTTATATGAATAAATTCTTCATGTATTAAATAGAATTATCAACTACCTTTTGTTATTATTTTATGATTTACATTCGTATGTCGAATAATAATCATTGTAGTAAACACAAACTATACTATTAGTATTATTAGATGTAAAAAATAATTCTGTGCCTTTAAATTGAATCAATCATACCGCTGTTTTAAATTAAAATATTTTCTTACCATTTTAAGATTTTGAAGTGAAAACCTTAAAATTTAAAAAATTATGAATCTTGGCCAAACTGTTATCGTAACCTCACAAAACAGTAGTGAACACGATGGCGTCCGAAAAACAGCATATTAAGCAATGCATATTTTTTGCATTCCAGTTGAAAAAAAATCCTGCCGTAGCCGCGGGAATAATTTGTTCAGCTTTGGGGGAAGGTGTTGTGACGCATAAAACATGCAAAAAATTCTAAAACAGTGGAACAGGCCCGAAAATTCATTACGACTTCATCGAATCAAAGCCACCATCTTTTTTCGATGAGGGATTTGTCAGTTGCCCGACAGATGCAGCAAAGTTGTATAAAATATGGGGGATATTTTGAGGATTGAAATATATTCCGTTTTTCTGTAAACATTCATTTTCTATAAAAAAAGGCACCGAAATTATTTATATACTTCATATAGTAATATTTATAAAGTATTTGCTAATTAAATAAATTGAATTATTTTCTATTTCTCGTTATTATTACTTATCAATTATGACTTTTTATTCCAGAATGTGTTATAATTTTTCGTCAGTTAAAAACTGAACAAAACATAGGTATATTAATAACGAAATTGGATTATTTCAACATGGTTACTTTGAAATAAATACTTACTTGTTTATGAAATATATTTATACTGATTTTTTATCTATTATGTTGTTTTTTCTAAATTGATAATCATTTTGAAAATAATTGTTAGTTTCCCATTAAAAATGTTGATGTATTTAAAAAATCACATTTTAAAAGTTTTTTTAAAATTCTAATTAAGCAAAATAAAAATCCATATATATATATATATATATATATATATATATATATATACGTACATGCATACATACAAAGTGTTAAATTATATTTGCAATAAATGTTATATATTTAATCAAATTACAGAAATTTAGTTGTTCTGACATTTAAGTATTTCAGTTATATTTCATCAGTATAATTTTTTTTCCAACTGCATGACTACTTCTAAAGTGTTATTGAAAATTGACTGTTGTAATGTTATTTTCAGAAAAAATAAATATATAGATAGATAATCGATTATAAAAAAAGGTAAATATGAAAGTAAATATGTATGATTTTATTAAATTATATATGTATATATATATATATATATATATATATATATATATATATATATATATATATATATATATATATATATATATATATATATACACACACACACACTAGGGTGCTTTAAGAAATGTTAATCTTGAATTTGTTTTAATTATATACGTTAATAATATTATAATCGACCTTAAAATTGTTATTTTTTGTGAATTTATTCTAATACAAACACACACACACACACACACATATATATATAGAAAGAGAGAGATACCTGTGTATATGTAATACATTATCCCATAGTACCTATATTCTTGAAATAATATTCTTTTAGTACATAACTTTCAGTGAATATGAAAAATACTAAAAAATAATTTCAATAATAATTTCTTTCCGCCGACAAAATTCTCGTTTATCTTAGTTATTTATAATCCGACATTTATAATTTGTAAATTGAATTTTTATCGGACTGCGTTGAGCGTAACATATGTACAGCTAGCTAATGATGACATATGTGTTTTTTATGTGTATCTAAAATTCACGTTAGCCATACTTTTAGTCTAATATTGTTGATTTCGTATTTAATTTTACTTTTATATATATATATATATATATATATATATATATATATATATATATATATATATATATATATATAAACCTATTTATGTATGTTTGTCTGTGCTTACAAATACGTATGTGTATTTATAATATATAT
>CM068315.1:36495317-36560317 GCA_034766995.1 Acanthacorydalis orientalis | reverse complement strand
TAAATGGTTTTGCAGACTACAGTGTAGATTGATGTTGGATTGTAATTTTCTAAGAAAAAATTAACCATTTTTGTATTTACAATAAAAATGGTGCAATAAGTATGCGCAAGTTCTGCGACACTCGTATTCGTACATTTAAGTATTCGTTTGAAAGATGTGAAAGTGAACACATTAAAACGTAGAATCTTATATTGGGAGAGTTCGTAAAATTGATATCTCTAGAATAGTAATGTTTTTGATTGTTTTGTGGTACGTGAAATAGATATCAGCAAGAAAGGGATGAAAGGGGGGATATGTGTAAAAGGGATTCGAAAAAATCATAGAAACAAGAAAATTAATAGTTTCCTTATTTGAAAGCGATAAATATCTAAGGGAAATTAGTAAATTCGTTCAAAGAAGTTATTCTGCCGTGCAATATTTTATAAAAAAGTACAAAAGCGAAAGAAATGTCTTAAAGAAACCTAGAAATATAGGGAGAAAAATACTATAAGTGGTCGGGATGAGCGAAACATTTTGAAGGAAGTAAAAAAGAATCCGTTCATTGGTGCTCCTAAACTTTCTACCACTATTAGGAATACGACTAGTAAAAACGTTAGCGCACGTGCAGTTCTTAGAACTTTAAGTAAATATGACTACAAGAACAGACTATGTAGAAAAAAACACTTCATTAGTAGCATTAGTATAAAGAAGTGTCTATAATTTGCTAAAAGGCATATAAAAAAAGGATATGGACTTTTGAAATAAAGTCATTTGTAGTATATTGACCTTTTTAAGAACAATTTAAGAAACAGTTCTTAAAATTTAGGGCTGGAAGATATGTTTGTATTTTATGAACATAATGACCCAAAACACAAGTCGGTTGGTTTCTCGATTGTTGCTCCTCTACAATTGTCGGAAAGTTCTTGATACACCTCCGCAATCTGATCTCAATACCATCGAAAATGTATGATCAAGTATGAAGTGAAATATTTGAAAATATAAAATATGTAACATGGGGGATCTGAGGTCTGCTCTGTTATCCGAATGGGAAAGTATTACACCGGATATTACATGAAAGTTAGTTGAATCTGTCCCAAATAGATTGAGATAAGTAATAAAACAAAGAAACTATGCTACCTGATATTAAATGTAGTATTTTAATTCATTTTCCTACAAAATATTTTTGTGTCTGAATACGGCTGCCCTATGTTTTGTGAAATAGTTTTTAATTTTACTTGTTAATTTTATTTTATTAGTGAATTAAACGTATTCTTTTATAAGAAATTAAAATCACATATAAAAATAATAATTTATTAGTAAGAAGAATTAAATTCTCACAATTTTTTTTGCTTTTTCATCGATCGATAATACTACTGTATGAGTAGTATTAGACTAAAATTAAGATTAAGAAGATTTTGTAATTATAACATATATGTATTCAATTAATTTTGTTTCTAATACCGATAAATCATTTTTGGGCATGTTACCTACCACACGCTTTTTGCACAACAGAAATACATTCTGCTAGATGTTTTCACATAACTAATTTATAACTGAAAGTTAAATAAGATATTCGATTTGTTCAAACTGTGAATGATTTATACCGGAATGCATTTATAATATTAATTAAAAAGATTTCAAATAAATATTTGTCTAAATGAAAGTTATCGAGAATATATTCATTATATCTGTCTCCTCGATATTTCAGTTTTTGTTTTGAATAAATAATATGTTGTCGGAGAAAAAATAAACACTATTAATTACAAACATAGACTTTTATTAATTGAATAAATATATTATGTAAATGATACGGGGATTGAAAACTTCGAATCGAGTTAAGGAATTAAATGCATGTAACCTGATACCAGTCTTTTATATATATATATACTAATACATATCAAAAGATGTGCTTCGTGTTTGTACTAACTTGTTTATCTTGTAATCAGTATAACGTAAACATGAAAATATTTTTTAAATAGGAATTGTTAGTAAATTTAATATATTATATATATATAAAACAGAGAACAAGAATATATAGTAAATTTTTTATATTAATAATTATCTTGCGTTATTGAAAATAAACACATTACATTGAAATGAATCACTTTATGAATAAATATCATTGAGGTGTATATTAAAATAATATTTACCTTTATTTTCATATAAACACTAGAATGTAATAAAAAAGTACTTCATTTGCATCATATAATTTTATGCATGAGTGTATATATATATGTGTGTATATATATATATATATATATATATATATATATATATATATATATATATATATATATATATATGTGTGTGTGTGTGTATATATTATATATATATATATAGTCAAAATTATCCACAAAAAATTCCATGATGTCAACTATTTGTTTATGATGTGGAGGTTTTATGGTACCCAAATATGTTTATCTTATATATAAAAGAATAAGTTGCAATTATTCTGCGATACTGATTATATAAACATACTAACATATATATATATATATATATATATATATATATATATATATATATATATATATATATATATATATATATATATATAAAGCAACACGTTGAACTATATCTGTGAGAACGATTATATCGGCATAAATGTGTTTTAAAAAATATGTTTATTCTTTCATTCGGTTACATAACATGTTTATAATTGATAAGAGGGAGTACACAGCGAGCAGGGGTCGAAGCCCCCTTGCACACACACACACATATATATATATATATATATATATATATATATATATATATATATATATATACTTGATCAAAAAGTCATGCCAGAGTAATATATTTTAATTTTTATACATTTATTTAAAAATACTTGTTAAATTGATAATTTAATATACCTTACAATATTTTGTAAGAACAAAATTTAAGTAATGTCTAACAAGAAGATAGAACATTATGGGAACTTCCGTAGAGCTTGTTTCGTCATCTGTTTCTAATATATTTGATTATCTGTAATCTTTACTACATATTGCTTATAAATATCTTTATTATACTTATACTTTAACAAAAAGTATTTGATTAAAAAACAATTATTTTTATGAAATTTTTCTTATTATAAAAAAAATAGATTTATAGTAATAAATAAAATTAATAGGATCTGTTCACTTTGGTTTAATAACTGTTTATATAAAAAATAATTATTTTCAGTATAAATAGTGTACATATTTAAAATGTAAATATATTCACTGTTAATATTATTTTATATTCTGTTTTATGAATTTATTTTCAAAAAAAGGTTGAAACTGTTTTGTTAGAACAACTGACTACTATACCCAGCGTTTCTTGTGCCAATTTAGAAATAGTTTTCTGATCCATTTTGTGTAAGTTGTGATATATTGAAATCTTTGTAGAACTTTTGTGAGAATTCCATTTATATTCGTCCAGTGGTTCTTAAATATTTTCAAGCAAATACTATTTGAAAAAATTTCAATACTTTTCTAAACGTCTGTATAATAACTTGTATTTTTTTTTAAAAAAAAAATTATTTTTACATTTATCATTAATGATTTTGGCTAATGTTTCATTAAAATATACAAAAGTTTTAAAAAATTATGCGATATACTTATACACGATTTGGTCTGTGAGACATTATTAGATGTTACAATTAATTCTGTGCCTTTAAATCAATCATAGTTCTGTTTGAGATTAAAATATTTTCTCATTGCTTTAGGATTTTGAAGTGTCAAATTTGAAATTTAAAAATACTATATATCTTGACCAAGTAATTGGCATAATCTCAGAAAACAGTAGTAAACACGATGGCGTCCGAGAAGCAGCATATGAGGCATTGCACACTTTTCGTTTTTCAGTTGAAAAAAACGCTGCCTAACCTGTAACAATGATTTGTTCAGCTTTGGGTAAAGGTGTTGTGATGCATAAAACATGCAAAAAATGCGAAAACAATGGAAGAGATTAGAAAATGCATTTCGACTTCGTCGACTTAAAACCGCTAACTTTTTTTCGACAAAGTAATGGGGGATATTTAAGGATTGAAATGTAGTCCATTTCTTTGTAATAGTTCATTTTTTATAAAAAAAGGCACCGAATTAATTTGTACACACTCAATTTTGCGAATTTATCAATTTGCAGATAACAATGAATTGTATCTGTGCAAACAGAATAAAACTCTCAGTGTGATGATATTTCTCTAGCTTTATCTTGAATGCAAACTAAAAGTTTTTTACAATTAACAAATTTTCTTCTTTTCCATATTAAGTAATGACAGTTTGTTAAGTAATTTATATAGTATATTTAATTTAGTTCAATAGACATTTCATTGTTTACTTGTTAAACTGCCAAATATTTTTTTATTTAAATATGCATTTCCATTCAGAGTTGAGACGTAAAAGTGTGTGTTAATGTAGTCACAGTCAACACAATCGTAAAGAAACTAATAATTTAAGTAAATAAACAGTTTGTAAGTAAAGTATTTGTAATTGTCCTCTTTTTATGTATCAGTAATGTGATTTTATGGAAAAAAATAAAATTAAAAAAATCGATTTTTATAAAACTGCTTATAAATAGTTTATTTTTGAATTTAATATACAATATAAAAAATAATTTCGAAAAATCGCCATACAATTTGTTATAAATGAAAAAAAATTGTAAATAAATTGAACACAACTTATAAAATCTAACTATAGTTTTTAGTTAGTATTTTTAATTATTTTAATTTAATTTTTCACCACAAATCTTGTACTATTATTAGTTTCTATTAGTTTTTTTGTCGAAGTTATTAAAAGTTTAATTATGTTATATTTCAATTCAATGTTACAGTTACTATAATATTGCTTTTTTATTTTTTTTCAAATATTTCAAACCATATGTTTTTTGTACAATATTTTGTATTTGTACATTAAACATTAATTAAATATTTATTTTGTAATAAATTTTAAAAAAAGTTTGTATGGTTTATCTAAATGTTGTATATATATATATATATATATATATATATATATATATATGGTATACTGTGGTAATCTTCGTAGTTTTCTTTCTTTTTAAACTCCGCGTAATAATTTTTTATTCATAAGGGTGCGAAAATTACTAGACTATTTTTAAAAACGTTGGTATTAACACATCGTTTGAATGCTAAAAGTGGATATATACATGGATATACTTTCCATTTTATTGATTTTATATATATATATATATATATATATATATATATATATATATATATACTGCGTAATTAATCGCTGCGTTTTCTTAGAAGTATTATTTTTATATGTACTTATAGATAAATATAATATATGATTGATAAGATTATTATTATAATTTACAAACTAGGTAGTATAAAAATAATTAGAAAATGTTTTTAACTTCAGTCAAACTTAAATATTTTAAAGATTTACTAGGAGACTTTCGGTTGTATCAATTATTGATACCTCTAAAGTAATTGTTAGATTTAATGTATAGCAAATTATTACTGATTACAAGTAACTATTACGTATTTAAAAATCAATGTATAGTTTCTAGTTTTAAGCTATTAAGAATTATAATATCAAACCTGACGTTTATATAAAATTAAGAATATAAACTGTTTATTTTTTCTCTAAAATTATTTATGATAATACTTTTGTAGTAAGCCACTGAATAAAGTTCTGAATTAAGTTTTATTTCTAACGTACGAATATCTTTATTAATGCTTGATATTGTGCTATATTATTTATATGATCATCTTTAATTTATTTTATAACATTTTTTCATCAAATCATTTCTGATTCTTAATAATATATAAAACTTTTTTGTGTCCTTATCTGCTGGCACATGTTTTATCTTGTACCATTAATTTAAATTTACCCCACTTAAATAATTGATAAAGGGTCATACAAATATCGATTAAAAATCGATAGTTCTATAAAAAAACTAGTTGTGTTTAAAAAGCTTTAGAGTTGCTGTGTTATTTTGTACATTAACTTGAATCAAGTGTATATTCGTAATATTTTTTCATGTCTTGTTTTTAAGTATTTTAGTTTTCTACAGCTTGTATTTTTTCAAAAAATATATTATAACAATGCGTGATACTTGCATTACTACAGCCACACACAGCACACACACACATACACATATATATATATATTTATATATATATATATATATATAGAGAGAGAGAGAGAGAGAAAGAGAGATACATAATGTATTTATGAAATATGAATTTTTAATTGTAATATTTTGTTTTAACGTTGTATTTTTTCGTTTAGAATTTTGAATTGCATATGTAGTTTATTTTTAATGTAGAAAAGGAAGTAATTATGTAATGCCGTGAACTAAATTAATTACAGATAATAAAACGACCATATATTAAATCTACAATTTGTGTTGTGTTGATGAAAATGTATGGCATAAATAAGTAAAACAGAACACAAGCACCAGAACGAACGGAACACACCTCTGAAACACCTGTCCAAATTAACATATTACAAAGTAACATATGAAAACGGATTTTTTAATCGCTGTATAAAAATATATTCGGTATGACGCTTTCGTAGACTCCATCTTAATCAAGTGTTCGCATCTTTTGATTGGAACCCAATTTCGCTAATAGAAGAAGAGACCTTGAATAGTTCCGGCGGTCGGTGGACGAACGACCACAACCTTCTCTTCAACGTGTGTGCGAAGTGTAAAGGGGCCGGGGAGGAGAATCGACCTGATGTGAGTGAGTATAGGTCTCGGGGTACGGGGAGGTCAGCAGCAGCTGGTGGCCACATCGACGGACCTCCCGTGAGCTACTCACAACATGCCCAGTCATATCCGCAGCCTTGGTTCGAAAAAAGAAGTGGACAGTTTGTACTAGAATCTCGTGTTACTATTCTTTTCACATTTATTATGATTTTTTATATCGCAGTTTATTTTTAAATGATTATTATGTATATATATATATACATATATATATATATATAAATAAATAACAGACTTAAAATATATTTTATTAAATGTTTTTAAGTTAAAAGTTACATTTTATCATTATGTTTAAAATACTTTACAATTGATTTTATTAATAGAATATTACAGTCGATTTTAATCGAAATAAATAGAAATTTAAATCTCTCTCTCTCTTCCTCTCTCTCTCTCTCTCTCTCTCTCTCTCTCTCTATATATATATATATATATATATATATATATATATATATATTGTCTCACAGATGATTTGATTAATATGGGGTTTAACTTTGTGTGTCATACTTTATATTTTATAATTTTCATTTTAAAAGTAAGATTTTTATAAATATGGTTGTGAATTTTAGCTGATGATGAATTGTATAATCTTCTAATGGTTTGAAAAATGTAAGTTATATTTGTATCGTGTGAGTTGTATATACTTTTAGAATTATACATTTTTAAAATAAACTCAGAAGAGATAATGTATTATTACTAACTTATATCTTTGTACATGTATATTTTCTTGTTGTAGTTGCGAATTCATATTATAATAGTACTTACTGTAACAGATTTCAACTGTATATAATCTCTAAATTATATCATTAAAATATTTTTAATTTACTATTAACAAAATTAATTCTAAATGGAACAAAACGCTTTTAATAATTTATGTTCAAATAAATTTAAGACTTGAGATCAGTTACACATTTCTTTTTAACGTAGATTCCCGAAAATAAAGTCAGAAAATTTTAATGAGATTTAGATAGTTATGTTTTTATAATCTTTGATTATTTTTGTCATTAAAAAATCAATATATTTAATAAACGTTTATCTTATTGAGTACTGTTTAATTGTAGATTAAAGTGATATTTTTCTAAAAAAATGTTACATTATTGTTTTGTCTAACTCTTCCAACTAAAAAACGAAATTCTCTCTATACTAAGTTAAATCTTACTAAATATATTTTAAGGTTATTCAATGATTTAAAGGAATATATACTCGTGTATATATATATATATATTTTAAAGTTCCTGTTTAATACTAAATAACTCATAATTTAATATTTAAATGTGGGCATGTAATTGATCAGTTTTATAAATTTAAATATATAAGTATATAATTCTAAGAATAATCATTAAAATCTTCTTTAATCCCACTAGTATATTTGTACATATTCTTGTTGAATTGTCCCTGTCTTTAACGAAGAGATTGTGTTGACCTTGCAGTACACAATATAGTTATCTTGTCAGCCACTCCCATAGAAATGATTGTAATTTAGTTCTTTGAGAACTTTTTATATACTAAACTGTATACATAATTAAAAGTGCATCATGTATAGAATAATAGGTTTATTGTGGAACATAGATGATATCATACAGATGAGTGCATTTCAATTTGATATTAAAAGCTTTATCATAGTGATATTGCTTTTTCAATAGACGTGATGTAATGATACTTTTAATTCTGTTATATAATATTGAAGTTACAATTTCGAACTCATGATTAATGATTTCATTTTTTTGATTTCTATGTATGATGATAAAAGATAAATTATTACTTTAATTAAATATAATTTAATAAAGATATGTTTTAAATATAATCAGAAAACTCTGAACTAGATTTTCCTATTTTTGTTACAGTAAAATAGTTATTTTATAAAATCCTTTTTTAGTGTAATTTTTTTATTGTTGTTAATATTTGTATTAAAAGAGTAATTAATCAATAGATATAAAAAAATGTTTTTACATTGGGATCTTTAATAAAAAAAAGTACATAACTGGATATTATGAATAAAATGAAATTATTATTTTTAATTTATATTTTCTAATATTTTTTCTTTCTAATGTTTTCAGTTTTCTTATATATATATATATATATATATATATATATATATATATATATATATATATTAGTAAGGAAAATAATAGAATTAAATTTTACTTTCTTTTTCTTAGCATATTAAACAAAATATGAAGACTAATTATTTGTTTTCAAGTTAAGCTAATTATGCTACTCAAATTTTCTTTTATATAGCAACATTTTCAATATTCCGAATGGACTAATGAAAGTAAAGATAGAAGAAAATTTTCACTAAAATTTCACTCAGTTGTGTCAGTATTATTTTATTTCCATTTAATAATAATTCGTTTATTCACATTAATACACAGTCTCTATTTTTCTAAAAAAAATATTGATCTTAATAATAGCTCGCCTAATGATTTACATAGACTTGTTTTTTAAAGTATTTGTGACACTAATATATACATATATATATATATATATATATATATATATATATATATATATATATATATATGTGTGTGTGTGTGTATAGAATGAGTCAGAAAATAAATATAAGTTGATAATTACACTGTCGAAACCTAATTATGTACTATGTATGATAAATAAATGATTACAATTCGTAACACAGGTAAACACGTATACAATGTGTCATAGAAAATTTAGGAATGTATTGATTATTAGAAATATATATATATATATATATATATATATATATATATATGAGTATATGTTTGCGTATATTGTATTATTTAGTAATTAATATAAATTAAAAACTAGTTATTTATTTATAAAACGAAAGTACTTTTGTTTTATTAAATATTTGATTTACTTTATTTACAAATGTAAAACAAGTAATATATTTTTAATTACATCTTATTATTTATATTTCAACATTTTAAACATATGGTGTTTGTAGAATATTATCTCGATTTATTCTACCTAATGGTTTGCTACATATATAATATATATTTGTAATGCAATTACTATTTTTGTTTTTATTGCCCTTTTTCGAATACTATTTATTTTCCTATGGTATATTAAGGTGTGCATTAAATATACATTAGTACATACGTTATATAGTGTAAATGATACGTGGGGCGTAGTCAATATAAGTTGGACAATTTTTAAATATTTGAAAAAAATCGACATATTATACTCATATGTTGTTATTATATCTTAAATTATATGTTTTATTATAATGGTGTTCAGGAAAATATTGTTTTATAATCGATTTCTTATGTTTATAGTGTGTAAGGTATTTTTTTACTGAGTTTCAATTCGTAAGAATTGATTTATGTGTGTTTCAGCAATAGTTTTTTAAAAAGATATTTTTTACCCAAAACATGTATATATATATATATATATATATATATATATAACGAGGTTGCATTGAAAGTCGCTGTTCGCGTGTAGATGGCTCTAGTTGCGTATGCTGTAGACATTGATAAATGTCTCTTATGTCATTTTGAAGTGTGACCTTTTCCCACTAAAATTCAGTTATCAGATACCATCATTTGTTTCCATAACTGTTTTTCCATAACGGAATTATAACGGAACGCAGTAAGTTGCTTTTTCAATGTATACTTTCATTTCTACCGTACTTTCATTTGAAAAAAATGCAGCTGAATCTCATCAATTGGTTGTGAAAACTTATGGTGAATCTGCTCTATCGGAAACAGTATGTAGAGATTGGTGTCGACGATTCAAAAGTGGTGATTATGACGTTTACGACAAAAAACGGCCATGTCAATCGAAAAATTTCGAAGATGAACAACTGCAAACTCAATTGGAAGAAAATCGTGCTCAAACATTCAGATAATTAGCTCAACAGCTCGAAGTCGATAAATCATCCATGCAGCGAGCATGGGGCGAAGGCCCCCCAGTATATATGTATATATACATATTATTTTGGAGGCTTTTATATAAAAAAATGAATGAGTACGGAAAAATGAAATACATTTTAATTCTCAAAATATCCTGCATTATTTTAACTTTTCTCCATTTGTCGGATAACTGACGAATCGCTTATCGAAAAAAAGATTGTGAGAAAAAGATTTGATGAAGTTGTAATGGATTTTCGGACATCTTTCACTGTTTTAGCATTTTTTACATGTTTCATGAGTCATAGTATCTTCCTTCTCCCAAAGCTGAAGAAATCATCGGATTCGGGAGGATTTTTTTCAACTGAAATGTGAAACTGTGCAATGTGTTATCTTTCGAACACCGTCGTATTTACTACTGTTTTATAACGTTATGCCAACTGTTTAGTTATAGAGTTTTAAATGTTAAGGTTAACACTTCAAAATCCTAAAACGACAAGAGAATATTTTAATTTAAAACATTCAATGTAATGGCACCGAATTTTTTACACTTTATATATATATATATATATATATATATATATATAATGTATATATTTATATATATATATATATATATATATATATATATATTACAAATTACCGTTTTTCTATCTTGCATAATTATTGTATATATATATATATATATATATATATATATATATATATATATATATATATATAAATATCATTTTTCTAAGAATAAGTATATGATTGACATGTAAAACTAATCTTTACATAGCAAATACCAACTTTCTTTTGTTGAAAAAATCTGTTTTTTCCATTTTTAGAGGTTCTATATTTATTTAAATATTTTTTGGTAAGCAGGCAGTCAAAATTTATGAATTAAGTAACAATCTGACCTTGATAAGTATTATTTATATCCATTATTGACTGTTTTTATGTGTTTAGATAAAAAAATAATAGGTAAATTATTTTTTTTGTTTATATTTTAATTTATTTTGTAGATATTGTTTTAAAAAAATAAAAGGCAGTTATTCATTTTAAAATTTCATTTTGTTGTATCAGTTCTTTTTTAAATGTTTTTACAAACCCTTTCGAGTTACTAAGGTATACTGTTTATATATCTAAGTAATAATCTTATTTGTTTCGTAAAAGTATGTAACAAATACATTTATGATCAATTTATTAATTCGTAATAAGATTATATTTTTTTAATTTTTATAAAATTTTAATACAATAATGAATAGCAAATGAAATAAATACCAAATAGATGTATAATTAAAATAGTAAATCAATAAAAAAAGTACCTAACTGATACTTTTTTTCATGTAATTAAGATTTGTAATCCGATATTAAATCGAAAGATGATTAAATGTCATTTGTATTAATAATATGTTTTTTCCATAAAACTAAAAATGATGTTGAAACGTGATATTCTGTTATTATAAAAGTGTTATTATTTGTAATGAACGTAATTATAAAGAATGATTGAAATTGGAAAATAAATAGAAAGTGTCATAAACTATGTATTAAAATTAAAATGTCTATTTATAGCGCAGAAAAATAACTCATTACACTCTGTATTAGACAAGTTATTCTATTATTTTATTCTATAAATTATTAATATTTTCAATTGGATAATACTATATTATTATAAATTTGTATATCATTATTTATATTTATATATATATATATACATATATGTGTGTGTGTGTATGTATGTATATATGCGTGTGTGTGTGTATATATGTACGTGTAAAGAATATTTCAAGATCAACATAACACAAGTAATTACATTCCTAATACATTAAATAAATTAGTTATATATTGCTAAGTTATAAAAAGTGCTCTCTGTATATTAAATTAATGATATTTATGTAATTATATTAATGAATAATGACATTAACTATTTGATATGAGTATTTACTATTGGTATGTAAGTGGCATTTGTAAAAATAAATTATTCTGGTACAAAATAGATCTGACACTGTGCAACATTCACTTTTACAAATTAATTCTTTTTTCTCACTTCACCTCATTTTTTTGATCACAAATTTCTGATTTTTCTGTATTTTATCGCTGTGAAGATGATGGTTTCGGCGTGTTAATGTACATATGGAACATTAAAAAATAATCAGTAATAATTTATTAAATATCTTTAATTAGAAAACAATTGTGTGGTCCATGGGTGAGAAAAGGGTTTTTTTTCATGAAAGATTATTCTAGTTTAAAATATAATTTGAAACATATTTAAAGTTATTTTCGTCGTCCTTGAGGACTACTCTTTTTTGTGTCCGTATTACTAGTTTTGTTCTTCTACAAAACCGGTTGTCGAAAGACGAAACTGGTAATGGAGAAACAAAAACAAACAATAGTGACATCAATGATAAGAAAAATAATTTCAAATCCAGGTACATAGGAATGAAACAAATTAAAAATATATTTGGATGCATTTTTGAGTTTTTAATTATTTGTACTTTGAAATATACTAATTTAGCAGTATGTGCATTTCATTTTTTTATAAATATCTGCAAATTTATAATTTATAATTATATATATATATATATATATATATATATATATATATATGTATGTATATAAATATTATTTTAAATGAAATAAGTTATTTAGAAATAATTTCATTTCTCTATTTCTTAAAATGGAAAAAAATATTTAAGGAAAATAATATAAGGTTGGTAAAAAAATAATCGTGGCGCACTATCAATTGAGCATCGCGATCCAATGTAGTAGTGACACTTTACAGTATAACTTATAAACAGCGCGGTCGCGCTGCGTGGCACTAAACAATTAAAATGGTATTCGTATGAACACGATGAAATGACACTTTCATTGAAAAATTTAAAATTAGAATTCAGGAAATAAAAACCGTAATTATTTTCCTAACAACCTAATAACAAATAATGGCGACGTATGTAGCATCTGTATAATTCAAAAAAAAAATAAACAGTTTTTATGTTTTGTTTACGATGTGTAAGAAATTGTTACTAATAGTTTTTATTTTTTTCAGGTAAGATTCAAAATACTTTATGGCTGTTGAAGCGGTAAGAATTTATATATTCATTAAGTATCACAAAGATTAATGGTTTTGCTTTCAAAATACTTTTCAGTTTACAATAACTAATCTTGCTGAAAAAACTTTTAGTGTTAGTGAAATTAAAAAAAAATAGGCATTAATTACATTCCTGAAAAATTCTTTTTAATATTAAAGATATGATTCTTATATATTTTTTAGAATACTGTATATTTTGTGAACGATTTATATTTTAATATCATAACACTTAGATTTCTAATGTTATGATGATTTAATTTAATGACATTATCTACATATCTATAAATTGTCGAATTTTATAATTTAATTTCATTTATAATCCATAAGTAAACGAACACCAATACTTTAATGTAATAATTTATTTGGTTAGTATTATGTACGATCTAATAATTCGATTCGAGAATATGAATCGTAAATAATGTTAATGATATTAAAATGCATCTGTCTATCTATATATGTATATATATATATATATAGTTTTTCTTTCGATTCGTTAGTGTATTTTTTGGTTCTATTATAATATTTAATCATTTCGATTTTTTCGCACGTATTGTTTAAATTATAGTCTTCTTAATACAATAAATTATTCAAGTTTTAGGTTTTTTATTATTTAAGGTCAAACTATACAAGAAAAGTTATTACAATTTTATATATATTTATATAAAACAATCAATTTTAAAGCTGGTTACGCTGATATTATTTAAAATGTTAAATGTATTTTTGAGCTCTGTCTTTTTCTATGAATAAAATTAAATTAAAAATTGCACAATAAATAAATATTTCATTAATTTTTATTGTTAATATACTGTATATCTCATCATATAAAGCGACCTTTAAAACACAAAAAAATCTTAAAAAATAGGAGGTTGTCTTATACACCCAATATAAAAACAGAAATTTTAAAATAACACGAAGAATGTATTGTGCTTGTATATAAATTAAATTATTTATTTTAAAAAAATATTCTTAAACTTTTGTATATAACAAATTCATTGAATAATTCATTTTATATAAAAAATGTAAAAATAAAATACAATGCTATAGCTTTCTAGATACAAGTCGTGCACGATGATTTAACACGTATGTCAAGGTGGTTCCCTGGTTTAAATTGAAAAATGTAATTCCCCTAATTCCGATTTTGGACATAAAATTGTATTATAACATGCGAAAGAAGTGTTCAGTGTAGGATCTCTTATGCGACTGATGTATGATAAAAGTATAAATTTTATCTTAAAATTTTGATCTCGTCTTAAACATACGTTGCCTTATACGCCGTGATATACGGTAGTTGATATTTTATTGGTAATAAACACAAAAAAAAAATGTTAAATTTGAGACTATGCTTTTTTACTTGAATCTAAATCCCAAGTATGTGTTAGTGTACTATTAAATATATGTTTTAAGTTTTTATTGAGTTAGTGAAATGAATATTATAATGTTACTAGGACGTAATTTCCAATTATTATTTTTATGAATGAAGATTATTTATGTAGCTTGTTTATTTTTAAAATTCAATCATATCCATTCCGCCTAAGAAACACCGTCTAAGAAACACCGATATAGAGAGTAGATGTAGAGTATTCATTTAAAATATGAATGTGGTTCAAACAAGTTTATTTACTACTTTTATATACGTTGCATTGTTCTTTGAATTGAACCGGAAGACTCATTTGTTCTTGTAAAAAGATAATGAGTTGTCGTCTCGTTTTAAACGTATAAAAGAAATTACAAATTCACACCATTTTGTTTTACCCTTTCTATATGCCGTATCTATAGATCTTTGTAGCACTAAAATGATGTCAAGTAACAAATAGTTCGAAAATTTCACTTCAGTCACGTAAGCTATTATCTTTTATAGCGTATTACAAACACACTACGATTTAATGTTTGTCCACATACATACATAGATAGATCCGTATGTACATATGTGCATGTACAGTGGGTAAACTGTCTATGGAACAGACAGAAGATTCGCGAGCTGCCGCTCAGCCTTCAGGCGTATGAGATTGTTTTGCTTCTTATCGTCGATATCTAGAACGCCGATCACATAACCGGAACCAGCATTGCAAGCCGGAAGCAAAACCCACATCTAGCACTTCAGTAATGTCATGTAATATGTATACGTGTTTGTATTTATCAGGTAATACAAATTCTGTACGTGCTAATGGTGCTACGAACGGTTTTCGTATGCACGTATGGGAGAGATAAAACTTCTTGGATTCGGATTCTTCACACTACTACTAAACTTCGTTGTCTCTTAAAGACTTTATACTCCGTGTACAAAAACATTGTTCTGTTTGTTTAGTTACGCTCGATACATATGCATAAACATAAAAGATACGAGACGTTAAGTATTTCGATACCTTCTATGCAAATGCACTTTTTTTTTGCAAACGTCGCTTGTGCACCTCGCGGATTTATAACACTGCTTATTGTAAGAAAATGTAATTCGAAAATGTGTATTGCCTGTTTGTTGTTTAATATTTATATTGAATTTGTTTTGAAGTTGATTTTAATGAAAAATTAGGTTGATTTAAATACATTATCATCAGGTACATTTTTTAAATCATGAATCCGAGTTAGGAGTTTTTTTAAAGTAAAAAAGATGTAAAGTAAAAATATATTTTAAACTATATCAAGACTTTTTATACGGTAGATATGTTTCATAGAAAACCGTATATAAAAAATCGCACAAAAAAAACATAACTTACGTTGAAAAATTAAGAATACGTTGCATAATTTTCTAAAACCACATAAAACCAAAGTAAAGTTCAAATAAACTCAAAATCATATAAAAAATTTTGAAAATTCAAGAAAATAAGAATACTTAAAAATTCTTTTGAAAATCTGAAAAATTGATATAAAACGTAAAATAAGTTTGTTTTAAAACTATTCATTTAATTTTATTGAAAAATTAACAATTCTTTTTTACATTTTTTCATAAAAGTTATCCTCACTATCTGTCAATGTTCGACACCATTTGAGAACTGGTGCGAAATCACTTTCATCACCAGAAGAGATAGTGTATGAAATTTGCATGGTAAAGACAATAGTTCTTCAGAAACAGAATTAGCGATAACTAATTCTTCAGTTCACGTTTGAATTTGAAAGCTCGTTCAGAATTTGTGTCATAAACAAGGAAATGATTTTCCAGTTTATTGCAAAGTTGAATACTTTCTCGATTTATATTTGCCATGTTTGGGGGGGATAGGTTTTTCTTCCGTTCAGTACCGTTTTCTGAATCTTCGACCATATCTAAAGTTATGTTAATAATATAATCTGCACTTAAAGCATTATCCACAAGCAATTCGTTGACATCATTCTGACTAAAGGTATCAAAACCTTCTCCACCAATTTCATGTGCCAAAGTAATGATTTCAGCTGAATATTTCGATGTTTAAATGCTTTCAATGTTTGCAACACATTCAAGCCAATCTGATTTCCAGTAGAAATTTAAAGTTTTTGGTCTTATTTCAGCCATAGCAGATGTAACATGATTTCAACAATCCAAAACAGAAAAAATTAAATGTAAAAAATGTAATAATTTAAGTTTACATTTTTTTGAACAACGTGCATCTTTTATATATATATACAACGGGAAAACCCCGAATTTGCATGAAATATGCGTCGCATAATTTCAAAACCACCATTACAAAGATACCCATAAAAACAGACTCGACTGTATCTTAATATGAGAAAATATAGAAAAATCTATTTTTTTTCATAAATTTAGTTTTTTTTTTAAAATATTGAAATTATTTACTAAAGTACTATAGTAGAAAAATGATACTTAAAGAATATTTTAATGAAAGAAAAATTATTTTTATAAATTATCTCCAAAATAGAAATACAAAAACATTTATGCATATTTTTAAGATTTTTTACTAGTTGAGTTAAATATGTTTTTTTGCTGCAAATTAATATTCGGATTTTTTAAAAATTAAGTCTTCATGATGGTAGGTTGAATTTACTTTAATTTTTATTTATACAATGATTTATTATCAGTGATTTAATTAGTGTTAATTAATGCGATATAGAATTGAAATAGTTGTAAAAAAATTATAAATTATCTTCATTATAAATGATTTATTTTTCATAAATACTTACTAATCATATAATAAGTTAACATGCACAACTGGTATGTAATATATCAGTGTATTTGTTATGAAAATGAAAAAAATAATTTGTATTAAATATAAATTCAATACTGTATGTATATACTTATATTCGTAAAAGTTATTAATGAAATTATCTTGCCTGAAATCAGTTTACTTGAACGTAGTTTAATTTTTAAAATGTACACAGTATTATACATAAAAAAAATATGATTAATTTTAAAATCGTTTCAGTGTTATTCAAGATACATAAGTGACAAAGTATTGTGTTTTTCAATGGTAATGTGTACAATTTGTTTGTTAATAATCCACATTCATCAAAAACAAAAAGTGATGTTAAATTTCCATTTTTTTCGTTGTTGAACATTAAACAACTTGTCATGAGATCAGCATTATTTAATTGCAAAAGCTGCATAGGATGATGATTCATTCATATCCCCAACATATGTTTACTTTGAAGTTTAATGACATTTTAAATGGATACAAATGATGGAACATGTATTACCACTTCGGTCACATTAAAATAACTGCTGTTAAATACACGTTTAACATTGAAATAACCGAAGTTATTATAAACGGTTGATATTAATAGGAATTTGCTATGATCAGCGTATATTAACAAATTTTATTTCAAACACAATAAGTGTCATTTTCACTTTACTTCGTGTAGTGGCATATATCATCAAAACATATATATATATATATATATATATATATATATATATATATATATATATGTATATATATATATATATATATATATATATAAACGCATAAAACAGTATAAATTACACGTAACAACGCACGGTGACAATTTTAATAACAATCATTATACATATATATTTTAGAACATACAAATCATATAAACAACAATACAAATGATACTAAATTTAATTAGTTTCGAAACTCACTATCATTAAAATGTAAATATTCATAGAATGATTAATTATATTGTGTTTATATATTTGATTTTTGCCATTAAAGGATAACGCTTTTTATACGTATTCATATATTGAAATAATTATTACAATAAATGAAAAATAAATATTGAAATTCTCAAAGAAGCGTGCTTATAATAAATTTATGAAATAAACACGTATATTTATTTTAAAATGAATAATATTTTCCAATTAGATTTTTAGAGGCACTATTTAAGACAAAAATGATCCTACAAAATATGTTCTGTGATCAAGGGAATTTTTAATTACGTTTACAGGAGCAACATTTTTTAATTATTAATTTATTCATGAGACATATTTTTAATTTCACTATTTTTACCTTAATTATTTTAAATATGTATTCAAGTGATAAATGTTTTTTTTTTTTTTAAAATCAGTTCATTAATTACATGTTAAAGATAAAAATGTGTTTTTAATAGACATGAGTAATTTTTTTATTTTTTAATGTTAAAACTTTGAAATGGGTAATAATTAGAATTATTTATATATTTATATATATATATATATATATATATATATATATAGTTAATGGAAGATAATTTAAAAATGTCTCGTTTCAATATAAGAAGGAGTAGAAAATAATGATGTACAATAGTAGAAATTGTTAAGAACATTAATATTTCAATAAATAGAATGTACTTTTCGTGTCGTAATAATATATTTTCTTATTAGTAATAATATATTTAAACGGAGAGCAGTTGTAGGATGCATTGTACAAAATAAACAATTTCCCATTTATATAAAATAAATTTTTCAAGAAATTATATATCGTCACATTTTTCTATATAACGTGTATGGGACCCGAATTACAGGAAAGCCGATTGGAGTGTGACCAAAACGGATACAAATAATTTCATGCTTTTCAATAAACTTCCAACACGCGCGTCCTACACCGTCGCCCGCGTCCCTTTTCAATCGTTATCGGGGCACCGCGTTGCGGTCACTCGGTTAGCCATTTGTGTCGACCACTCGGCCACAGGCAGCCGCGACACAGGCACCACTCTCAGCTACATTATCTTTTACATGGCATCGTACTTCCTTGCGGATGGCACACAGCCCACGCCTCCCGGCGTACAATTTATTGCAATTTTCTATTTACTGTTAATCGGCAGCTCGGTGTTGTGAACTTTCTGAGTTTTTTACACGTTGTCGATAATTTACTTTTTATTCTCATACATTTCTTTTACAAACATTCGTTACAAAAAATTATTATTTATTGGCACTTTGACAACCCATAATACAATTAAGAATTGTTACAATTCGAAATAATTCGATAACATTTTTTTAATGTAAGCACATTGTTATTTGATAAATAAAAAATAATGCTTGTTGTTTGTGTACTTTTACGGAAGCTTATTATTTATTTATTTCGCTCAAAGTTGTTTATTTTAATTTTTATACTGAGAGGAAAAATGGGAATAAAATTTTATTTTCAAATTTTGTAATATTCAATCTCTCTCTATCTCTCTTTATATATATATATATATATATATATACATTATATATATATATATATATATATATATACATTATATATATATATATATATATATATATATATATATATATACTCGTATATATATATATACATATACATATATATATATATATATATAATTATAAGCGTGAAAAAATTATTGTAATGAAAATATATTTTTACTTTTTCCAGTTGCTTTTGTCTTATTGTCTTAACATAAATTCTTATTTTGTAATATTTGTCTCTTTAATAAAATAATTTAGTTTAGTTTTTCGTATGATAATAAATACCTTTTTAAAGATAAAATTTGATAGATTTAGAAAATCAAATTATGATTTATCATAAATGTTATTAAATATTGTTTTGTTTTTAACTATAAACCTAATTAAAACAGTGATGAGTTTATATAATAAGTCAAACAGGTTTTAAATCAAAATAATAATCTTGACGAACTACAAACAGGCCCGTAGCCCGAATCTTGTCTATATAAGTCTTTAAATAAAGTTAAAAATCAGTTACCTATGTCTTTTTTATATAAATATTAATCTTTTTTGAATACTGATATATTTGTATCAGTATAAATCTTCACTTTTGGCTAATTCTTCGTGATAATAAATTATTTTTTACTGACGCATAGTACATTTATAATATTAAAGAAGGGATATTAGAAACTGCGAGGGTAGAGTCAAAAATTCATTAATGTTATTGATGAAATGTATTTGAAGTATAATTATTCCTAACATGACTTGTTAAAAACAAACACACACAAATACATTTTACAATAATATAATCACAAAAGTTTTAATGAATTAAACGTAAAAGATTCAGTTTGATTGTCCCTTACTATAAAATCCCAAAAGTCAAATATTGGCACAATAAATCAAATACTAGTTTTGTTATTTTGTGTACATATCTAACACTGAATCAGCAATATTGTTAAACAGAAAAGATAGATTTTGTACGATTGTTGATAAAAAGGTCGTGACTAGAATTTATTTCCATCAGTAACAAAGTAGAGATTATTGACAAAAGAAAAAATCCTTTTTAGGATTTCGATTGAATTTAGGGCGTATTTTATTTTATTACGATATTTGTTTAAAAATGTTATCTACTAAAGAATATCAAGTATTTGTGTATAAAAAATGGAATCAATTTTTGTTAATAAATGTTTTTTTTTCAATGTATCTAATATTTATTTGTGTATAATGCAAAAATAGTCTGAAAATATAAAATACAAATACTTGAAAATGAATAATTTTCATTTGTTCGTAAAATTTTTCATTTATTCATAAAATTTTTCATTTATTCATAAAAATTCTTAGTTTATTTGTATGTTAGTAATTTCATAAAACTTTATTTGTACTTTGTTTGAGATGATCATGAAGAATTTCATAAATATATTTAACAAAAAAATGAAAAAGTAGCCGTATGGGCATACTTGTTAGCTTTCATCTCCATTACGAAAATATTACTCTTGAATTTTTCAAAAAGTATGTATCATGCTTGTTGTCTTTTGAATAAAACATTAAATGTGCAATATTCTTTTATTATATTAATATGACGTATTAAAATATGAACTAAATGCGTTTTCAGAAAGCATTTTTATTTGCCTTTACTTTAAATTAATTCTCTCTCAGATAAAAAGAATTTATAAAGTATGATTTTTTAAATAAAACGATACAAATTTTCTTATTTCATAATAATTAAGTTGGTGCAAAAATAATTACGGTTTTTACATGATTTTAAAATGATAAATACTGTCATTATTTTTGCACCAACCTAATACATTAAATATTATGAACTGTATTTTCACTAATTATTTTAATGTATGTTGATTATTTTCAATTAAAAAGTAATAGAAACATTTATATTTATTGTGTCATTTATAAAATATTTTTTAGTATTTTACTGATATAAAAATTAGATATTTATGTATTTTTATTTTTTTTTCATATGTACACAGATCTATATATGTACTTGTGTGTATGTGTTATGTATTTTGAGAAACATTTGAAGTATTCATGTAGTTAAAGTAATTAATGTTGCATGTAATTAATTTGAAACATTTCGCTTGTGTGCATTGGAACAGGCAAACAAGTATCTTAAAATATATATACAATATCATTAAAAAATAATTAAGAATTATTTTGAAATCCTATCTAATGGTTATATTTAATTAATGAGTTACGAACCAATCAATATTCATTTACTCAGAAATTCATTAACAACTGAATCTAAAATCAATCATTAATTATTTACTTTGGGAAATCTGTATTTTATTGTATGTTTGTATTGAAATTAAAAAGTGTATTTATATATTTGTACATATCTATCTATCTATGTATATATATATATATATATATATATATATATATATATATGTATATATTTATATATATATATATATTTATATATATATATATATATATATTTATATATATATTTATATATATATATATATATATATATATATAAATATATATATATATATATATATATATATATATATATATATATTATTATTTCAAAACGAAACAGAAACAAAAGTCATTTTTATATAAGAAAAAAACGATTTTCTTTTAAACATAATTTTAAAGATATTTGTTTGTCACAAATCTGAACGATATTATTTATCAAAGTGTACTGTTATACAAAGATTTAAAAGAATCAATACATATACAAATAGAAAGAAAACTGATTCGGTTCCTATCATCCACCTATCGCTGTTTCCCTATATTATTTGTAGGACATATGCAAACATCAATCGAAGTGTAGGGAAAAAACACGTTTTTATAGAAAAAGTGAAGATTACCCATCCGTGAAACATGTTCGGAATTCTTCAAAAAACGAAATACGATAGATTAGGTCGTTTTGTGTGCAGGCATCACGGTTGCATTGTCGAGCGAGGCGCTTTGTTACCACCTGCCTGATTTGTTATAATGTCGTCCCTACGTCACACCACCTGGCGTTTTTTTTCATTTTGTCCCTTACATGCTTTTTAAAATTATGTTTCGCCCTTTTCTGTTTATTGAACATTTCTGTTCAAGAACGTTTACGTTACATAACAGCACAGAAGTTAATATTTTCATAGTTATTGTTTCTGTATATATATATATATATATATATATATATATATATATATATATATATATATATATATATACAATACATATAAACTTATTCATAAACGTAAAAAAATGATTTATTTTATATCATATTTAGAGATCTCTATAGAGAAATTATAGAGATATCTTCTTTCTTCTATATAATAAAAACCCACATTCTCGTCACTTTGTTCGCAGGACAAAGTCCATCTTAACGAGAAATGTTTACTTGGTCATACGTTTCAATTTTAATTCACTAAGTTTCGTTCTGAGGTATTTATTCTGTTTAAATATATTATGTTGTAAAACCCAATAAACAGATTTTTCTTTCTATATTTCTTTCTACTTTCTCATCAATTTTGATGGGTTATATATTAGTGATGTAATAGTTATTAAAAATGCATATAAGGTATTGATTTAATTAATATTTAACTGTTTTATTTTGTCATTGACATTTTAAAGTTCTACATAATTACTTATTTCAAATTTGTGAATATTTAAAGGAAAGTAGTTTAAAAAAAATATAAATGAAGTTGAAAAGGAATTTTATCGATCAGGTTTCGAATTTGTTAAAAAATATTTTCTGTAAAAAAAACTTGATGCATGTTTCACTACTTTCAAGGATAGAACCCTTGTCAGTAAAATTTGTAATTCTAAAATTCTTAGAAAGGCAGATTCAGTATCATCGGTTGTCATTACCATATTTTTATATTTTGTCAAATATAAAGGTCATATTGAAATATAATGATATGTTAATTTTTTTAGGAAAAACTTACGAGAATAATTTGTAAATATTTATTATCAATGAAGTTAAAAAAATAGAATTTATCATTTTTATCTTTGTAATACGATTATCTATTTTTGTAACAAATATTATTTTATATAATACATTTAATAATTACAATTGTGTGTGTGTGTGTTTTTAATTTGTAACCTCATGGTATGTAATATTAAACATGCTTCTTCTTTAAAATATAAGTATTCCAAAAAAAATCATAAGATATAAGTAGATTTATAGAAATGACGTCTGTTACTTGTAAACATCATGGACAGGTACTTAAAATTTGTATATTTTCCTAATATTTATTACTTTGAATAAATTACCTTGCTGAAATAGTGTTGGAACTAAAAGTAAAGTGTTTTTAATGTTTTTCGTTTGACACTGATTCATGTACAATAAAAACGAATATTTCGTATGTATTTATAACAATAAATAGTTTATGAAAGTGTATTACTTATTTTTGGAATAAACAATCGCATTATCATACTTTATTACACAAATCTAAAAACTTCAATCGCAGTGAATTCAGCTCTTAAATTTATAATTCAAGAACAATTTTCTTTCAATTATCTTTGTTTGAGACACGAAACGATCGCCGTACCATTAGACGAAAACTTATCAGATATCTAAATATTTAATGAACTCTGATCGTTCAGACATCAAATTGATCATTTAACGTGAGCTACTCGAATTACGTTCGCCGCCAGCGCTATAGTCGCATGAGTGGTGACGAATATCCTAACATGTAACTGTGACACGAATAACCGAGAAATTTTCCGTAAGGGTCAATTAAATTAAGCCCCTTTCGTACTTTCTGTGTATAAGATCTCAAACCAAGAAGTTACTAATGATGTTCCTTGGGACAAACCCGACCGCATATGCTGTCTCCTGTCGTCTCGACTCGTAAATAGTATATGACGTTGAACAGTGTTCGTAAAATAGCGGCCTAAGTACACGTGTGTGCGTGTATGGAAGATCGATATGAGTTTTCCAGTTTCAGCACAAATTTTTGCCATAAATTCACGATGGTTCATATAACGAAATAAATTTCTTCGTCACAAAGTAAATGAAACCTAACGTATGACCTACACGTAACCACGTATCGTTTTATATTTAATTTGAGATTTTAATACTAGGTGTAGTTCAATTCACATGAAATAGTGAAACGAATGTTTTGAGAAACGTTTAGAAGTCTATCCGGAAACGAGCTATTTATTGGATAATTTCAAATTCTTGTTCTATTTATACACCAGTTCTACGAACTCAGTTATTCATGAAATTGAGTATTGACATTTAACTTATCAAATGTTTTTTTTTTTATTTTACTAGAAAAAAAAATATTTTACTAGAGTACAGTTTATGAGAATGTACTAAATGTACAAAATGAGTTATTTCACGTTTTTAATTTTTGATTTAATGTATTTTATGAGTTAAATAAAATATTTTTTTGTAGTATATTTATACTTAATTGATGTTTAATTTTATTGCATAATGTTAAATGTAATACATTTACTTTTACTTTCAACAAATTGTTAATGTTATTATTAAAATAAATACTATTTCTCTCTCTCTCTTTATATATATATATTATTCAAAAAAGGTACATATCTGCTAATTTTGTATTACAAAGATAGATACAACATTACCATCAAGATAATCGCCATTTCAGATTTATAAGGTTTTAATTAATTATATCATAAAGCATCCATATTTCATGAACATTAGATTAATTTTATACATATTTATTTACACATATTTTTATACTATTACATATTTTATGTATGTTTTTCTCATACATTTTATGGTTTCATAAGTTGTAACTAAATTTTATTACATATATATATATATATATATATGTATATATATATATATATATATATATACATATATATGTATTTATATACATATATATGTATATTTATATATACATATATGTGTATATATATATATATATATATATATATATATATATATATATATATATATATATTTATATATACACACATAAGGAGGGAGAGAGACAGATGTATGTATCTCTTTGTGTATGCGCATAAAATATGCACGAAAGTATTGTTTCCTTAAAATGTTTAAGTTTTACTTATGGGCAAGCCAAGGAAAAATAAAATAAATAACTAAGGCTGAAGAATATTGGTCATATAAACGTAATATAAAGTAAATAAACGCACGAATGTTTGATGACTCTAAGTCCAGCTGGAAAAATAGAAACATTGAATTGCGAAAGAATTACTTTGTGTGACTGCTATAAGAACGACCACCCTCATGAGTTTATTGCAGCAACTAAAAGTGAATAGGACGTAGAACGTCTCTTTTCATAAGCGGCTTACTACGCTACACTTACATTTACCTGTACGTTATTTGGTATTTGTATTGCGTATACGTACATACATGTATATATATATATATATATATATATCTCCTTGTAGATTTAAAGTCACTATACCCAAATTCACGAATGTGCTTGTAGGTTCTAGTTACGACTGTTTTGACTAGCACTCGGTAAGAGAACTGGGATTTATGTTATAAAACTAGAAAGTATTATGGCGTACGTAATATATATATATATATATATATATATATATATATATATATATATCACATGCGTGTATGTATATAATATGTACGTATATACTTATTTAAAAATAAGGGCGATCAAGTGAGCAACTGAATATGTAACTTACAAAACTTACATTTATTTACGTTCATACAATTTACATATATTGCACTACTTCATTTCAACCCCTGTAAGTTATATGCCAGTAAATGCACAAGGTTTACTTTACTTTTGATCCTTAATACTTTGTGTGTGTATATATATATATATATATATATATATATATATATATATACATACATTTATACATACATACACACACACATATTTATAAATAATTATGTTTGCAATTCGCCTTGATAACTAACTTTTATTTAATAACTAACTTGAATTTTATTAACAAAAAAATTAAAGTGCCATATCTTTTAACTTAAGTACTCTTTCACAATAAATATATATTTTTCGCGCTGGAAAACAATATTTAATTCATAACAAAACTATAGTTAGATACAAAACTTAGTATAAGTAAAATCAGATAATAAACTATAGTTTCGTACAAAATATATAAGTAAATCTATAAAATAAATTATAATTTATATGTGTACATCTATTATTTATTGTAATATGAATATTTTTTAAATATATTATAGTTTTTTAAAATTATTTTCGATGTAATAGATGAAAGAGTTTTTATATTAATACAGAGTTTTTTTAGCTATCGAAATAACAAAGCATCATTTTTGAAATACATTTCATTTCTGAATTTGGTAATAGGTGATCGTGGGTGTTTAAGTCGTATTCATTCCGTTTATTTATAAAGAAACACACACACGTATATATATATATATATACACATATACATAAATTAATAATTGTTTAATGTCAAACATGACATGAAAAATTAAACAAAACACTTGATCAGATAAATTATTTGTACAGGTGAAAGTTATAAAAATAAATAATCAGTAACAAGATAAGTATTATTAAAAAACAAAAACAAAAATGTATATTACATAAATGTTATTGAATGATAATATCTTAGTCCATTCATATATTAATTTTTATACATACTTCTTTACTTGTACAATTATTTTGATACAAGAAAATGTTTTTTCATGTTTTAATTTTATGTTAGATGTCGGTTCAATATTTATATTGATATTTACATAAATATACACATACATTTATATATATATATATATATATATATATATATATATATATATATAGATATATATATATTATATATGTATATATATTATATATATGTATATATATTATATATATATATATATATTATATATATATATATATATATATAGATATATGTATGTATACAGTTAAATTTTTCCTATATTATTATTGTTAATACTATTGTCAATACTATTGTCATTCTTGGAGGTTCTATATTATTATCATTATTTGATTACTATTTTTTTGTTTTATACAATAATTTGTTGTGCTATTTATACCCGGATTTATTCACTCGAGCTGTATATCTCGAATTAAAATCCAATTCTATGATGTTAACTGCTATTGAAAAAAGTGTGTATATTATGAAAATAATTTGAAACGGAGTCAATTTTACTAATAAATATGCAAAAAAGTCATTAAATAGTAATACATCATTTTTTAATTTTAAAAAATAATTTACTGTTCTACCACATTATAAATATGAATATAAATTTAAAAATTATTGTTTTCATTAGAGAAAAATAAAAGTTATTGAAATATTGAAAATGCGTATTACCTTTTTATCTGTTGGTACTTTTTTTATTTTCTTGTTTAATAAAAACAAAGAGCTTTAAAGTACTTGAACAATATCAACTAAAAACTAGTTTTATACGTAATATGTATGTCTCTTTTCATCGTATCTTTCTGCAATGTAAATATTTTTTTCTATATTGTAACACTTTGAGAATGAAGAAATTGTTATCGAAATGTACATAAGCCGCAAAAAAATGAAATTTTTTTTATATTTTATGTACGAATTAAAATTTCATGTGTGTAAATGTATTAAACAATAGCCCAAATAAACGTTTTAGAATAAAGGATAAATAAAGAAGGAATTGGTCTTATATTTTTGAAATAATGATCTTAACCTTCGACCAAACAGTTAAAATTACTCTAGAGTAATTAAAAACAAATTTGAAAATTAAACAAGAGGAATATTGTTGATGCGAATTCTTTCACCTAAGTATGAACATACATACATGCACACATACGTGTGTATGTAAATATATGTATGTATATATATATATATATATATATATATATATATATATATATATATATATGCATGTATGTTTTAAAGACTTATTAAAAAATCATTTATCTGTACTATATATATATATATATATATATATATATATATATATATATATATATATATATATATATATATTTATTGCTACAACTTAATGCTAACAAGAATATAATAACAGTTGTGTTCATAAACAGAAACAGCAGTTATGAAATTCAATTCCGTCTTCCATAACAGTTGTTTCACAACATGAGGCTCAAATTATGTTCTAATGATGTAATATTTTATATGTACTCGACAAACATTAACTTTTCATTATGGTGAGAACTTGTGTTTAACTTCACACAAATGACCTGAAAGTTTATATGAGTTATACATAAAATATATAAAAAAATACATACACATCCTAGGAATAAAACATTTTGTTTACGTTTTTACAAATTGTTATTTTTTGCACTTTTACCGTTTAAATAAGATATGTAAATTGCACTAAGAAATGTTGGGTCTATTGAAATTTAATTACATTTCGTATCAGTAATGTCTTATTTAAAAGTTCTACACTTCTTTCGTATGTATTTCAGTATTCATAACCTCTTTCTCTCTCTATCCCCCCTCTCTCTCTGTCTATATATATATATATATATATATATATATATATATATATATATATATATATATAGATGTATATGTACACACATATATATGTGTGTGTTACTGTATTTATATATTTACCATTTTTTTTATGGTTTTCGTAATAACTGTTATATTCTTCTTGAACTGTTTTTTGAATTTAAAATATTTTATCAAAAAATGTTCTTATCAGTATTGTAATGTTACTCATGTTATTTTATACACACACTCATATTTACAGGCGTGATTACATTTGAGATATGTTTGTTGCATTATTTTGGTAAAAAAATGTTTTCACAAATGAATGAATTTTTTTACTTTACAAACCACAATATGTTTTTTTATTAATTTTGATAGTTATTTATACGCATTTCGATGATGACGCCATTATCTTCAGAATACCAAAGTACTTAAAATTTTGATCAAAAGATCTATCTGTATCTTTACGTTCTGAAGATAATGGTATTTCCATCGAAACATCCTTAAATATTAATCAGAAAGATCTATAATTTTTATTGAACATTTTTGACCAGAAACTTTTTTTTGTGGTGTGAAAAACGAATTCATTTATGAAAATGAATTTATCCATTATGTTAGAACTGTATTGAGAAAGAAATATTATCCTTGAAAATTAAAATATTTTAATTAATATTATTAAATCTATTAGATGAGCTTGTTTTTTGAATATAATCGTTTAAAAATATGTTAAATGTTAATTGCATTTTTTCAAAACAAGTTCTGCTTTTATTTTCTCGGATACAATAGCAAATTAAGATGCAAATTTGATTAGATCTATTTTTTGCATAGTCACGTACTATGAACCCAGAGTGGTTAAAGCTTCGTCATTTTAAAAATGATTTTTAGAAGCAAGAAGATGTAGGACATAAAAAGATGATTAAAATTTTTAATATGACACGTGTTTTAAACATTTGAGCAATCATTAATATTTTTATATAACTTTGAAGGTGTTTTTAGAAATGTATAATAAATATAATCACTAGTATCTGAACATAAAATAAAAGTAAAGAAAAGAAATTCATGTTTTCATAAAGTTAATTTTGAAAATAACCTTTAAATATGGATATTTCTAATTATTATTATAGTAGCTGAAATATGATTTTGTATTAAATTTAATAAATTATAGTTATCATATACAAATATGGAAATGTAAATAATATTAACATAGTTTTATTCAAATGTATTAAAATATATTTTGTAATATTTCATAAATAAAAAGTAAAAATTATATACTTCATAAATAACAAACTTTTTCATTAAGAGAAGAAATTGGAAGCTCTGTTTGATGTTCCAATTCTAAAAATGTCACCGTTAAATAAATAATTTTAAGGCTGCCTAGAAATGTATTTAAATAAAAAATACGAATTCTAAAGTCAAACGCTAAACACAACTTGCTGAGACACGAGTAGTGCCTTTTAAACAACATGTTTTTCTCTATTTAAAATAAATTTGTGACACGTATTCCCAATGTAATGTCTCATGAGAACTACCTGTTTTCATCAACGCGTGTTGAAAGTTACGCATTCAAGGTTGAATTGAATTCTTGACACCGCAATTTATTTCAGGCTACCATTTTTCAATTTTCTGCAAGATTTATATAATATTTATATATATATATATATATATATATATATATATATCAATATTGTATTAAAGTAACAATAGTTGTTAATATTACTTAAATATTTTCATATATTTCAAACCAAAAAAACATTTCTCTTGTAGAATTGATTTTTAAATTTTTAAAACTACTAATTTATCAGTATTTATTTTATAATTATAAATAATTAACATTTTTATAAAAATACAATGATATATATATATATATATATATATATATATAAATATAATTTTTTTGTCAGTATAATTTGAAGGAATTAACGACAGTATTTCTAATGCGAAAAGTTCAAAGTAAAATCATTTCATGAATTGCTTTACATTTAATATATTAAAATAAAGAACAATTATTCCCTTGAAGTAGTAACTTTATACATTTTAACTGAAGGTAATAATAAATAGCTACCTATTAAACGTTTGTACTTTTCAAATTCAACGAACTGAAACTATTCCCGCATCCACAATTACAGTATTTAGCTCCTAGGTACTCTATAATTCAAAGTGTTCCACTAATCAGACAGAAATGGTTTTGTCAACTGTAGTTCGTTTTAACAAAGAGATACGTGGAAATATACATTCAACCTGAGATCCACGTAAGCATCGTTCACATTTGAACGACTGTCTATTATCTACACGATGGCGGGTTAAAAGACGAAATGCAGAAATAGTCATCCCTTTTCGTCATCAAGAGATATACGCTTGTCTCGGTTTCCGAAAGTGTTTGCAATGCACAGGCCATTCACAAAATTCCCTCACGGATTGTATGTTTGCCGGGATTAAACTTATTAGATATATCTATTGACCGACGGATAGTACAGGAATTACCAAAAGTGAACACACGTAAGGTTTTTCATTTGTATTACAAATATATACTTATTGTAGCTAATATACATATATATATATATATATATATATATATATATATATATATATATATATATATATATATGCTATGTACTGAAAAACATTTGCCTTTCTTTGAGGATGGGTGGGGAGGGGGGTTTATCATTTAAGTAGTATATCTTATTTAATTAATTCTTAAATATAATGAGAACTTGTAAGGAACACTTTTATTTATAGATAATGCATCTACTATCATGTATATATTAGTAATAGGTAATGCATCTATTATTAATATGTCAACATCTTTATTATTTAATATATTTGATCAAAATTCGTTGAATATAATTTAATTTTATAGATAATTAGTCTAGATCAGTGTTCATAAAACTGTATTTCGCGGAACCCTGGTGTTCCGAGCAACCTCTTCAGGGGTTCGGCGAGTCAATCAGAATTTTAAAAAAATTTCAAGAAAAACCCGAAAACCTTAAAATTGAAAATAGTTAATTATAATATTTTTTTTTAGTTCTATAAGTACCTATTATTACCTATTATTATGTAGTAAAATTGTATTTATGAGTACATCCTGCTCAATCAGATGTAAATAATTAAAATTGGTCATGTAAGGTGGATGATTTTCAAAACTTGTGGGGTATGCATTTTGAGTTTTCTGAGGATGGTAGGGGTTTCGTATAAAAATATAATCTTAAGGGTTCCGTGAGTCGACAAAGTTTGAAGACCACTGATCTAGATATTAGGAGCGTGATTCTTAACCGAAATTCCTGACACTAATGTTTAGTAAATCGACCACTAGAGTTCTATAATAATTTGAGATTACACGTTTTTTGGAATGTTAGTATTTTTTAATTAATATACGTACATATGAGTATATATATATATATATATACTTTATTTAAATGTTCCGTCAAAAATGTTTTAATAAAATGTATACAATGATTTGAAAAAGGAAAAGGAATTCTTACATTAGTATGATAAAAAAATATTAGAATTTAATTTTTTTCAATTGGTAGCTTATTATTAGATATATAAGTTTTTCTATTATATTGTAATTCACATTTCAATTGAAACTATAACCAGCTATAGTTTATTATTGCATTTTTCTTTTTTATATAATATGGTAAATATCTTCAATTAAATTTTGCAAGAAAATGTATTTCATTAATATGTTAATTTGCAATTATATCATTTTTCTGACAATATAAGTTGTGAAAATAACGTTTACTTTCAAGTTAGCATTTATAAAATAAAATTAAAATCTTGACTAATTCTTGTGTGTTATAAATCTCATCATTTATTTTCAGTTTCTTGATGTGCAAATAAACAAAATATACGTTTGACGAGATACAATGCATTTCCAAAGTATCTTATATTTTTTTTACAATTATAAATGTTCTGAAAAAAAATGAAGCAAAATTATTATAAATTTGTAACAATAAATACATCATTCTGATAATTTTCTATATATCAGTTTTGATTTATGCTTCTTTATATATGTATCATGTATGTTTTACAAAACGATAGATTTGAGAGACAAAATAATAGGAATAATTATATTAAATATTGAAAAGTAATAAATTATATCAATATTTGTTATTTTTTTGATATTTTTGTTAGAAATATTTATTTAATATTCCGTATATATTCAAAAATAAAATAAATATTGAATGATAAAACAAATTGATGAGCGACATTTATGCAGATTTGTTATTATTAGAAAAATTAATAACAATAGGTACAAACAAGTAATTATTTATTATATCAAAACATAACACATGTTATTTACAATTATTCGATGTTTGTAGCATAAATATACTGTAATAAACGTTATATGTTATTTTCATATTAAATAATTAACAATTTATCAAATGCTTTACAAGTGATTTTATTATTTAAATAAAAAAAATATTTAATCATTTTATTATAGAAGTACATAATATATAATAATATATTTATGTGTGTGTATATATATATCACAAATACAATTACAATTATAATGATTAAACCAGTTAGAATGTTAATTATTGAATGAATACGTATAAGGTGTGTACTAATTAATAATATAAAGTCATTTAAATAGAATGGGCACTTCAATTTATTATGATTGACGTTCCAATACTTCAAGTCAATTGGTGGTTAACTCTTGAATATATGTCGATGTGCGCGATCAAAATTTTCACGCTTTATAAAATATTTGGCTTTACTAACTACATACACTTTTTTATGTGATTTCTGTGATTAGTACATACATTCAAGTACTCTTTTTAGTTAGATTAAAATTTATATATTGTCAATTGAAATATCGATTTATATATGTTGTATAAATGTGTGTGTGTATATATATATATTTATATACCCTCATACATTCACCTCCACTTGTTTGTAAAATATATGTAATTAAATGTCAGATAAAGATAAAGATTTTTTGGTTAACTTTAACTGGTTAGCGTTAACTTTACCTATATTTTGTGTTTATTAAATTTTTATAGTAATTCGTTCTAAAATAACGAAGTTTAATGGAAAGAAACGAAATTGTTGTAATCAGATTTCACTGTAAATGTAAAATATAAAAAGTATTTATGATATTATTAGTTTAATAATATTAAAATATTTTATTTTTTTTTAATGTTTTTCATTTTTATAAATTAATGTAAACATTTAATTTAAGAAAAAAATTAATGAAAGTAATGAACCCTGATAACAACATTTATAGAAAAAAATATATAGATGAACTTATTTCAAGAATTTAACATATTAATATTTTCTTGATATATGTGTTTTAAATTCACTTCATGTGTAATACTCCTTTCCATAGTTTTTAATATTTTATTTTTTATTATAATGACTAGGGGGCTCTTCCCTCTGCTCAATATGCTCACCAGTCTCCGGAGGTTTTCGCTCCGCACTCTCTCGCTCCCACCCCAACAAATAATAGAAATTAATAACGAAATACAATGTTACAATTTTAACATTTTTTTTGCTCTAAAGCTTCAGTGAATACAATATTTTGAATACATTTCTTACCAGTTTAACACTGAAATCGTATACTCTCTTTCGTGATACATCGTGCGAGAGCTACACACATGAGACTGATGTCAACCAATCCGAACAGAGATCACACGATCTGAATTAGCCAATCATAACGCGAATAAAAATCATTTGACGACAACAGGATTGATTATTATTAAAAGAGAGATTAAATTCACTATAAAGGTTAATGTTAATTAATACTCTTATATTTCAAAATAGCATACATATTAATTAATGGTTTATATTTGATTGACAAATTTTTGTAGAAGAACTGAATATTATATGAAAAGATAAGTTTTGTTATTCAAAAAAAAATTTTCCATTTGAAACCGTCAGGTTTGACAACGACAAGTGTGTTTTAATTAAAAAATCAATTTTTAATATGTGTACATATACTTTCATAACCATGTGTTTATACATATTCGTCTACATATTTCCACATTATACATACATACCTACTCTCTCTCTCACACACATATATATATATATATATATTTGTGTGTGTGTATGTGTGTGTTAATATTTGTGTATTACATGTGTATTCCCTATATCTGTTACAAATATATAATCACTGAATATACACACTTATTTTGCTGGTTCATATAGTGAAAATGGGGACTGATTTCAATCAAAATTTTCAATTATTATGTTCGTTAGTCAACCGATCATACGTTCTGCTATTCTCATGTCTGATTTATTGAATCATTGCGTCATCACTTGAAAAGTTCACGCCCGAAAAGTACGGGAAATTAGCAGAGTCATATGACGATGGTTTCTGAATGGTTCTTTCGCCGGAAATGAAACCCTCCTTACACTTATAGAACCAGTAGCACTGATTTCATTGCAACATTAATTGACATTTTTGTTATTAGGTTTTGTGACTATACATACATACATACATACATATATATATATATATATGTATATATATATATATATATATATATATATATATATATATATATATATGTTAGGAAAGTTATTTTTAAATTTAAATTAGTTTTGTTGATATTCGCGTTCTTTAGTATTAGTTTTTTATAATTATCTTATTCAATTTTTGCATTAAAAGTACATTATATAAAGATGTAATTATTACAAAAGATTTAATACATTTGTAGTGATGGTTTAATTTTTCAATGAAATAAAAGATTTAGTATTTTTTTAGTACTATACATTTAAAATAAATGTAGAATTAATGAAGTAATATTGAAGTCCAAACAGTTTTTAAATTATAAAAATATTTGTCAGGTATGTAAATACATTAGAATAAAAATAAATAATTAAATTAATTGATTTTGTTGAAATACAACTAGATTTTTACATTAAAGGTAGTTCTAAAAAGATTATTTTTTACTTTTTATTTACTCTTTATATAAACGTTAAAAATATAATCTTGATTTCATCGCATAACTACGTTTTAATGAAATTTCTGCGAATTTTTTGAGTGGATATATATATATATATATATATATATATATATATATGTATGTATGTATATAAAAGTTGGCGAGAGATATTTAATTACAGATAATCAAATTAGTACGCTTTTTGAGAAGGTGCCATCATGGATATTATGATTTGACGCACTAACTTTCTCATTTTAAAATTCAATGTTTCTGGAGCCTTTATATAAATGACTAGCGACAGATTATATTTTAGAAGTTGTGATTACTTTTGAAGTTTCCATCCAAGCTATGAACTTTAACATTCAATTGAAGATTGATTAGCGTTAAACTTGAAGATACGACTTTCGTTAGGGATTCTAGACGTCTTATTATAAACGCTAAAATTTATAGTAAAGATTTATAATTTATTACTTTCTATGTATATATATATATATATATATATATATATATATATATATATATACAAACAAAATTCTACAGACATACAATACACACACACCCCCACACACACACACACACACACACACACATATATATATATATATATATATATATATATATATATGTAATATATATAAACAGAGAGAGAGATTGATGCATTTATTTCTTGAATAAAGTATTAATGTTGTAATTATAATAATTTAAGCAATAAAAAACCCAATACCATAATATAATTACAACCTAATATTGCTTTATAAGGAAAATAACATTATATAAATTAATATCTAATGAATTAGATAATATAATTGATTATAAAAAATTATAAATACCAATAGATTTTTTCTAAATACTGAACATACATTTCGTAAAATGAAATAAAAGTTATTAAATTTTTTAAAAGTAAACAATTTAAAATAGTAAGAATAGTTTTGCTAATAATAGAAATTGCATATATTATTGCTTTTCGTAGAAGTTCAATGTTTATAGTTTATAAATATTTGATAAAAATATATTCTATAGAATGAAATGAGCAATCTTGGGTGTGACTATATATATTCCAATTCCTACACTAACCTTTAGATTGTATAAATTTAAAATGTTAAAAATAACATTTGGCACTATAATCTCGTATATTTTTCTCGTTAAAATTGATTTTATTTAACATATTAATCTTGGTTTTATTTATTGTTACGTCTAATTCTCGGGAACTATTTACTAAAACTAAATTATTCTAATTAAATTATATATATATATATATATATATATATATATATATATATATATATATATAAATTTAGTAGTTATAGATTACTGGAATAAACATAATAAATCGGTGCCATTAAACACGCGATTGCAATAAAACATATGAAATTAATTTCTTAAAAAAGTTATAAATAATTCTGTACTAAATTCACGTTTATTTACATGATTTGAATCTGTTATAAAATAGTCATGTCAACATGGATGATATAAATATTGTAATATATCGTTATATCACACTTTTTTAAGAATATATTTTTTTCGATTGTACGATAAAAGTCGTAACGTGATACGATTTTGAATATATGTTAAACAAAGAAATCCTTATCGTAAAATTTTTCATACATAAAAATCAAATATTTCGATTGTTATCAAAGATATATATATATATATATATATATATATATATATATATATATATATATATATATATGTATGTAGGGGTGTTTGTGTATGTGAAAGTGTATCATAAGGAAAAATAAAACGATGCAGTAGTCATTTTTCTTAAATCTTTTGAAAATGATGGTGTATTAAATTTAAATACGACAATATTCTAATTCCAGTTTTTAATGTATTAAACAGTTTTCTAAACATTTTTTTGTTCTCTGTTAAAAACAAAAATATTCTTTTTAATTAAAAAGTACTTTTTGCTGTAATTCAGATTGCTTATTAAATAAATTTTTGTCAAGTTGTCAAGTTTAATAAAGAATGTTGCTATTCTTAAACTTAAAAATGAGAATTATAAATAATTAAATATTTGTATAGTTCATAATTTGTTACTATGACAATATATCTTATATTAACTTTATTATCTTTTATCTTTATTATCTTTTATTCTTTATTATCTTTAATACCTGTTATATGAATTGGTCAATCATTTTTGAATAAATGTACAGCTAATTGTAATAGTACAACAAAAATTTGTATTTTTTTACATACAACAAAACTATGTATATTTTTATCAACTATTTTAACTTTTTTAAGGATAATAAGTTGTAATTTTTTTGTTTATTGAGTGCGGTTAATTTTTTTCCTTTTTTCTCTGTCTATTTCTTTACTACTTATCAATATATCCATCTGTCAGTCTATTAGGTGGGGAGAAAAATTATTACAGTTTATGACTTTCAAAGTCATATACATTTTTCTTCAGCTTTTTTCCTAGCTGTTTCAAGTGATCCAGAACTGTTGGATGACTAACGCTTAACTTTTATACAAGCTCTCGAATTTTTGTGTGTGATTCTTGCAAAATTTCGTGATTCGTACAAATTACGCCTCCAGTAGATTATTATGAACTGAAGAAAGACGCCCGCGACCTTCTTCATATTTAAGGCTCCTGCCTCTAGCACGAAAATTTTGAAACTACCATTACACCGTTCGTTCGTAAACACTATTCACACCAAAAAATATCGTTTTGATTACGAGCATTTTCTTTAGATCTTAAAAGTACTGACAAGACAAATGAAATTATTTCTTTTAACATTTTAGTTATAAATTGTCAGTAGAAAGAACGTATTAAAATAATCTAAGATTACAGCAAAAAAATAAAATCATTAAGATTAATAAAATATTCAATTGCTATTTTATATTATTGTATTTTTGAAATTTAAATAAAATATTTATTTTTATATGATCTCTAAATTATAAAAAAATTAATATAGTGACTATTACAGTTTTTGAGTGCATATTTTAAATATTTATGAAAATTTCACAAATTACTACAAAAAATAACTATAGATAAAATATACTCTTCACTATTTTCAGTCATTGACCTTTTTTAAATAACCTTGTAACTCTCTTTTTTATAAAAAGAAATAATAAATTGAATCTTATCTCTCCAAACGTATTAAATCAATATTTCATTTTTATTAAATACACACATACACACACACACATATATATATATATATATATATATATATATATATATATATATTTATAAATAACCATTATGTTCTGCAATATTTTCATTTTGTTAATAAAATATGTTAGCAATTTCAAATGATAACGTGATTGTTGGGCATATATACATGTATATATATATATATATATATATATATATATATATATATATATATATATATATATATATATATATATGTGAATATGTATGTGTATGTATGTTTGCATGTATGTATAAAGTGAGATTCGGAATCACGTCACAGCTATTCCGTTTTTGGGCTTGCGAACGTGCTTGTTTCATAAAATTTGTAAAAGGATTAGTGCTTTTTTCATCGTATTTAGTGCTTATTTCATCGTATTTTCACTATTTCTTGACGTAAATAACATTACAAATTACTATTTTTATAAAGAGTGAACTACTCAAATTTTAAATATAGATTGTCTTTAAATTAATAAACTTTTTATAATCATTATTTGAGTTCAGATTTATAGAAAGTTATTTTTAATTTACTTCTTTTTTTAAAACATGTTTAAATAATTGAGTAAACGGAAAATATTTAATTACTTTAAGTTAAATTTAACTATTTAAAATACTTAAAAATAATTACTGGAGAAGTTTTTTTTAGTTAAATGTTATAAATACAAATTATTCAAAAAAATATTATTTTAAGTTTATTTATTAATTATATAGATTATCTATGGTTGATGTCTTATTTATCAGATTTATATATTATTTAATTTGATTACATTACGATTATTCATTTTTGACATTATTGTGTTTATAATGTACTATTTAAAGTTATTGTCACATCTATCAATACCATTGATTTTTTTCATTCAGAGAAATATTTTATTATAAATGGTATTTTTTTATTCAAAATTATCTTTGAAATATCATTATCTTTAATCAGTTATACAAAAGATATGTATTAATTTAGATTTATTTTATTATTTAATAATATGAAACTTAATGTTTTCCTCGTAAAATTCTTATTAGTATAATTTTTAATGATTCGTTTGAGAGAATCCGATACTATCTTTTTATTTCAGTTTTTCATAACGTTAAAATTGAAACTCATTAAACAGTTTTGAATAAATTGTTATTTTCTTCATAAAAGTTAATATACGACATCGTCTAACATAGTCAAAATTATTGATTTGTAGTCTTGCTGAATGCTAAATATACTTTTAGTAATGAAAATATTGCATTACTTAACACTGCTTTTCAAAGGTTTGACTTTATTTTATAAATGTTATTAAAATAATAGAAGTTTTAATAAAATATTTTTCTATGAATATTTGTAACACTCAATTCTTGCAATGTTTCGATTTCGCAATAGTATTTTTTTATATTTTGATTCAGAAATTCAACAGTGTGAAAAATACTCTTGATATAAAACACTTTTATATCTTATTTTTCATAATGTTCTTCTAATTATAAAAACAGGAAATTATTTTCTTTGCATAATTTTTATTACAAGTTTCATTGCTTACCAATTTCTAAGACGAGTTCTGCTTCGTATCTTTAATAATTTTTAGTTTGATATTTAAAGTGTAATTTTCATTGAAAAAAATTCTGTTTTTGTTATTCAACAAAAAAGTGAAACTGAGCTATATCTATAGAAAAAAATCATTCTAACTTCAATAAGTTATTTTGTTTCAAATTTATATGAAAGATTAATTTTTGTGATTCTGTAATATGTTAGGTCTTTTATTAATAGAAAGAAACGAAACGGTATCGAATTTTTATAAAATATAAATTAAAAGTTATTATTTTATTTATTTATTTCTGTCGATTTTAATATTTTGTATTTTATTTTGTTTTGAATAAATTTACAGAGTAATAGTTAATATTATTGTAAAAAAATCTAATAATATTTACAGTTTCTATATTTGTGTACAACACATGCTTTTTTGTGTTATAACTTGAAAGCATCGATAATTTGAAGGAAAGCATACGTTTAAAAAAGTTTTCCGATATCGTTCAAATTGAATTTAAGCGTTTTTATAATCATGATTGTTCCATAGAGAAAAATACGTAAGGTAAGGATAATTATTACACGACACCGGCAATGATATTGTCGATTCGTTATATTTCTTAAACGCCATTCGACGTATGCCTGTTGTGAAGGCCGACCAATATACATGCGTGTAGCACGGTACATATTCACGCAAACATTTCAGGCCATGTCATGTCACAGTGATATCTCATTATGTGTAGAACTTTGATTACAATTTCGAAACTAAATTCAGTGATATTTTTTTTGTTCGTTTGTTTATGTTATTTTTAACTGCTTATCGTATATCGAACTTCAACTTGTAACTAATGAATACAACAAGTATAAAATTGTGTAGTCGTATAATAATATTTATTGATTTAACACTGCGGCTTTTATAGACTGCAGTAAAATTTCATTGAAAACGATTGTAGTCGATATGTATTCGATAACATTTATTTATTATTTGTCTGTTGTTTACACCATTGTTCAAGTGTTCTAGTTAAAATTGTACTCATACATAATTTTACGAGGTTTATTTCATGTCGGATGTTTTATGTGTTCTAGTTTTAACGTTTTACGATAATTTGATTCGAGACTGCAAAGTCATTTTATGATAACTGATCAAGCGAAAAATAAAATGCTTCCTTTTATTTGAAAACATTCTATTTATAGTAAAAATATGAAAAATTACGTAGCCTTGATTATAGTATAAAGTTATTACTTTTTTAATAAATTTAGTAACAGTTGTTTGTATATATTTTTCTCAATTATTAGAAGTAGCCATGTGATGAATAAACATAATAATTGGTTGTAAATTATTAAAAATGTATAAATACCTACATGTTTATTTAATTAAAGAAAATTGTTAGTGAGTTTTTCTTTTATTTCATTGTGAATTTTGCAAAGTATGCATTTTTTTAAATATATCAATCGATAATATGTAATATAATGTTTTTTTCTCTCTATAATGCAGTTCTCTTTATAAGAATATATTGAAAAATTGGAAATATTAAAATAAAAACTTATAGTTTAATTAAATTATATATAATGTTTTGCTAATCAAGTTAAAATGAATTTTAAATAAAACAAGTAGTAAGTAGTAGCACAGATAAATAAAAAAAGAGGAGAAAATTACTTTAGAACCGTTGTGTATAATAGCTCATACTTTTTTTTAACTATACGTCTTTATGTTTGAATGTGTATACATATATATGTGTATATATATATATATATATATATATATATATATATATATATATATAGAGAGAGAGAGAGAGAGAGAGAGGAAATCTATAATTATTTTTGTAATTAAACTTTTCTAATCAACATCTTTAGATTTTCGATTACTTGTTAACCATTACTGTTATCAGAAAATTACTTAACCCATGTATAAGTATAATATACCGGATTTATTTAATTTCAACTAATACCACAGTAAATGCTATTAATAAAAGAATATTCATTTTTAGTTGTAATGGTAGTGTTCAGGAACATTTTTTTCGTTCTTTTTAAATATATACTTTTTTACATATTTATATTTATTTATTATTTGAGTTTTTTTATAGTGAAACTATTTTATAATATTTAGAAGATTGTGTTCACAAATACGAAGTACGTGCGTCATGTGATAAGTATGGTTAGAAAGTTTAACTGTTTTTTTTTTTTTTTTTTGAAAAAATCGATTTAATTTCCCAACATAGTCTCCATTGAGGGCTATACATTTGGTTCGGCGAGTCAGAAAAATGCACATTGACGGCGGCGATGAAAGACTCATTCGACTAGAATTTTTTCTCATCGAGCCAAATTTTAAAGTTTGAGATGAGAAAGAAGTCACACGGGGCCAAGTCCGCAGAATAGGGTGGATGAGGAATGAATTCGAAGCATATTTCGTTCAATTTTGCCCTTGTGAAGGTGTCGATTTGTAGGATGGATCGTTTCCCTGGTGAAAGAACACTTTTTTTGCGTCAATCTTGACCGTTTTTGTTTCAGTTCTTCTTTCAAACGGTTCAATAACGTTGCATAATACGCTTCTGTTATCATTTTCTTCTTCTTTAAGTAATCAATTAGTATAATTCCTAGGGAATCCCAAAAAACAGTATTCATCCGCTTCCCAGCCGATAAAACTGTCTTCGTCTTTGATGCACTTTCACCAGTCGTTGTCCACTGCTTTGACTGCTATTTTGATTCAGATGTTTGATTCAGTAGTGGAGCTATGTTTCATCCATGGTGTAAAAATGCTTCGTTTTTTTCCCATTTTGGGGCAACTGCTACAATGATCACTTCAAACAACTGTAGAACTCGAAGAACGCCTTGCTTCTAGCTGAAATTTCACATATGCTAGTTTGAAAAGTGATTCTTGATAGCCGTGATGTTACCAAATGAATAGTGGTGCCATATTAGAAATTTACCAAACTTATCAAACGACCCACGTATATATTAACTATATATATATATATATATATATATATATGCGCGAGTGTATGTATGTAAGAAGTGATAATTATCAAAAACTAGTTTTAGTACATTTTTATATTTAAAGACTAAAAAAATTCATTAACTGCAAATAAAATACTATTGAGCTTTATTTTTAAGTTTATTTGTTGTTAAAGAAGATATCTGAACATAATAAAGCCTATGAGTGTGTGTGTGTGCGCGCAAATATACTAGAACATTGATTTTCAACTTGAGTATGACAGAATCCTCTTTTAATATTAACCCTATGTATCACCATCTTTCTTTATTTGAAGTTAATTTTTAAATTATATTCGATTCCAAATTTCAAAAAATTCTATTCCCTGCCTTAAAATTACAGTATTGTCCATTTGATGGAAGTTGTTTCATTCAATGATCATAGAACCATCCCACATTAAATAATACGATAGATTCAACACTTTTTAAGATTTTTAAATCAATTCTTGCAGTGTGGTACAGTCTGTATAGAGAATGAATACACTAATATTATATATATATATATAATATATATATATATATATATATATATATATAATATTTATAATAATATATATAATATTTAAAGGGGTATTTTTTATTTTCATTTTCTGTACTCCAGCCGAAAAAAAATTATTATATTATGATATAAATGTTTCACATAATGTTCAAAACAAAATTATATTTGTGAGAAACGAAATAAATCGCTTAATATCAATTAACAAGCATGTTAACGTTTATTGGAAAATGTATGGTTTTCAGAGCATAAATAAATATAATTTTGTTTTTAAAATATTTGACTAATATTTTAAAGTCGAAAGCCATACATAGATATTGTTTAATATATATATATATATATATATATATATATATATATATATATATATATATATGTATAAAGGCGGATGTAAGTTTGTAAGTTAACATGATACTAATGGATCTATCAAAACAGGTGATCTGAAGGATATAAATTACGCAGGAGACTAAGTGAATCTTGAAAGTTAGAGCAAAGGAGTTGTAATTTACAACGATGTGTTGATCGAGTATACGTCAGTTTTGAAGATGGTAAAGAATCTCGAAGTCAGTTGCTAGCGATCAATGATAATATTCACTTGAAAACAACTTGTTAATTTATACGATAACAGATTTCAGATGTAAATTTAGCACAGTTCTGAAATTAATTATGTGATTGATTATTTGCGTACTAAATAAATATGACGCTGTTATTTTACTTTAATTTTAAATATTTACTATTAAGAGATATGTTCTTCTCGACAATGTTATTTATGTGTTATAATGGTTCAATAAAAAATTATGTTAATGTATATATATATTAATGTAGAAAAGTTAATGAAATCTTTTTGAGAAAGATTTCCTAATTATTGTTTACGGATAATGTCCATAATTTATTTCTTCAATATTAAATAATCAAGGTACTTAATAAATAAGCAAAGATTTTTTAAGTTTGTATAAAAATTAATTATTGTTATCGAGCTTATAGATATTTCAAAATTATTTAAATTAAATTAATTAATTTTATTTTTTCTTTAGGTAACATTACGTATTAAAAAGTAATTGCCTGAAAAAATGATGTACATCAAAATGAAAAAATATGTTATATATTCATTTGTATTTTTAAATAAATTTATTCTATTTAGATTATTCGTTTTAATAGATATTTAATTTACAAAGTATTTCTGAAAATACTTTAAATTTTTATAAATATTCTAATTTAATCTGATTTATTATTTAACCATAATAGCCTCACCATTCTGTTTACACAATTTAATATTTCTATTATTTAAAATGATTTTATTATATATGTATATATGTATATATGTATATATGTATATATGTATATATGTATATATGTATATATGTATATATGTATATATGTATATATGTATATATGTATATATATATATATATATATATATATATATATATATATATATATATATATAATATACATATTACTGTATGTAGTGACTGATGTTTGAACTAACAATTTTAATGTATTTTATTTGATTTTTAGTTTTCAAAAAAATGGCATGAAAGTCGTGAATTAAATAAAAACATTGTATGATTGATATGAAAGGCATGCTTTGAAATGTATATTTTTCAATTTCAGATTTTCCTGGCAAAAATGGAATTGTATGAAAATAAATGAATATTTGTACACATCGAAAACACACGTAAATAGATTGTATATGTTTGAATATATGTGTGTACAGTTTATGTACGAATCAATTTTCATTAGAATTGTTCTTGAATTCAGATGAGTTCACTAGTCATTCAGATCCATAAATGTCGTTCATCGCAGTATAAATGTGTTTTGTTTAGATGTAAATAAACGTGATTTGTTTTCCATCGTTGTCCATCCATGTCTGGAAAATATACATTATATATATTATCATGCATACATGCACACGTTCACACACACTCACAATTATGAAATATATAAAACACACGACTCAAATCATTGTTACAGTTTTCAATACAATTGAATTGCACATTATGAACTGTATTCAAATTAAAATTAGGTATTTGTTTCTGCGCATACATTATGTGTAATTGTTGCTACATGCAATATTTAATCACAGACCTCGGTTTGATTCCTGGCGCCGTCGTGGCTAGTATGCATTATAAAGATCAAATGATGACATGCGATATATCGTGATATGAAAAGAAAATATTTCTGTTATTGAATACATTTTGTTATATTATCGACATTATCGTTTTCAGTTCTATTCTTTTATGCATTTTTATTTGTAAATTATTATTACATTTTCTATTTAAATAAAGTGCATTCAGTAATTATTTATTGATGTTATGTGCAAACAGTCATATTTACAACAGGAGATTATTCATGAAGTAGATGATTCATAAATTTGAAATGATTATTCCAATTAAAAATGACAGTGAATTGTTCCATGATTTTTAGTATTCTATGTGTATAGAAACATATTCATTATATGCTCGCTATTTTTCATTTATATATATATATATATATATATATATATATATATATATATATATATATAAAGTGGCTACTTATACTACAAAACTACTACTAAAACCATATTTCTAATGAAATGAATTCAAATTCATACATATATAATCTAATTAAAAAAGTGGATATTGCAAAGTGCTTTGTAACTTCAAATAATTCAATTATTTTAAGAAAATTTAAAATAAAATATTTTAACTTTTATTTAACACAGGTTTTTATTTTTGTTATTAATTTATACACAAAGAGTATAAAATTTGAATTTTTGTTAAATTGTTAGCCATTTTTTACACAGAAAAATAGACGAATGCACGATTACATTTAGTTACTGATTTTACTTAATAAATAATTTATAAAAATAATAAAAAATATATGGATTCAGTCAAATGTTTTCTAAAATTTATCCATTGTTACAAAGAAACATACAAACTTAGTTATTTTTAATTCATTTATACATTCATTTTCATTACTTTTGTATTTTAACAATATATACAAAACTAAAATGTGAATAAAACAATATTATAATGAGAGGTCAAACAGTGTTGTTATATATTGATTTCAGTCCTTGAAACACTAGCCATTTTTAAATGTTGACCACGCTATTATCACAAGAGTTAGTTAATATTCCGCTTATTCATAATTATATTTTGACATTGTGTTAAATTAATTGCCGCAAAGGTATCAATACACAATACATGCTTATATTTCCATTATTTGATTTTTATTAATTTTGATATTCTAATTCAGTGGTGTCAATCTCATATATGAATACAGACCACCAAATTCTATTGAAGACTTTGCGTGCCGCAGACAAGTCAACAAAAAAAATTTAACGAGGAAAAAAGATCTTTATGTATATTTGAAAATACCTCATTTAAATTTTACATTTATTTTTTCTTTCATGAATTTATAAAAATTAAAAAAATACATTAATTTTAGATATTATCATGAAACGGTGTTCCTAACAATAACGTCTATAATTTGTAATGTTTTGAAAATATATTTTATATTTTTGAAATTTCATTTTATTATTTTAATAAAATCAACTTCAGGTTTTGGATCGGAGGCCGCATTTTAGCCTTGCGGGCCACATGCGACCCGAGCGCCGCATGTTTGACACCACTGATCTAGTGTATAATTTGATGTCAATTTGTTATTCAGAACATAGATACCAAAAATGAACTTTTTTTCTAAATTATATTCTAAAAAGTATATAATATACCAAATTATTTATTATATACGAAAAAGTATGTAATATTCTAAACTATATCCTAAAAGTTTTTAAAAAAAACATAAAATATAATAGTCAAAAACATAAATGTAATTTATTACAACGATCAATATTTTAATATTGTCCTGTTTTTATTTATAGATGCTTTATTATATCTAATCTTTAATTGTATTTTCACTTCTTTTAATACACAAAAAATAATTCTGAAATACATTTATATTTAAAAAATAAATAATATTTTTTGAAATTTGTTTTCTTTTTTTTATACAAAGCATTAAGTATATTAAATTCTTACTTAAAATAATACTTTAATTATTTGTAAACACATCAAGTTTGTATTTTTTTAAATAAAAGAACAGGAAAAGAATAATGTCGAATTTTAAAATAAAGAAAAATTATTATTTTACAATTTCATTCCAGAATTGCATTTTCATAATAATTGTAAGATAATGTATTAATATTATATTATGTCACACGTAATGATTATAATTTTTAACAGAAATATTATTTTTATTCTAAATAATTCACGTGCACCTGTCATGTCTGTAGTTTCTCCCCTTAAAGCAAACTTGTTTCTACTTGAATCATGTTAAGTGTATAAAAATATTTATTTATTTTTTCAATCGACCACTCATATCTGACATTCTCACTTAAAGTGCATACCTATAATAGTTTCAAATTTGTATGGGGAACATCAGGAAGGTTGATGATATATTTGATTTATTCCAAACAATAATTGTGTACACACACATACATGCACACACACACACGCACACACACACACACATACACACACATATGTATATATATATATATATATATATATATATATATATATATATATATATATTTACATTCATACGCACACCCTTATATTTATTGGAGTGTTACTACATACTAATATTGTAGTTCTACTTTTAAATTGCTGTTATAACATGTGGATGACATTACATAGTGTGTACATTTAACATGCAACAAGTATATCACTTTATACTATGTATTGAAGGTAAATAAATGTATATGCATAAAAAGAAATACTTCACAAAGAAGTAAATGTATACAAGTAATGCAATGTTTTAGTTTAGAAATATTGAATACATTTGCCACCATAATTCTTTTTTACTTATTTGCTATTACTTTAAATATTACGTCTGAATGTTATCGATTTTTGAAGCTAATTGCATGTTTCTTTTTAATAGCAAGTTAGCGTATTATTTAAAATTTAAATAATTTGAAAAGAACTCTCCAGGATTGTTTAATCAATAACTTAGCTGATTCTCACGAATTGTACGGTTTGACGAAAGTATTATATTTGATTCCTTTTTCAATTTGTAATGCATTTGTATATAGAATGTTTAAAATTAATTTATATTAACAGATCATTTTATAATTAATATAAATGTATTAAAATATTTTTTTTTGTTCCGATTAAAAATTCATAGTTTGAATCATCATCAAATTAACATCAATTTTGTGATTTTAATTCGAAACTCGACTTAAGTTTGACAATATTAAAAAAAAATTTATTTATTACTTTCATCTACCTGGTAAATATTATAGTTATACATTTTGATTTGAAAAATTACTGAACTATAGTTGAAATATTTGTTAAACTCTGAAATTTATATGAAACCGATAATTAAATCGTTTTTTATTAAAAATTATTTGTTATTTTTTGTCGGAATTTCTAATTAGTTAGTTTTCTAATTTAAATCACAAATCAATAAACTGATTATTGTTATAATTAAGAAAGGTAACTAATTTTTAAAACAACAAATTATGTTAGATAAAATTTACAATATTTCAATTTAATACTGTATATTATACATACATATATATATATATATATATATATATATATATATATATATATATATATGTATATATAGTAGTATTGTATTTAGATATTTACGAAAAAGGAGTAAATGGAAGAGAAACAGTTAAAAGGTATTTATATATTTAAATCTCGACGAAATGTGTTTTATACGTTTAAAGTCTTCTGTTTTGTCAATAAACTTCTGTCGTGAACCTGTTTGGATTCCGTATCTAAAGAACTTGAATTGCTTGCCAAACTACTTTTGTACCGCATTTGAAACTTAGTCCGTAAATTAAAACAGTTTTTCTGTAAGTATATTTGTTTGACAGTTTAAAACTATTAAATATAAAGGAATTTAAAACAAATTGGACGATTAATTTACAGTTTTTTTTTATAAAGTCATTATACTTGTGACAAAATAAGTAACAAACAAGAACATTTCTATTAAGTTTGACAGAATTTTAGACAAAACATACAAAATATGTCCGTATGTCCTTGATACCAATTGTTTATATTTTTTAATTATGTACTGTTTTTTTAATTTAGTTTGTAATTAACTCACATTTGTTTTGCATTTTCAAATTTTTAATTAAAATATTGTATTCCATTTACTCAATATTATTAATCCACATAAAGTTTTTTGACGTATATAATAAGTTTTTATTATTTACTATGAATTTTTTGCAGCAAAATTAAATTAAATATCAGATATGAAATAAAAATTTCATTATATTAATGTAAATCTTTGAATACAATTTTCAGAAATGAAATATTATTGTAAAAAACTGGGTAAATATGAACGTTTTATTTTTAAGTCAAACGTTTCTGTATTCACTTCATACATATTAAATAATTGTTTGAATATTAAAATTATATATTTAATAAATATTCCTCGCAGTAATAAATTCACAAATATTATACCTTATAGGTTCAACAGTCAATTATGTTTTTAAAGAACGAAAAGCGAATAAAATATAAACAGAGTAAAAATTATATTTTTTTTATTAAAAATATATTTATTAGTTGTTCTTTTTTTAATTTATACATTAATAAAATTATCTCTGTTCAACCCCAAATAAATAAATTACATCTTTTCAAATGGAATTATTCTTCTATAATTTTCCAATTTGTATGGTTGAATTCCCTCTCTTCCATTGATTTTCAATAATTTTTTTTAAAAAAGATAACAATATCGTCAGTAAATCGGAGATGACTTAATCTTTTGCCTATTTATTTCGATTACTTAATCCTCTCAATCGAGCGATTTGAATAGTTCTAAAGTTACAGTAAATAATTTCGGTGAAATTGCATTTCTGTCTTATAACTTACTAGACTTTATCTTTTTTGTTTTTTCCAGTAGTTTCGCCGTCAAGGTTGCTTTCTTATAGATGTTATCCAGCAACTCGATGTATGTATCCTCTGTGCTCCGGTTTTTCATCGCAGATATGACCAGTGATGTGGTAATAAAGTTGAAAGCCTTTTCATATTCTACAAATCAAAGACATACTGGTACTTGATATTCATTTGATCGGACAATTACTTCCCTCACTGTTTGAATGTGATCCATTATACTAAATCTGCTTCGAAATCCTGCTTGTTCCCTTGAGTGAAATCTAGCTCCGTTTGTAGACGTTTTGAAATTATTTTTGTAAATATCTTATATATTGTATGTAGTAGACTAATTAGCATGCAGTTTTTCAAATCCTCTTTATCTCCTTATGTACAAGAATTATGGTGGCTTCATTCCATTTATCTGGGATAGTTATCTTTTCTATACACGATGTGCATATATTGGCAAGAACTTTTTGAATTTTTCTCCTACCAGCTTGAAGATTTCTACTATTAATCCATCATTCCGTGATGATTTTCTATTTTTCGTATTCTTTATTGCTTATAAGATCTTTTCCAAGAATACTGGTGGGACACATTGGTTTGTAAATTTTCTATTCTTGTTCTCTTCATAACATGCACTTTTGTTTAGTTAGTGTAGAATTCTTCTCGCTTCATATATATATATATATATATATATATATATATATATATATATATATATATATATGTATATATATATATATATATATATATACGCGTGCACACACACACACACACACATATATATATATATATATATATATATATATATATATATATATATATATTTATATATATATATATATATACAATACACATGTATGTGTGTACATATGTGTACATTTATGAATGTGTGAATGACTGTGTGTGCTTGATGTATGAATGTATGTTAATAAAATACAATACATATTCTGATAATAATAATATAAATCTCGTAATATGACTATTACAGATGAACTGAGTTCACGTCACGACAAGACAAAGTAAGTAACGAGATAAACACAAAATACTCTATCGTAGATCAATATTAAATAGAACAAAAAACAATGTTTATGTTATGCGATGTTCGCTCAGCGGGCAGACGTGGTGTATTGTTTTTGTGTCCATGTTGAAAAGTGTGTCAGGCCATTAGCATTGTCCTGTCCGTCCGTACTGTGTTTTCAAGCCTGTCATCCACAAGAAACACTTCTTGTGAACGAACGGTCCGTGCATTAACAATCCCTTGCGATTGTGAACACACCAATCCGTGTTAAATCTTGTGTACTGGGACGTCAGAACCAAAGTTGTGTACTAGTTCTTCCGAATGCAGGACAAGCAGTCCACCGCTATTATACAAAAGTGTTTTCCCGTTGTGTTCTAGTTTTTTTCTCCGTGTCAGAAACATAAACAAGTTTATAAAAGTACTTTCAATGAATTTACAACGAAATCGACGCGAAGAAGAGATCATAAATACATAATAATATCAAATACTACTAGTCAAGTAATTTCTTTCAAAACCTTTGTTCGAACCAAGATAAACGAAAGTTTAATATTTTCATCTTTTAGTATTTCATAAAATTTAAACGAGTAATTTCATCGACAACGCTTCTTTTTATAAAAAATGAATAAAATTAAATTATTTTTTTTCCATGCCAAAATGTAAAGATAAAATCACCAATATACATTTTCGAATGTGTAAATACTTAAAAACAATATTTAGTTGCCTGAAATTACTTCCTTCATGCGACCATACTGTTTCTAACTTTTAATTTCTTTGTTAAATTTACAATTAGTTAATTATAGTTCATTTTTGAGCTTTTTGATAATATCAGAGAAAGTTAATAGATATTTTCGCCTAAAAATATACTTATGTATATGTATATATATATATATATATATATATATATATATATATATATATATATATATATATATATATATATATATATAAATATATATATATATACATGTATGTATACATATATATATATATATATATATGTGTGTGTGTGTGTGTGTAAGAGAATACTTTTAAATCTAAATCTTATATATATATATATATATATATATATATATATATATATATATTCATATAAGATTGTATAATATATAATATTTATAAATATTTAAATGTAGTCTTATTACATAAGTCTTCTTTATTTATTTGATAAATTCAATAAAATAAATAGACATCTCTCAAATAATTAATAAATTCGCTACAAAAGAAATTTTTATTAATGAAGACGAATTAGCATACATATACATTTGTATCCAGATTAGAGATGTTTTAAGGGTATTGAGGGAAAAATATAATAATAAATATGAAATTTATATTCAAAAGTTTAAATTGAAAAATGGATTATGAGTATTGCACGGAAAGTTGACTCATTTATATCTTTTCAGTTTCAGAAATCGTTTTAGAATTTCAATACATTTTAGTAACTTCGAAAAAAATATATGTACATAAATGCAAGAATATCTTCTTTTTAATAAGTATACACTATGTTCTCTCAATTCTATCTGAAAATATTTTTAACTTTTTTTCCCAAAAGGCTGTATTGCACGTAGATCTATGATTTAATATGATTATTTATACATTTTATATGTATTTATGATACGTTTTGTGTACTGCACAAAGAAACCTGAAAATAAATAAATTAATGATTGAAATAAATATATCTGGTGTGTAAGTTGCTTAAAATATTCAGTGACGGAATAATACTAGGTGTAAACGTAAGTGAAACGTAAAAAGAGGTGAAAAATGATTCTTATTATGAAGGGAAGATATTATTTTCAATAATAAAAATAGCAAAGTGTATGAATGTAAACATACTTTTTTCTAATACTACTTGACTTGAAAATAATAATTCAGAAATAATAATAAAATTCATAATTAAAAGCAAAACATAAATTCATTTTGGTAATATTTTTTCATTGTGTGTAAAAACTATATGTAAAATATATAATTGTTATTTAAATTTTTTTTAGCAAGGTTATACTTTTTAGAAAATAAATAATACTTGTATTTGAAATGAATACAATATGCAAAAATAATAATATAAAATTCTTACAATATTAGTTCTTGTTTATTTCCATAAAGTAAAAATCTAATGAGGAAAATGTACAAAATTAAGTATATATACGTATATACTGTTTTTATGTAATATGTTGGTTGTGGCTAACGAATTGTTGTTACAAAATTATACAAACAATAATACATGTGTAAATATTAAATTACAGAATATATAAAATGTTTAAGTTTGCTTTCGCGATATTGTTTTTGTAATTAAAACATTCGTACTGGTTATTAGTATCGTATTTCATACTATATCATAATAAAAAATGACTTTTCTGATTTAGTTAGTTTTCATTTAGTTGATGAATTGTTATGAATTATGGTTTTATATAAATATCCTCCAACTGTTTTTGATGATAATTAGTTCATAAAATATGATTTATCATTATCTTGAGGCAATACTTGGTTAGTCGTACTCATTTTTAAAGATAAACGTTGTCTAAACATATCAGGTAAGATATATTACTTTGAACATCATACATATAAACAGAATACTGATATTATCGTTGCCTAAATGTATTTATAAATGTAGTGTGTTTATGTTCCATAACGCGCACTCCTATGTTATTTTCCTATTTGAAAGTATTATCTTACAGCATTTGGGTGATGTAGTGTATTATAATTATAGTGTCTAGTCATAGTATATTGTGGCAGAGATTGAATGCATGTGTTAAATGTAGAATTATATCATGCAGCGTGCAGGAAACATGTGGCCGTTTTAGATGATATGAACGTTGTGTAGGAATTGTTTGATTGCCTTTGTTTTGATTAAATTCATACACGTGACTCATGTAATTTTTTGTTTGTGTGTGACGTGCATTGTGCATTCGTTTGGAAATCGTTCATTTGTGTAAGAGGTACTTTGATGTTTTGTCGTTTTACCAGTTTTTGTGTTTGTTACAAAACATTTAATGAAGTAGTAATTTGGTAGTTGAAATTATTGGTAACTTTTTTAATTAAAAGTTTTCACGATTTTGATCAATATACTTCTACAATAAATAACACAGAGGAAAAGTCATTATTTAAAAATATCTCATTTACATTTTTATTGACATCATAAAATTATATATATAGTTCTTAAATTGTTTAACCAACTAAAACCATATATTTTTATCCGATAACAATAAAATTTACACTTCGATTCCTAACATCATTACTTCTGGCATATCAAGTTTAATATGTACTTTTCAAATAAGTTATTCTAATTTTGTAATTATCTATATATAATATATATATATATATATATATATATATATATATATATATATATATATATTATATGTACAATATTTATAGATTAAAAAAATCATCAAATTTTGTCAACAATACTAAAGATACTTAGTCGTAAAATAAAAATATCACTTTTATTGGCTACATAGATGTTACTTTAGAATGAAAAAATCATCGAGATGAAACAAAATATTTCATATTTGTAATTCAAATTAGAAAAGAAACCAAACTCGTACATTAACACAGTTATTATGAACAAATAGTAATGTTTAATTTAACAACGCTAATTACATAGAAAAAATATTTCTAAATCAAAGTGTTTGAAGCACTAAAAATATATGTCCAGTAATTATCATATTTCGTATATATAATTTAGTTCTTTCAGGACGATAACATCAGAGGGTAAAATAATACTGTTAGCTGATGTACGAGATTTGGCAATTTAATTCCCGGATTAGCAAAACGAAAAGAAACACAATTTAAGTAACATGAAAAATATTTGATATTTATTCCAAGTAATCTTCATTTACTTTAATACACTTATTGCAACGTTCTAAAAAATTTTCAAAAAAAAAGTCAGAAAAGACATCAGAAGGAACTGATTTCAATTCGGCGGTTACATTTTTCATATCTTCTACGTTTTAAAATCATTTCCATTTGAGAACAGTTTTCACTTTAGTAAAAAGAAAAAAATCTGCTGGTGCCAAGTCAGGTAAATAGGGTGGGTGATTGATCTCAATAACACTATGTTTCATGAGAAATGATTTCACAATCAGTGCAGAATACGCAGGTGCATTATCGTGCAACAAGAATCAACTACTCTTCTCAAAATTGAAGTTGCAATTGAGAAATGCAATAATCTCTTCATCACTGCAACTTAGAATGCGCTATTAATTATTTGTTATTCAGACACATTTTTTTATTAATTACACCCTGTTCATCGAAAAAGGAAATCAGCATAGCGTTGATTTTAGATTTTTTTAAATAATTTTTTTTTGGTCTTAGATATGATTTTCCAATCCATTACATGCTGTGAAGTTTCGTCTGAGGATCGCATTGAAACACCCATTGCTCATCACCAGTTACAGTGTAGTGAAGAAAATATGCATTATCACAAGTCTGAATGAAGTCTGTACACAATGTAACTTTTCTCTGCTTTTGCTCATCCGTAAGACTGTGCGAGACAAACTTTGCACAGATCTTCCTCTTTCCTAAGTCTTCATATAAAAATTATTGAATCGTCTCTTTATTAGTGTACAACTAATCTGCCATCATTCAAAGGGTCATTCGGTGATCTTTTACTACAATTTCACGAACTGCATTTCGAGAGATCGACGGACGCTCGGTTTTAGAATCATTTGAACAGACTAGTAAAACTTAAGGTGTTATCACCGTACACAATTTTCAACATTTCATAAGTTTCTGTTGCAATTCTTCTTAATTTACAGAAACTTTTAATATTCACTCATTACTCCATGAAGACTGACAGAAACACAATGTACGCGGTAGTATTCTGTACAGAAGCAGCTGTTCTATCTTCGTTTGACTATCCTCTATTTATAAAACTGTGAACTATTATATGCTGCTTTACTTTTGGTTTAATTTCACGTGACTCCACTGCTGCAGCGTCAATTCGAAAATTAAATTGCCAAACCTCGTATTGATTCGACTTGTGTGCTCTTTATAACTAAGAGAATGTAGGTGCAAGCTTCCGCGCTATCCTATAATTATATTAAATTACGAACTAAAAATTGTAAAAGTTAACGTTATGAAAAATACTAAACATATTTATTATATGAATAGAATATAACATGAAAGCACATAAAACTTTTATTTCATACATGGTAAAACTTTTGGTTAGAAAAAGGAATTATATTTGAAATAGAATTTAATAATCGTGCACGGTATAGCACAATCTGAAACATCGATTTACTTATAAACGAACATACAATATAAAACGAACGATGTAAATGTATGCTGATGGGTGCAGTGAAGTTTTCGGATGCCTATATTTGGATGGGATATATGCGCCTTCTATACCGAAAGGGCTAATGAAAGAATTTTTTAAAATTTAAAACATGCAAAATGTTCTAATGACAAAACAGAAAAATAAATACAATTTCCCTTTGGAATTGTAAAAGAACCGTTTTTCTTCTCTCTATCTCTCTCTACTTTATCTATCTATATTATATATATATATATATATATATATATATATATATATATATATATATATATATATATATATATATATATATATGCGTGTATATATTAAATGTTGTTATGAATTAATCAGGAAAAGGAACAACTGCTGTAAGTAATGTGTTCCTGTTGTTTATTCACTCGTGATACTGTTAAGTACATGTGTTCTATAGTATGTATGTTAAACGATGTATTTTATCAAAGTTATATATTTCTCAATTTTTTTAATTGCAAATTGGATTAAAGAATTTTTTAACATCGTAATAAATTATGGTTAATATATTTAAATAATACTGAAAATAGTACTTACAAATTCAGCGTACAAAAACTTGAAGTATGTAAATGCAAAATTTATTTAAATAAATGAATGTAAATGTAAATATTAGTTTCATATTTATTTTTTTCTTATTAAATGTATTTATGCAAATGATAAACTTTTTGAATATTATTACTAAAGTATAAACGAAATTCGTACCAGATTTTTTCAATAATCAGTCTATTTACTACAAAATGAAATAATAATAAAAAATACTAAAAGAAATACATTGAAATTAGTAATAGTTTAATACATCGCCGACGATAATTTTTCTATGAGAAATTAATACAGTAATTAACTGGTAGGGAAATAAACTGAAAAAATCATAAATATAACTACAGTCATCTTACAAATTTGAATTTAACTTATAACATTTAAAAATATTAATAGACATACCTTTAAGGCCTTAAACTTTATTCTCTCTCTCTCTCTCTCTATATATATATATATATATATATATATATATATATATATATATATATATATATATATTACACACACATACATACATGTATGTATATAGAATATAAAAAGAACGTTAAAATCGTTTCTTAAATTTCATTTTTTCATTTCTGGCATGTACAGTTATTTTCTTTCTTGAATATAAATTAAAAATTATATTGTTATCTCAAATATACATTCATATTCTCATATATATATATATATATATATATATATATATATATATATATATATATATATATATATATATATATTTATATTGAATTCGAAACAATGGCAGGCCATTCTTATTTTTCTCAGCGGAAATTAATTGTTGTTCATTTTATTCGTCTTACTTCTGAAATTTCCTGAGTACATATATGGTATTGACTGTGGTTTTATCAGTGACAGATATTAAATACTGCATCTCGCTCTGCTCAATTTTTCTCAATATGAATTATTTGAAAAGCTTCTCGCATTGGTCGTTTCTGTTGACAATAAAATTCAAGACCGATTCACACACAAACACGAGCGCATACATACAAAAAGAACACGCATCGAACAAACACGTCACACGATCGAAACATGGCAAAATACAATTATTTATATCACTAAACCGAATGTAAACACAAACCTATTATGATTATGTCAAAACAGTCAGTATATGTCTCCACGAAACAATAATATCAAGTTACATGTCGCTCATTCTTATTTATCTTGATTCAGTCGACAACTTCCACTCAGTCACACGAATATTGTTCACTTTAACTGTCACGTCATTCGAAAACTTCAACTGTGTCGGTCCACCTGTACAGGTAGTCGCACACGTACGTGCATTTCATGTGACACGCTATATTTTAATTCCATACTTCGTTTGAACATGATACCGCCCGAACTGTTTAGTAATTATGCGTGAATTTTAAATAGAAACAGGTAATATGTAATAATTATAAAGAGCCAGTGGCCTTAGGCAGGCAATACGTCTACATGTTGAAATTCGTAGGTACATACCTTAATTTACTAGCATTACCTGTTGTATATACATGTGTCTGTGTATACGTATACGAACGGTACTGAATTATATGGCACACTAGTGTGATTTAAATATATTATAAATATACAAAAATCAAAATTGCAAATGTATTAGTCTACATTTTCAGTAATTTTCTTGATACGTTTCGAAAGCCGGTTGTTATTTTATAAATTATTCATAGAATCACAATACTGAACAATTTAATAAGTATTGTTTTTATTACTAATATATTTTACTCTTTCACATGTCATTTCGTTAAATAAATATATTTATTTTTATTTAAAAAAAACATATTACTCGTTTAAAAAATTCACATTTATGTTATGTTTATGAACGACACAAACTAAATATGCTTATTTTGTAATATTATGTATAAATTTTAAAATATTGTTCAATAAAATAAATGTTTAATGTATTTAAGGTCTTTATCTCATTTAAAATCTCAAAAAAAAAAATTAATAAGTGGCGGAAAATGTGGAGGTTTGAAAGTACTCAAAATACCGAACTAAACAAACTGCAAAAAAATGTCTAAAAGTATTTTCATAAAAATGTAAGCACACAAACGTAATTTTCAAAATGAGAAATCTGAAAACTTTCTGTAACAGATTATTACAAAAATAAGAAAGTGGCCTATAAAATGTTAATTTTTTTGCTTACTGTGTAAGTTAATATTTACAAGTAGTAAATATAACTAAATGTTGTTAATCTCGGTTATTACTCTTTGCACTCTTATTTAATGATTACGTTATTATTTAATGATACGTTTATGTCAAAGTTGTATTACTCGAAAGGTTTGAATTTTATTTTGACGGGGGGTTTGACCCTTATTTTGACTGGAAATTACATTTTCACTGTCAAAGTCAAGTTAATGTGACATTACGTTATCACGGAGTCAATATTTTTTTCATATTTTAATATAAATACAAAATATGTAATTCTTTGTGATCTTGTTGGTCGGAAAAGAATGTATAATATCTTTCCTTCGTTCCAAATTTACCAGGTGAAATTTAGCTGGTGATGGTATCTAAAAAAAACTCCATCAGAAATCAGACCTCTGCCAAAAGAAAAATTGAAAAAAATACAAGGTCAAAGAAAAGAGTAGTTAGTAGGATACTTACTGACACTTTGGTCATGGCACAAATTACACGGTAATACGAAATATCAATCGAAACGAAAAAGTATTGAGTAGAAAAGAAACGCCCGACTTGAAAAAAAATCACTGAAAAGTTGCAGAGCTATAGAGTCAAAGGTGCAAAAAACAAACACCTTCAAAAATTATGAAAAAGTAAAACGGAAACGAAAATGTTCATAATTTTTTCTCTACAGTGACACAATATTTTGTTTATAATTATTTATTAGTGGAGCTATATTATTATTTAACAAGTATTTGTTTATAATAGTTGTGTGAATAAGTTTATAATACAATAAAGTAGATAATACCATGTTATTTGAAATTTCAGTGATTCATTTAAGATTAGGGTCAAATTTCCCGTAACTCCGGTGGTTTGACCCTATTTTTCCTACTTCGAAAAACATTAAATTATTTTTTTCATTTAAACTAAAAATTATTTATAAATTGATAGGTATTACGCATGGTATTCAATTATTATTTTATATGTAATTCCTCTGAATTTTTTTTATTGATCAGATTGATTTTTTTGAAAATAAGGTCAAACATCCCCTTGTTCCACTACAACGAATAATGTTTTATTATTTATTTTTCCAAATTACAGATATATTTAATCTGTTTGTCTTTGATCTAAAAAAAATAATAAGTATTTATACAAAATGGATATTTTACATTATTGTATTAACGAATTATTAAGAAAAAATATTTTCTTAATGAACTTTTTATAATTATTAAATATATACAAATATTTATCAAAATATAAACCAGATCATTAAACATTCTTCAAAGTTTACAAGTTTATTTTGGGTGAGAAATATCAGTTTTTTTAAAATATTATTTATATATTTTTTCCTACGTTTTCCTATTATTACTTAGCACACATGCATACACATTCGTATACATATATGCTTGTGTATTTATAATTATAACGTAAAACAAATAAGTTAAAGTTGAACGTTTCAATTATTTTTCAGTGGCAACTTAATAATATATATTTTATGTAAAATATTTCATTTTTATGTTCATTGATTTAGAAAGTGTTCTTTTTTATTTTTAAATATTTATTACAAGAAATACTTTTCAAAAATTATTTCTTATTCTGTTATATTTTTCATCAGGTATTGAATCTTTAATAAGTATGTCAATTAATTTATCAAATAATTTATCAATTAACTTATCAAAAATGTGCTTGCTATTACAAATACAATTATATATTTACAATTACAATTATATATTTTCTAAATACAATTATATATTTTTTATTAACTAACGGTCAATTTTTAAATTGTTTTATTAACAACTTGTATTATCAGTATAATTTATTATATATATATATATATATATATATATATATATATATATATTTTATTTGAGTGCTAATAATTTTAGCTGTCGAAGTACCCGAAGACCTTAATAACCAACGAACCAACCAATCATATTTTTTATTTATAAAATGTATTTGGAACGCAAAATATCTTTGTTTTTACGTTAATATTGTTTAATTTATAGAAAATTAGGTTGGTTTATAAGAAAATTAGAAATATTTATAAATAATGTATTTTCATTTGAAGTAGATATATTCGTATCAGTTGAACCTCCATAACGTTTACTACATATTTTTAATGTTAAAAATTTTTTTTTTAATTCAAATTAATATTTATTATAAATATTTTTATAATTAAAATGCTGTTGTTAATATTATTCAAAAACATGCCCATTCAATATTGTTGTGATTAATGATTACAATCAATATTATTTAATTTTAACAACTTCCTCAAAGATTTTATCAACCACAAAGTGTGTATCGTTAATCATGGAATTCATTCAGAATACAACATATGTTTATAATATATAGTATCAAGAATTTATATATTCTGATTTATGAATGTATCCTTTATTAAAAACCGTTCGTTATGATGAAATATATGAAATAATAATTTATTTTGAATAAGTTATGGTGTCCAATTGTGAGACCAATGATATGTGGCCAAGTTGACCGTTTAGATCGTTGTACATATAAAATATACGTTGTTGCTGTCATTGTGTAAAATTAAGGTTTTCTTATTATTTTCAGATCACGTACGAGAGTTCACGTGCGGTATGATGTACTACAGAACTTTCTACTTAGACAACAAACGGAATGCTCTCTATGTGGGCGCTATGTAAGTATTAATGTATAATTATTGTTTTTTCCATATTAAGTGTAATTATATCAAATTCATGTCATGTAGGCTATTCTTGATTGAATCAACGTTTTTAAATATGAAAAGTCTTCCAAGTAAATAATATATTATTTTATTTATTATTTCGTTAAAAAAATATTGGAAATATATCATTAACTTAATGTGTTTTTTTCCGAATAATACCGTAAGAGAAAATTAGTATCGAAAATTAATAATAACATTTACAAAAATTAGTATTTAATGGATGTCTTTCTGAAAGTAACAAGAGTGCGTCAATTAAACCAAAACCTAGTAAAATATATGTGCACCGCATTAACAAACCACGCAGTAAAATTTTCTGTTAATTACGTTATTCTATTAAAATTTTAATTAATTTTCTGCGCTATATTTAGAGCAACTTTAACGGCTCACTTATTTCGTAAATCATACACAAGTGATATAAGGTTTATGTGGATGCTGCTGGGATATAATCAACAGTGTGAAGATAATCCATTTTATTACATACTGTGGGAGTTTACGTAACATAGGAGACATCTTAAATATATCATTAGTTTGTTCTAATCTAAGGGCTCGTTTGTTCTGCCAATTACATGTTTAATTATTCGATGTTATGGATCGTATATCCCAAAATTATTTTGTCAGTTTACCTTTGAGATTCGACCTTCCTGAGGTAATATCTTTGTGTAAATATAATTGATTAATTACTATTTAAACTATGCATTCCTACTAGTAGTTTTTGGATAGTTATATATATATATATATATATATATATATATACACGCACACACATACAACCTTATAAAGATAATATATGTACACGTACATGACAATAGGTTGAATTATAATTTATAAATATGTACATAAAATTCAATTAATAGTTTCGGTTTCTTTTTTCTTTTTTTGAACTATTATGTTAGTCTTAATAATAGTTTAGAGTAATCTAACAAGTCATATGCATTTTATTTTTAAATAAATACTAAAATTTGGAACGAAATTTTATATAAATGAAACGGATTCAAAAAATATTTAGTTTTAATTAATGCTAATTCAGTAGGTACTAAATTAAAACTCGTATTTTTTAATTATTAAGTATATACGCTTTTGGTGTCTATAATAAGACTTAATTGTAATAGCAAATATTATTATTATTATTACATATATATTAGTAGGAGCAGCAGCCTCTGTCAATCCAATATAGATAAAGGCCTCTTTTATGATTTTCCATTTTGTTTGGTTACATGCCTTTCTTTTTCATTGATTTCCAATAAAATGTTGATTTCCTTCTTCCACCTGTTCATTGGTCTCTTTCATAGTCTTTTTTATTCCTTGATTTCCAGTTAATAATTTCAGTTGTCCGTCGATTATCTTCTCTTCTTGCAATATGCCTCGCTTATTTCTATTTCAGGCTCTTTACCCTTTTAATTACATGTGTGATTCCTGTCTGTTTTCGTATTCATTCTATTCTTTTCCTATCTCTTATTATTCCTAGCATGCATCTTTTTATATGTATGTGCTGTTTGGAATCTTTGAATGATTTTAGCGTTAAGCACCAATGTTTCTTTGCCTGAAGTAAAGACTGGTAGTATACATTAATCAAATATTTTTTTCTTCAAACAGCGTAGGATTGTTGATGTAAATAAGGCGTTCTTTCCAAATGTGCTTCATCTCATTTTTATTCTCCTATTTACTTCTTCAATGAATGATCCATCTTCGCTGACATAATTGCGTAGATAGACATACTTTGTAACTTCTTCTATTTTTGTTCCTGTTATTTCAATTTTTTTCGGGCAGGCAAATGCATTGAACTACACTTTGGTTTTTGTTTAGGATGCAGTAAATAATTTCGACGAAATTGCATCTATTTTTATACCTTGCTCGATTTTTATCTTTTTTATTTCTTCCTGTAGCTTCACCGTCAAGGTTACATTCTTGTAGATGTTTTGTATTAACTCGATGTATGTTTCCTTAATGCTTTGGTTCTTCAATTCAGATATGTCTGATCATGCGTTAATAGAATCGAAAGCATTTTCA
>CM068315.1:36457817-36490317 GCA_034766995.1 Acanthacorydalis orientalis | reverse complement strand
GTATATATATATATCAAAATATAATCCTTAGTAATAAAAATGAATTAAACTATTGAATAGAAATTTATATATATATATACGAGTAAGAACGAGTGTGTGTGTCTAAATCTTAAAACCAGAGTATATATATATATATATATATATATATGTGTGTGTATGTGTACGTGTATTGCTTAAAAAATAATTTAACACGAAACAATCATAACTCAGTTTAAATGAAAATATTTTCTTGTTTTAAGATTTTGAAGTGCCAAACTTTACATTTAAAAACATTATATATCTTAATTAAGCACTTGATATAATCACATAAAATAGTAGTGAGTACGATGGAACTCGAAAAGCAGCAAATTATGCCTTACATACTTTTCACATACTAGTTTAAAAAAATGCCTGCGAAGCAGGAGAAATGTTTTTTTTTTTCAGTTTTGGGGAATATGTTGTGACGTATAAAACATGCAAAAAATGTTAAAACAGTGAAAGAGTTTCGAAAATCCATTAAGACTTCATCGATTAAAAGCCGCTATCTTTTTTTTCGACAACGGATTTGTCAGTTACCAGACAGATGAACTAATGTTATACAAAATAATGGAAGATATTATGAGGATGGAAATGTATTTTATTTTTCCGTAAATATTTATTTTCTATAAAAAAGGCACTGAATTGTACACTATATATATATATATATATATATATATATATATATATATATATATTTATATATATATATATATATATATATATATATATATATATATATGTATAGAGAGAGAGAGGATTTAACACAAAAATATCAAAAAATATGTTATTCCCCATTTAGTATTTTAGTTCAATTGAATTTTAGTAGTGAATTAAACTAAAATACTCACTAAAAACGATGACTTTTCTCAACCCCTGCTCGCTCTTTCAATACTTTCATCTGAAAGCTTAAATTGAATCATCCTATATATGTATGTATGTATGCATATATAGTAGAGTATTGATTTATAAACTTAGAATATACTTGAATTCGTTAGGAATAAATTTGAAAAATTGTGTATAAATATTACTTTCTTTACGGAGATTTCGAATGACATATTATATTTATTTTTCTGTATTTTTTTTAAAAAATATGTATATTATATAATAGATATGCTTAACTCCTTAATGCACATTTTTTATTAATTTGTGTTAAAAAAAATACTTTTTGCAGAAAATCATAGCTTAGGCTTATTACATTCCATTTATTTAAACAAAAAATTATTTAGAGCTTAATTAAAAGTTTAATTCGGTATGATATATTTTAAAGCAAGGCACCACACAGAGTCCATCGTTGCACTTACTGCACCAGTTAAGGTGCCCGTATACGCCACAGAGCTGTTCATCAAGCGGTTAATTATTTAAAATTAGTTAATTAAGTTTAAATTTTATTTTATGTTTCTTGAGTTATATGATGATTTCCGTATGAAAAAATATTAATACTTATTTTAATTTCTAATCTACTAAACGTATTCGTAATTAGAAAATAACGTATTTCCATGGAGAAACTACTATCATCTCTAAGTCTAAATGTATTCAAAAATGTTTCTATCGTTATATAATTTTTTTTATTGTGTATGTTGATATTAAATATAATTATAAAATAAGTTTTCTAAGAAGATTTTTTTTAAAACGATATATGTGCATATATATATATATATATATATATATATATATATATATATATATATATATATATATATATATATAATGAGCCATTTAATTTAAAGTATATTGTATTTCATATCAAAATATTTAATACTAGTCGATAAAATAAAATGTAATAATTAGTAAATGATAAATCTTTAGAAAGAGAATGCAGTTAGTTTGAAACGAAAATGCATCTTAATATTTAATTCCAAAGTCCCTAAATTACTAAAGAAACATCTTTAGTTATGTGTGCAATGTATAACCATCATTACATGTATTAACTATTTTAGTGTTATCACGTATATTCTGGTGGCTTATCAACTCCGGCTGTTATTCAACGCATTTGCGTTACGTAACTGCCTTATTTCGCGAAATATACACGTACTTGCAAGTGACACGTTGTATATATATGTACATTAGCGTACACAAGAGGGGACGCCTTTAAAAACTCCATGTTGAAGCATTAAACCGTGTAATGAAAAGTTGGTGCTCGCAAGGGGACTGAGACAATGGCTGGTGCGACAACAAAAGGACATATGGGGTCCCGTTCCGTTTTTTCACACCTCTTCATAATAGGCAATCCTTTCATAGAAATCTTTACATTTTTCTGACGTGGTTTCGGTTCCGTAATAAAAAAAACTTACATGTGTACACATTCATATAGAGAAATATATGTATATAATATGTATGTAATTTATACCGAAGTATCTTTTCATTTAAAAGTGCGAAATGTTAAAAAAATGCCAAACATAAAAAGAAACTATATAACGTTTATTTTTATGTGAATTTTTTATTTGATATACTGTTGTTTGTCTTACAAATTTAAATTGTTCTTTTTTTATTATTACCATTACCTATTATTTTCTATATTTAAAATACTATTAGTGTTTGAATTTGTAATTTAAAAATCTATAAATACATTATATTATACATTTATTATTTTATTGATTGTTTCCTTTATAGTACATTCTTTTATACTGAATGACTAACATTTTATGCTGATGACTTTAAATATTAATTTTGAATCTTTCTTGCGAATTCATATCTGCAGAACAATTATTTTGATTTTAAACTATAACTTTGAAAATTATGTATTTTATATTCAATTCCATTGTTTTTAAGTCATATCTTTTATATATTTTTAGTTAATGCAGGTAGATTTCAAAAGTTTTATCTTTCAATTTTGATAAAAATTGAAAGAAAAATAATTAATTACATTAATAATGTTAATTATTAATAAAAAGGTATTCACATTAAATATATTATTTAATAAAATATAAACAGTAAGACAAAGAACTATTATATACATTTAAATATAAAAAAAGACTATACAATAAAAAAGTATTATGTTTAAAATTATTTTTTTGTATCTAGCAAATCTACCATTTATTTTAAATATAGACAATACAGAATTGATACATCAGATTATTGATTTATACACACATAAACACACACACACACACAAACGTATATATATATATATACATACACCTAATTTCAAACATATACCGGCCTTTAATGTAATACGTAGTTAACTATTTTATATATTTGTTATGTATGATTATTGTAATCGATATGTCAAACTTATTTCTGATAACTACGTCTGTCATATAAAATATTACTTTTAGAAAGTTAGATAGAAAAGTTCTTATTTATTTCCTTATTTTACTTCAAAGCAAATCAAATCATATTACGTTATAATATAACAAAGTATATTTATGGTTATATTTCTGTATTTTATTTATAGAAAAGTATTATATATATATATATATATATATATATAATACTAATTTCTAAATGTTTATTATTTATTTTAAGATTTGTCGAAAACTTGAGAAATTAATACTTTTCTTGGCAATTTTTAACATATTAGCAATCCTATAAATTATGATTCACAATTCTTTTATCCCAGATGTGAATGAATCACTAATGGATTCATTGATTAGATTTGAAGAAAACATGCTTAAAAGCAAATCTATACTTCATTTTTCTAAAATAAAAAAAATGAAATCATTAAATCTTGACATGGACAATTAGACAGAAATGGAAGGAAATAGACTTGTGAAAATCTCATCCAATGTCATTTATAGAAATTAATTGTACACATGTAATGAACTTTGAATGGACATTATATATAAAAGAACCGAAATATTATACTTTCTGATAAAGAATATTAGTTTATAGGAATAACAGATAATTATTGTTTCTTATATATACCATTGTCTTTATTACATTGAATGCATCAATAAAACGAGTTATAGAGCACTAAGATTGTCTTTCTGAATAAGAAAATACACAAAGTTTATTAGTATTAATAAAATGGCAAATGTACTATGAAATAAAACAATGATTAAAAATAAACCAGTAAAAGTTTTGCGTAGAATATCGGAATATGATTTGAAGCACTGTCATATATATATATATATATATATATATATATATATATATATATATATATATATATATACACTGATTGGTTAGACATATTAAACGCTCTTTTAATCAGTAATAATATAATTACTATTATAGTATTATTGAAGTTTTTTAAATACAAAATTATTCAAAAAAATAATATATTAAATGAACAAGTAACTTTTCTTGTCAAGTTAAAAAACGATTTTTTAAAAGTCATACTTTCTGTTATACTGTTTAGAATTTTTTCAATACCAAACCATATTTCAAAATATTAAAGTTGACGATGTATACATATTCATCTCAACCGAGAAAAAAATATAGTTTCCGCCTAAGCAAACTTTCGTTGTTATAAACCTTGATTTAAATAAAAGATGTACGAGCATATTCCGAAAATCTGAATTATGTCATAATTTTAGTTCAACAGTAACTTTAGAACGAAATATTTGGATGTTGACTTGAAATTTCTGTTGATCGAATAGAGATTTTTTTTAAAGAGTAGACCATATTTTTATTAAATACGTTTATGAACAGAGATAAAATATCAATAAAATGATGATAAATTTAATAGTCGTTCAATTTTAAATTTATTAAGTTAATAACGATTATATACATAACAATATAAATATAATACTGTAAACCAAAATAAAGCAGATATTTTTCTTCTTCATTTTATAGAAATAACTTTAAAGACAATGTCTTTCATCCTTATCTCTAACTTTAGAGGTAAAGATGAAACAGGAAGGTTGTTTTCATTTAGATTTTTTTTAGATTGCAGTGCCTTTTTCAGAAAATACATTATTTAGTTTACTTCTGTATTTTTATTAATTTACGGACATTATTCGTAAATATCAAGCACTTAGCCATTATTTTACCTCTTATTAAATACAAATATGAATAATTGTTAAATTTGTGACTACTTTATGGGAGTAGTATATTTTTTCGAGACAATATATTCTTTTAATTACAAAGTTTCAATTGAAAGATTTTATTTATTAAGAAACATATTACTTATAAACAAAACTAAAAAATGTTTTTGTATTAGAGCTATTTTTTTTATTTTTTAAATTGAAAAATATTTTAAAATTCATGGATGCTTTATTTTGATTATATACAGTGCCCTCCAAGTCAGCTGAAATGAAAAAAATAAGTTAAAAAATGAAAAATTGTGCGAAAAAATAAAAATATCTCCAAATGAAACAGTGTTTATTAAACCGTAATTAATTTATTAAATAGTAGTCATTTTGATAAGAAATTAGCGATCATGCTTTAAACGAATCAAATTATACAAAAAAAAACTACTTCTAGGTCTAGTGCCAAAAGTTAGTTGAAAATTACAAACAAATGATGTAAAAATTCAAAACACTTTTTTTTTTAATTTTTAATAATTTGTATGACCCCCATTATTCTGCAAAACAGTGTTAAGCCTTCTTTTAGGCATTGATTCTACCACGTTTTATAAAGCACTGAAAGGCAAACTAGATCGAGTTTCCAAAATTTTGTCTAAATTGAGTACTGTCGTGTTTTGAAGATGCGTGGATCCTGCGATCCAATTTGTTGCACAAATGTTCAATAGAATTAAGATCAGGCGACATCGATGGCCATTCAAGTACATCTACTTCATTGTTTGTGAAATTTTTTTAATCATTTTAGCCTTATGCTTCGGAACGTTGTCCTATTGAAAAGTAAAAGTTCGGCCAATCCCATTATTTCAACGGATTGGTGAAATTTTTTTTTGTAAAATATTACAGTAAATTTTCGAACTCATTTTGCCCTTAATAATATGTAATTGGCCCATACCATACTAGTAAAAACATTCCTACGCCATGACATCTCCTCCTCCATGTTTTACAATTGAGTGCAGGAATTTGTTATTGTGAGCATTATCACTGCTACTTCGTCAAATTCTTTGTCGTCGACGATTTCCAAATATTTCAAACTTTTATCTCTAAAAATTCCTTGCTTCTGGAAGTCCAGTGGTTTATTCACATATTTTTTTGGCAAAATTTAATCTTCTTTTTTATGGGCAGAGGTCAATAAGGGTTTCTTTCAAGTTACTTGGTCCCTCAACTTAGCATCGTGAAGATATCTTCTAATAGCAGTTTCAGAAACTGAAGTTTCTGCTTTATCCAGTTGCTCTAGAATTTCTCTTACAACTTTTGGATTAAATGTGCACTGTTGTATTATACGCCGATCATCGGTGACCACAGTGACTCTAGGTCAACCTCAACGTGGTTTATCTGCAAGGGTCGAAACTTCTCTCCTCTTTTTTATGATTTTCTTTACTCCTTCTGTACAAATTTTGAATATTCTTCCAACCGCACTGTAATTTTTTCAGAGCTATTTTTTTACTAATAATGAACAATAATTATGTTTTTGGAGATTAAATATTACGACTTCACTGTAAAATATTTACGAGAAAGTATTAAACCTAAACAAATATATCTTTCTCCAATACGACTAGTACGAATGTTTGGTTTCAACTAAATTTTAGCGCAGTGAATTTCTACGATTCCGTACTATTTATTGCTTAGTTACGCGAGCAATATGAATTTCGCAGAAAACCCTTTTAAAAACAATGACTCTCTGTAATTATAAATCATAACTATACAAGCCAGTAGTGATGAGGAACCGAGCTGTTAAACATTAAGTTACTTAACCCTTATGTTAGTAACCAACTTTACCGACGTCTTTTAGCAACCGGGTACCCACAGACCTGAATTTTCTTTAAGCTATTCATACAAATACACCGCGGTGGGTACCCGGTTACTAACATAAGGGTTAAAAACTTAAAAGTGTTTATTTCAACTAAGTTTTGGACGGCACTGTGTATTATGTATACCAAATATATTCAATGAAACGAATAAATTTAATTATATTTAATGAATCACATTTTTTTGTTTAATCTAACCATTAATTTAGAATAGTATTTAAACAATTGTGTGGATTGTTCAGAAAAACAACTATTGTTTTCATTTAGAGTATGTAAGACATCAGATTATAATAAAGACATTTATGCAGATAATGACACACACGTTGCATTATTATCGAACACATAAGATATAAATCATGAAACGAAGCAATATGAGAGGATAAAACATAGCACGTCATCCGGATGCAAACATTTGCCTACATTATCGACTCTCCCGTTGAATATGCTCACTAATGAGGAACGAATCAAGATAACGACTCTTATCTGCACCTCGTCATTAATAATCCACCGCACGGATTATCTTCGTTATTAGTGTTCACACCCTTCATCGTAGACGATGGTGTCAAAAACACGACCCTGTTTGTCGGCGTATATATTGCATGAACAAAAAATCAAATTGTCAGTTTTGTTTTAATCATTTGTTATGATTGTAACTGTCAAGTTTGTTTGCAATGATGTTAATGACTTTAATGTTCATGGTCGGAAAAAATGTATATAAATAATATTTTTTACGTGTCAGTACGCTTCATTTCAAGATGTTTGTATCGGTTCAGTTTTAAATAATTACCCAAGTTAACCGTATAATGTAATTTGTTATTTTATGTAACGTTAATATTAATTATCAATGAAATTAATTTTTTCAGTCAAGATATTCATTATATTTTTAATTACCGATTACGTAAAACACAATTTATAAATATTTTTCACAAAATATTGTGTCATAATTTTTACTCAATATTTTTTCGGCATTTAACATCTCATTTCTCATTTTTCCAATTCATATATTAAATATCAGTCATGTAGTCAATTTCAAAGTTAACAGATTAGAGTGGCTTTAATAGAATTAAAAATGTATCCATCATTTTTTTTTAAATTGAAATGTTATAATTTAAATGACAAAACGTAAAATTAAATTAATTTATCAATCCAGTTTATCTAAACTGTTTGTTATCGTAATTTACATTTTCGAAGGGGCTTATATGATTTTAATTGTAATTTATATTTATCTATATAGAATGAAAAGTAAACATTGTGACTAATTTTCTCTTTATGAAAATAATATAAATTCAAACACCATCATACTTTTTTCTAAAAAAATAAAAATATCTTTTTTTTAAACGTTCTTGTTTAATTATTTTTTTTGTATTTTTAGACGTGTTTTATTTGTAGTAAAAACATCCATCATTTGATTTTGTTTAGTGGCTAGTACTACATTTAAAAATAATTTATATTGTTTTATTCAACGACATTATTTTTACCTTTTTCATATCTACTTAATGTTGTATCATTTTGTTATACAACATTATAACAGATTATTTAAAGTTCAAATCGCTTGTGTATGATTAACTATTGTCGTCTATTTTATCTTGTCGATTAAAAAAATATTTTATAAATGTATATCAAATCATTTTACAAATCATTTAACTTGATGACTTTTATGAAAAATTGTGCGCAAAATATATTCGCGTGATTGAGCAAACGCGCGTCGAACGACGGCACACTGAATAATGACAATTTCTTGCCGACCAAACTTCATTGATCTGTTATTTATGACTGCAGCAGATAATTTCCGTCCACGCGAAGTTTTGATGAAAAAGTTTATCGCTACTTATAAGCTCTATTTATCTTTCTGTCTTGTCTTCCTGGAACACTCTTTCCCCTTTTTTCAATTTGTCTGTTTACTGTTTTCGCGGGATGTTCGCACCAGTCCCAGACGGATTCCATATGTTATTTTCTTGTCTTTACTTCAAAACGGTTATTTCTTTTATTCGAAGAAAATATGTCCCAAAACAATACCCCAGATTGCTTGTTCTACGCCGAATACGTTCATCGTAACACTGGCGCCACGAAAAACTTGTGTTTGTCGACATTTTTCTGATAGTATCGGATTTCTCACTAGAAATGATATGTCTCGCTTGTAGCATTGGCTTGTTTACTATTTCTAATTTTCTTTATCGCACATAAAAGTCTCAATAGTGAAACATGGTGGAGTGTAGTGAATCTTAAAGAAATGTGTAAGGGAGCTTTTCATTTTTTTATGCATATGTAAACTAGTGTTATAGAATCGTAATATCACATAAGATATTATATTTTTATATGAACATGTTTTTTTTACAGATAAAGTATGTCTATAAATGCAAGATTTATAGGTTTTGGCTTTTATGTGTTCTTTTTTCTCGAAAAAATCTTTGCGTTTTTATTTGTTTCTCCAACAAAATAAATATAAAAATTATTAAAGATATAAGATAGCTTCTTATAAATAAAAATATGATGTAAATTATAAAATTAGAACTAATCGTATTTTTTAAATATCTTTGAACCACTTAGACATAAGATTATCAATTAATTTCTTTTATCAAATATAACAATTTTTTTAAAACGTATTCAAATATACAATATATTCGAACGTTATGAATACATCATATCTTAGATATTTATTTGATGAAAACATTTCAATTTGAATTATAAAAATATATATTTTTTTCAACAAAAATGTCCATACAAGAAATTAAATTAAATAAAATAAATATAAAATCATTTATATTCAAGTACATTACATACTACATACAAAATTATTCTGTTATTTATAATAGAAATCGCATACTTTTATTTTACTAAAAACTCAAATGAAAAATGTGCTGTACAAAAGGATTCATAAGTAAAGAAAACGCAATCTATTAATGATGTAGCTCTTGAAGCGAAAAGTGCGTGTCTTTATTCAGTTTCTTTGACTGAAAACATACTGTTTAATTAAAGTTATATATATATATATATATATATATATAATAGGAATTGTGTAATTAGTGTAATCTCAGATTTTTATGGCAAACAATTTAAGATTTAATATGTAGTGATCTTTTATAGAATTTAATTAATAATGATATAAAATGACAGGTATAAAATCCACAGATTTATTGTTTTCTATATACAATTTAATTAGGGTTTTTAATCAGTGGAAGTTAAAAATAATTTAACGGTCTCTATAAAAATTGAAGGTGAATTTGTTTATATTTTGTTATTTTTATTTTTATTATTGTTTATAAACATTTAAGCATACTTTAAGAAATGTATGAAAATAATGATTTGATAGCACATTTTTTATCGTTTTATGTCGTTTTTTTCTATTTTGGATTTATTAATTGTATGCTTGTTTAATTGATTAAAATTTATTAAATAATCTTTAATACACATTAATTTTTAACTTTTTATAAAACTTGAAAATATTCTTAGAAATGTGTTGAGTTTTATAGGAAAAAAATCGAGGTATAAAATGTTTGATGTTATTTGTTCATTTTTTGAAATAGATATAATTTAATTATTTTATGTTTCATTTATAAAAACTGATTGGAAATATTAAGAAACGTATTTTCACTAAATTATTTACAAATATTTTCAAGATTCAAAGCCAGTATTCATTAGATATATATTTTCTCATGGAGCTTTTAATAAAATGTTGTGCTTTTATAAAATGTGTGTACTGTATTTATTATGTTGTCTATTTACGCCTTTAATTATTCTGTTGAAAAAACTATATTTTAATTTTTTAAGTTCTATTTTATTGATTTTCATTTTTCAATTATCGTTTCATTTAATTATTAATTTTTCTTTTTTAAATAAATATATCTCTAATGATTCTGATTCATACATTTTTCCCTAGCTTTTATTTTAATTAAATCTGAATGTAATCCGGTTAAAGAATTCTTTTTTTTAGTTACCTTTTAAGTTGTTTTTTTTAAAAAAAAGAGAATTAGATCTTGTGTATATATATATATATATATATATATATATATATATATATATATATATATATATATGATTAATATAAATGCAATTATTTATAACTATTCATCATTTCAAAACCTACAAAACAATTACATGTCAAGTTTAAACACAATTTGAAATCTGCACGTAAAAAAAACACATCGATTAACATGTATATAGAATTCTGACAGTGGAGGTAAATTCTCCAATGTGTCAGATGTTCTGAGAGATAATTCATCATTTCCAACACGCTCCGTCATTGAGTACAGTGATGCCGCCTCCAATGGACTTGTCTGCTATCTGTCATGTTTAACTTGCCCAACGGTGAGCAAACATCAGACAAATTCATGCATTATACATACTTTTCGTGCTGTGCTCTTTTTCTTAAAAAAATTATTATTCAACGTACGTGTCCAGAACAGATATATTCTTGGAAATTTTCATTTATATGAACGAAATTTAATTATAACATACGTAATTTAGTCTACCAGACAGATGATATTTTATATTCTATTTGGTAACAGCACGCCTTTGTTTATTTTTTTAATTATATATCTAGAAATTGTGCAAATGACATATTTAACTTATTTAAAAATCCAATGCTCAGTGACTTTTATTCAGAATTTGTTTTTGAAGCTATATATATATATATATATATATATATATATATATATATATATATATATATATATATGCATATAAGATATATGTACAAAAAGTATCATTAGCAAACTTGGATCAGAGAAGTGGCAGCTTGTTCAGATGTTAATTTGCACCCTCTTAGTATTCATTATTTACTCGAAAACAGTTAGACTGTGCTACCACTAGTGCTTAGAAACCGTAGTCTCTTATAAAAATCATACGGATTGACGAAATGGTAACATTCGTGGGTTAAAGCACATTATAACTGCCAAAGTGATTCATGGATGTGCAATGAGAATGATTTAGATTGTATATACAATCAGAGATGATAAACATTTGAGAATTGTAATATAGGGTAGCATTTCATACAGACTAATAAGATGGATAATACATGTAGTTAAGATTTATAATGTGCTTTTTTTAAATTTATTTATAAAATTGAAAAGAAAACTATTTTATTCATATATTATGGATTTGATTGTGTAAATATTACATTATTAACGATAAAATCGAAATTATAATTGAGATGAAATCAGAAAAAAATCTAAATTTTTTTATATATATATTTAATGGATGCTTTAATTTTTATCAATAATTATAGCTTTGCGTGTGTAATATGATGTTTATCTAAAATAGTAATTGCAAATATAAGTAATTATATTTCTATTAATACTTTTAAATCAATTAGAAGTTTCAGCATTTTTTCCATAATTATAAGTATAATCTTGTTTTCTAATCATTTAACTCTAAATTCATTTTGACGATTAAATCGTATTAATATATTGAAACATACACACACACACACACTTAATATATATATATATATATAATAATAATTAGAATGATAATTATATGTCAGTATTTAGCATAGTATTTAAAAAAATATAAATTCTATTAACTTCTTTACTTAAATGTCAATTATGTTATTTTAAGATCAAAAAATAATCAAATGAAAAATTAATTTTAGCAACGTTTTTTATCAACATATAAAAATTGAAATTGTCTTAAATTATATTTTATTTATTCATATTGCAACTAGTTGTATTAATTTACTTCTGTGTTTTTATAATATTCCAATTTTAATTTCAATTTTCAAATCCGTATTCTGTGAAGCGAAATAATATATTTAAGCGTCACAAATCACTATTAAATTTTTTGTCGGGGCATGAAAGAAATATATTAAAAAATGCAGTTTTTTTTCAGAAAGTAATATTGAATCAATATGATATCATAATGTTGTGTTCACTTCACTTATCATTTTCCATTGGAGAGATTACACGAGTGTTTACTGAAGCATAATGTGGAAATACGTTAGTGAACAATAAACAGATTTCTAAATTAATATTGAACATTTCAAGATTACAGAGTAACGTTTGATCATTCAATAGTACTTTCTGCTCGTATGAACAAAATTATTAGATTGGCTGGTTTGCACTATTAAACAGTTTTAAGATAATTTGACATGTATAGAGATATTTTGTCAGGTAAATTTTAATGTCATTAATTGTTGACTGTATCTAAATCAATAAGTGTACCAAAAATAGAATATTAAGATTTAATAACACTATATATTGTTTGTTAATGTTTAATTTCAAATTAAAATTACTTGCATAAATTATTTAGGTAAATATGCATTTTTTAATTATAATCTAATAACAGCTGCTTAGTAATTAAATTTACTCGAAATAAAGTATAAAGTACACATTATGTTTAATATTACATTAATTCGAAGAATATTTTTTTGTGGAATGTGCTAATAAATTGGATGTACTTGATTTCACAAGGATTTTTTTTTTCGTTTATTCACCCTATCTTAAAAATAAAAGAATTGTATAGATAGATAAATTCATAGTTACAAACTCAAAAATATTAAAAAAAATAGTTACTAAAGTCAATTAATTCGGACGAAATTAGAAAAGAAATAAATATCTAATGATATAATTAATAGAATTGAAATAAATAGTGGAATATGAATTGCTTTTGGACATTCTCTTAATTATTATATAAAATAATTAATTTTACTAATTCAGTCATGTCAATTTTATATCAGTTAAAAGTTATACGTTTTCAAATATATTTCATTCACATTGTTATAGTTCATACTTTCAAGAGTATATAGAATTCGTAGGGAATTATAAATAATAAATTTAATAAATATTGTTCATATGTATTTATAAATAACTGTAATTATCATATTTTCTTTATTGCTTCTTCTTATCTGAAGATTAACATTTATATCAACAAAATATAATGAAGTAGGTGAATATATGTATGTGTGTGTGTATATATATATATATATATATATATATATATATGTATATGTATATGTATATATATATATATATATATATATATATATATGTATTCATACATATATATTCTATTATGTATTCTTGATTACATTTACTGTTTACACGTTATATTCTGCAGAGAGTAAAATTTGTTTCAAGTATGAAGATGACAAAATAATGTAAACTATATTTTAATATTATACACGAATGTTCACATTCTTCATATTTTACATTTGAAAATAATTTAAATTTAATTCTGAACATTTGCTCTAGATGAATTATACATATACGTATAAACATACACACACACACACACATATATATATATATATATAATAGAACGTTTGCATGCTGTATACATGAAAACGTTAGTGAGTCCTGTGTGTGTGTGCGTGCTAGTTTTTTTTTAGTAATCTTATGGTTTCATCAAATTTCCGCTCTGAAAACTGTAAAATTTGTATTTTTTTTCATAATGAAAATGTAGCTAAATTAATTGTATTTTAATAACATATTACGTTCAGTGTTCTTTGTTTCTAGGTTTAAAAATAAAATATTTTAAATTCGTATACTACTCACAAACGTTTATAAAATTATTATATATATATATATATATATATATATATATGTGTGTGTGTGTGTGTATGTATCCATGACCAGTAAAAATATTTTGATTAAAATGATCAATAATTAATTGTTCAGTTTGATAATGGCTGTAAGAATTTGAATAGCCAATTATAGACAGAAGTGTAATTGGGAATCAATGATTTCTTAAAATATCATATACAAAACCATTACATGAATTGAATCGTGCCTTAAACTGTAGTAAGAAAAATAGAAATGCCTTCATAATTATTGTCTGGATACTCAGGCTAAATTTATTTGGAAATGATTTATAAAGGTCCATAAAGCTAAAAAGACTATTACAAGAATTTATAAATAAAAACAGACCAATTAATCTGTTTAAATATGAAATTCATAAATCAGATTTGAAAATATTACCTAATCGGAATATATTTTAAATAATTTTTATATCGAATACGCGTATTTATAACATTGAGAATCTGATTTTATTCTGAAAATAAAATAAATTTATTCACACAACTACTGATAAATATATATATATATATATATATATATATATATATATATACATACTTTGCTAATGAATCCAGATTTTAATTTATTAGATAAGAAGTCAAACAGATGCGCTTTGTGACAGACAACTCTGTTCATTCTGACTGTATTTGTCGATTTTACATAGACGTCACGCTGTCTAGCATTAACATCTCTACATCGTCAAAAACCATATGTTATGAAGGATCGGTCTGGTGGTTATATAAGCAGGATTATGAAGGACTGGTGGTTATATAAACAGTATAAAAATACTTACAGTATAATAATTTTACTCACTGTTAATGAGAGAAAAAAAATACTATATATATATATATATATATATATATAAATGCAAATACATGCAATGCGTGTGTATTTATTTAGAATAAATTGTTTATGTTATTTTTATACGCGACACTATGTGAATAATCAAAAAATACACAACATTTCACAAATAAGTGGGATATAACCTATTTGGGAGCACGCTGAACAGTCTCCACAGTTCATATGATATTTAAGCTACCGTGTAATGCATTGCCATTGCCGAGACATTCGATAAGTTATTCGCCGCTACCACCACCGCAATACCACCACAAAACGCGCCCTGCACATTGTACCCTCCTCTCGTGCCCCGTCACCCACACAAATGCTAGCGCCCGCGTTCCACCCTCAAAAGAAACATTCGCGTGGAAATAATGTTTCACAAATAGCGACGACAGGCTGAACCGCACATACATACTAACACGTACGTATAGGACACGCCATAGATCTAATATGAATGAATACAATGCGTATATTACGAGAAAATTTATCGAGGCTGTCGCACTGCGTTCAAAGCGGACGAATCTTAAGTAAATTACTCACCAGTGCCGCAAACGAATATTACGAAAGATAGGAATTTATTTTTATTAATATTTGGCATGGTTCAAATGCCAAATGCATACATCAACATTTTGAAAAAGATTTAACGTACGTTGTAATGCAGTCATATGAGTGAGTCGAATTCAAATAGGGCGAGGTGAGGCGAGGCGATATTTTTAACCCTGAGGGTTTTAACCCTATTCAGAAACTTTTATTAGATTCAAAAGATGATCGGTGCACATAATACAAAGGGTAATGATAACATATCCTGAAATAATTCATAATAAAAGATGTGCTTAATTGGAAATGATTATTATATTTTTATTGTTCTTCTTCATTTAAATGCAAAAAATTCATAATTTATAAAATAATGTATTATATTTTTAATAAGTTATTCCATAATATCAAAAATATACATTTAAATGTTGCTTGTTTTATTTTTCATTTTTGTTTAATTCATATTATTAATAATTAGTTTATTAAAAATTCCAAAAAAATCATTCATTATAACGTGAATTAGAAATATTTTTATAATTTTCTATACTACGATTTTAGATATTTAAGTAAGATCGTGAATTTTATTAAATAAATAATCTTTTACGTTGTAATTTTGTCATCAATCTGTAATGGATTTTAATCAGCAACGTAATTATTAATAAAAATATTTTTAAAAGCAGCATTAATATATCAAAATTTTTTTGTTATTAAAGTATGAATATTTAAAATTTTAGACATTTATTTTATACTTTTAACATCAAATATGTTTGTTTTTACTGAACGTCCTTAATATTAAATGTTTCAATCTTATATATATATATATAAAATCAGCAACAGCAGCCTCTATCAATCCACTGCTGAATAAAGGCCTTTTCCTTAATTTTCCATTTTCTACGATTTAATGTATCTTTTTCACTTATTTCCAATAAAGTTTCTAATTTCTTTATCCCATCTGCTCATTTGCCTCTTTCTTGGCTTTTCATCTAGCTTGGTTCCTAGTTAATAATTTCCGTTGCCCATCGGTTATCTTTTTTTCTTGCAACATACCCCGCTTATTTCTATTTCAGACTCTTTACTCTTCTTATTATATTTGCGACTCCAGTCTGTGTTCGTATCCATTCTATTCTTTTCCTATTTCTTCTTATTATTCCTAGTATGCAAGTTTCCATACTTCTCTGTATAGTTTGGTCTTTGGTGAATTATTTTGGCGTTAAGCGCCGATGTTTCGTTTCCGTAGATAAAGACAGCTACTATACATTGATCAAATACTTTTTTCTTCAAGTGGGATTGATGATTTTAATATCGAGACGTTTCGTCCGAAAGAGCTCCATCCCATTTTTATTCTCCTGTTTACTTCTTCAATGAATGATCCATCTTCGTTGATAAACTGGCTTAGATAGACATACTTCGTAACTTCTTCTATTTATGTTCCTTTTATTTCAATTTTCTTCGAGCAGACAAACACATTGAACAGTATTTTTGTTTTTACATGATTCATGTTTAGGCCAATTTTGTAGGTCTTTGGAAACACTTGTGATTATAACAATATGATATATGTATATATATATATATATATATATATATATATATATATATATATATATATATATGTACATACATACAATATTTGAAGTGTAAATATTTATTAAAAAAAATTTTTTTCTTCGCAATGCATTTAATTAAATATTTTAATATAATTTCTCGTTCAGAGTTCAAATTTTTTATTGTTCAAATCGATAATTTTATAACAATACATTATTCTATATGATGCTTAAAATCTAAAAAAAACGTTATAATTGTTAATAAAAAATATAGAGTTTATGAATATTTATAATATTTCCTCATTAACGTATGTCTTTATTCAACTGAAAAAAGATCATGAAATAATTATATATTTTTAATATAAAGAATAATATATTTCTTAACAAAATAAAATTGTTTTTGTTTTTGAACTGAATTTAATCATATAAATTAATATCAGTAAATTTCATAATTATTTGAAATATTTAGTCTTAAATAAATAGAATTAAAATATGCAGAATACTTATTCTATTTTTATCTTTTATATTTATTTTTTGTCACGGAAAATAATCATTAGTGTCATAATCTATAAAATGCAAATACATTATTAGTTATTATTATAACAAATCATAATATTGACTATGTGAAATGCATTTATAGATAATGATACAGCTCAGTGCACTTTATCAAATTACATCATTATGAATCAGACGTACCGAATGGTAGTAATTACACATAATACTCTCATTAATTATAATAGAAACAAAATTATTTTATGATAGTTGCAAATTTGTTTATTTGTTAGGTGTAAACGTTTTTTTAAGAATATAAATCATGAAATTTAAATTAAAGTAATTTATTTTTTGTCTAGTACACAATAAATGAGTTTAATTTATAAATAATAAATTTTGTTATAATTTATAGTAATAAGATTATTTTTTAAATAATTTTGGTGCTATTCCATTTAATTTAAACATATTAGTGCAATTTATAGAAAATTAAGTCATTAAAATATATATCCAATAAATATTGGAAAAAATGTTTGCTGTTATGCACTTGAAGTCACTTTATTATTTTCTCTGTATGAAAATGATTTTATGTTAAATTTTTCAATTGAATTAAGAAAGGATTTGATGAAATATGCCATAATATGAATATATAATTATTATTTTTGTAAATAAGACAAGTACTTCTAATACAAAACTAAATCTCAAAAATATAAACATGGTCTTAAAATAAATGTTATAATTTTTCATTTATTAAATTAGTCTTTGAATTACCCAAGAGTAAAGAGATATTCTTTTAATTCTTAATAAAAACGAACTTTAAAATAGCTTAGACTTCTAAAATAGATAAAACACTTGTTTATTTTAAATGTACAATACATATTTGACTGTTTTCAAATAATTGTTTTTTGAGAAATATTTATTTTCTTGAATGGAATGTAGAAAAACAAATCCCAGGTTTATTTTAAAGTCACTGCAAATGTTATTTTTATTTATTTTATAAATTTATTGTTATAAAAATAAAATATGAAATCGACTTTTATACTTTTCAAATAAATAAAATATCAACTTTTATTTTAACTTTTTTACTGCATACTTCAGTTTAATATAATATTCAGTTTCAACAGTTTAATATGATTATTAGTAATTGTTACTTAAATTATTTTAGAAAATTTTATTCTTATATAAGTTCTTGTAACATAGAATGTTTTTCAAACTTTTATTTCATTGATTATAGAGAATATACGTAGAAGGTTTAAATGTTTTCGGCCCAGTCATGTTTGAACATAAATTGACAAGTAATTTTATTACTAAATGTTTTGTTAATGTACTATTAAGTTATTAAGAAAACATTTTATTTCCGTGAGTTCAGTTATAACTCGTGTACAATTGTATCGTTCATATTTTAAGAAATATTTAAAATCAAATACCGAACAGTAATTAAATTTCTGACAAAATAGGATAACATTACAATAGAGTTTAAAGAATGTCTTTTTCTTTGTATAACTCTTTCACTTACGTAGTCATTAGAAAAAATGATTTAAACTATTTGAAAAAATCCTAAAAAAATGATCCATATGACAGCAGAGCAGCGGAAACAATCACACTTGAAACACTTGATCTAATGTAGGCAAAAGTATTGTAAAATAGAAGACTAAAAATAAAAGAACTAATAGGAAATTATGTTTTTTCACAAACAATTGAGTTACGGATTTTGAATAATCAATAAAGCTTATTCAAGAGAAGTGTCGAAACTTTTTTCTATTGTTCAAAAACAACATGTTAAATAATATGCTGAATTTTTAATCTTCGTTAAAGAATTGAAGAAAACGAATAGACAACAAATGAAATTATGGTTCTTCATCATGATTCCCGTTATACGAGATTACTGCAATCAAAGAAGACGAAGACAAGATCATCCACAAAAAATGTCAGGGCCACTATAATTTTTATATTTATAAGGAACTTTGTTAATCGATTTCAAAGATACATTTGTCATTATTATTGGAGGTTTTTATTACCTGTCATTATTGCAACGATTGGAGACATCATCAAAGAAAAATGACAAGTAAAGCTTTCGGAAAGTGTGTTGTTGTTGCACATTAATATACCAATGTTTATTTCTACTAATTCTAAGGTGTTTACATCAATAAATGTAGTTTCAACGAAAAGAACTCGTATTCTTGCTCTAGCCTCAAGCCGCGATTATTTATTCTCAAAATTGAATAGATTCTTCGGTACCTTAACACTCTGAAGATGATTGGGATTTGTATCGAAATGCACAGAGTAACAATCAAAATTGATCAATAATATTTTATTGAATATTTTTAAGCAGACAATTTTTTTATAGTTGGCGAGGCGAAAAAAGAATTTATTTGTGGAACTAAAAATAAAATTCGAGTTGGAAAAAATGAATAACAACGAAAACGTAACTAACTCATTTTAAAGAAAAAGGTTATGAAAATATTTTTCAAAGTGAAAGAAAATTAAACGCTGTAAAAGATATATGGAAGTACATGGACTTTTTTGAAAAATAAAAAATCTTTTATTTTCTCGCCATCACCAGGATAGAAGTGTTTGGGGTTTCTAGGTAAATAAAATAAATAATATAAAAAGAAAACATTTTTGTAATCTGATAAATAATAATAAAATTAACTTTGTCTGACTTATCTGTCAATCATAAAATTATCTCATTAACACATGTGTTTAATTTTTTTTGATGTGGTATTTATTTAAAAATAGGAGAAAATGACTACATTAAATGATAATCGAATGTCAACTACATTGTACGAACATTAGGAACTAATTTATTTAGAAATATTTATAAAAAAACCTACTAGTTGATGAGAATAAATGATATATACTTCAAACAATATTAAGGTTAATAGTTGACATTAATTTTTTATGTGAACATTAAGAAGGAACTCATTAACGTTATTTTCTGTATCCGTATGTAATAAATCTATGAAGCATGTACACCTATATAAATAAATATGTATACACACATGATCCACAAACATGTCATTGAAACACATACATGTGTCCATGTATATGCTTTTATATATATATATATATATATATATATATATATATATATATATATGCTTTGTAAGTGTTGTACATGTATATGTACGTACCGTACTGTACTGAACACATCGTCAGCTTTCTACTAACATTTTTACAGTCAACGAACGTTTACACCAAAACCGTCGTGCTAAAGCTCCACCCTATTTTTCAGTGTTTTGTATATTTTCGTTCACATTTTTGTAATCATATTTTTGTTCCTTTAAAACCGTATCAGACGACAAGACACGAAAATATCAAATATTTGGCTTCGTTATCGGAATACTAAAAATACATAACAATTTTTTTTCAGTTTTGATAATATACTTACATATATATATATATATATATATATATATATATATATATATATATATATATATATATGTATACATGAATGTAAAATTGTATATGTATGTTTGTGAGTGAATATATCTGTATGTACGTATGAACAGGTATTGAAATTTACTAAATCGGAAACTCACTCGACCGTCAAATCTTTCCGTTTTATTCATATTCTTACTTTAAATAGATTATATAAGATAATATTAAATTTATTAGACAATTATAAAAAAAGAAACATCTTTTGATTATATTCAATCTTTACATATTTTTGTATAAAATTGAATAAAGAAATTAAGTATTTTAAAAAATATTAACTACTTTCGATTCTTGTAAAAAAGTATTAAATACAATACAGATTACTGAACTGAATAATATATTTTTATATACGAGTATGTTGTAAAATATTAATAATTTAATTGATTTTTGTTGTAATGTTTCATAACATTTCATTATTAAAATTGTACTGGAACATTTTTTCTTGTATATTAATTGTTGTTTTGCAAAATATTGGAAAAAGATTTGATTTATATTTATTATTCTGTAAAACTATATAAATACAGATTTCAGTAATTCTACATTTATTTATGTCATATTTTTATCTATCTTAGAAGCCTAAAATACTAATTTTTTGTATTTTTTTTTAAAAAATATTATTTTTAACACGTTGATCGCGCACTGTAGATCGGGTGTGTTTCTTGTGGGGCCGAAATTCACCCAGCATCACAGCGTGACGTACTAGCAATATATGTGCTTGTAATTAATATGTTTGTTTTCCCAGTATAATTCGAATTGCTTTAAAAACAATTTCTTTTCTTATTATCAATGTTAAAGAATGGTTATATCTTTAAAATATTAGGTCTAACAATGTGCAAAACGATAAAGGAGAAGCAACTCACAATTTAAAAATTAGAAAAAGTCCGTAAGGCAAAAAAATCAGAAAAATATGCGTCCTATGTTATCAGAAAAGCAGGTAAACTTGGGAACGATAAGAAGCTAGGAAAAATATAAAAAAGACAGGATCATATTGTCCTAGTTATCCCAAAACACTGCAGTTTTATTTGAATTATTTCAGTGAATATCATACAAAAGTAGTATAATACTATATACATTTTTATTAAATTTTTTTTTATATATCTATCTATCTATCTATCTATCTATCTATCTATATATATATATATATATACTTATATGCTATTACTATTAAATATTTATATTAAAAATGAAAACTGTTGCAAATTTTTTGGAATTCTGTTAATTTGCTGAAGAAAAGCGTCTCCCCCACTTGGGTGACGGGTCTCGTGCAGTAATATAAATCTCACTCAGATTTGAGTGACGGGGCGATAAAAGTGTTAAAGGACTGTATTTCACAATAATTTAACCTTTAATATGATATCCTTAATTTATTAGTTTTTAAATTGTTTTATAAATGTTTGATTTTTTATCTTCTCAGTTATAAATAGTTTTTTGTTTTAGTATTCGATCATAAATTTTAATACAATAGGGCTATATTTATGAAAAAAACTCATCAGCATTGTTAGTAGTCTGTGATTTTGTCGAGTAATCTACAAATCATGTACGTGTTTATAAAAACATATAAAGAATTTGCAGTGATTTATATTTAAATTATTGTTATGTTATAGGTTTAACGATGATAATAAATTATGTAAATTATTTATTGTATGCAAAAATGAATATTGTTCATGTTTGATGTAAACATTTATCTATGTACATAAATTATATTTTTTTTGATTGGTATTGTTTAATTTATTGGTTGAATGTATTTATTAGTGATATTAAAACATTGTCGTATAGTTAAGTGCAAAAGTTCAAATTAATTTTTATTTAATCCAATTATTCAAATATGTTAATCTGGTGAACCGTTGTAGTACAATTAACCTAAAATTTGTTATTATGAAATAAAATTTATACTTATTACATTCTAGTGCCACGTATTTTCCGAAAATAATGTTTTTCCGAAATTTTCTAAACATTATTTAATTATATTTCCTAAATAACAAATATCTTCATTTTTGAGTCAATTTGAAATTAGTATTACGAATTACAGTTTTTATTATAATGTAAGATTTAAAAAGTATCTGTTGTTGCTTTTTTAAAAAAAAATACATACTATTTATCATTTATGTTGCTAATTTGAGAACAAAGTCTATAATTTATAAATACATCAGACTGGAAAGTAATTTATATGACATTGTAGTTAAAAAATTTAGTTACAAAGGTTTAAGTTTCATTTAAAAGGTTTAAGTTAATTTTATATAATCCTTTATACCTATTATTACAGAAAACTATGTAAATCGTCAAGAATTATATATATATATATATATATATATATATATATATATATATATATGTGTGTGTGTGTGTCTATGTATATAACATCAAGATTATCCACAAAAAACTTTATAAAACACTACATTGTAAAAAATAATCTATCTAAGAGAATGTCTATATAACATACTAACATATATATATATATATATATATGTGTGTGTATATATATATGACGTCGCTTATATATTTGATATATTTATTGTTTCATTCGGTTACATATGCATGCTTATAATTAACAAGTGGGCTAGTGAAGTGAGCCCGGGGGTTGGTGAGCGTAGCGAGCAGAGGGCGAAGCCCTTATATATATATATATATATATATATATATATATATATGTGTGTGTGTGTGTAATATATATATATATATGTGTGTGTGTGTGTGTAATATATATATTTATATATATATATATATATATATATATATATATATATAAACATATACTAAGAACTAATTTAATCGATTATATAAATGGAAACTGATTTATTTTTCATCAGAAGCCAATTACTTGGTCAATATCAGTGTACACTTTTTTAAACAAGCATTTTTTCACCACAGTAAATAAATAAATTCTTCTCTGTATATGCGTGTGTATATGTGTAACTATAAATATTTATTTAATTTAATAACAATTTTCAATATGTTGATTTAAATTTTATGTGTAAAATTAACCCCAAAAATCTCCCTCCCTCGTTCTCTCTAACATGATATTGCTATTAATCGTAGAATTATATTAAAGTAAAACAAAAAATTAATTATATCGACAACAGGTTTTATTTAACGCATAATACTTTTTTTATAAAATTATTATAAATTTGTTACCTACTTTATATTCTAATTTCTCTATAATTTTTATCTTCTATACATTTCTTCTAACAAGTTTCACCTGTATATGGTAGAGCTATTTGAATACAAATATTTTAATAATCCAACTATTGAGATTTGAAGAACATCTGTATAGTTATAAAAAAAAACATGATTAAAAATATGAGAAATACATTAATATATTTGTATAACAAAAAGATATAATCAAATATATTTTTATTATACACAAAACATATGTAAATATGTGGTTATATTGTTAACAAACCAATTCTTTTCAAAAAGATATGTTCATTTTAATGTTATTTTTCTTTATATTAAAATCAACTGAATGAAAAATAAAATATTGTTCAGTTCATCTACTAATATATACCACCTGCCTTATTTAGTCTCTGGATTATTCAAAATATTATCGAGATGTTTTATGACCGTATTATCTGTTAGCATTAGAAAGTTGGTTATTTCTAAATGTAACTTTTAAGAATTTATCTTACACGTACACACACGCATATATATATATATATACACACACATATATATCTCCACTTAAAATATTTAATAACATGAATTCTTCTTTAATTCAAGTTTTATTATCATATTCATTTTCTTTAAAATGAGTGTATGTTTTTAAAATTGTATTTACATATATATATATATATATATATATATATATATATATACATATGATATTAATTGTTTAAATGAATATCAGTTTTTATTTATTTTTTCAGTAGTTTTTTTGAAAATGAGTAGTCACTTTAATTCTAAATTTATTTAAATTGGCCTGACTTATTTTCAAGATAATATTTATTTCTTATGTTTTTGAGATATCTGATTGAAAAAAATATCAAGTTACGTTATTTTATATTTTGAAAATAAATTTCCAATATTGGAAGGGTAAGTATCGTACTATGGAATAAAATGTGATGGAATAAATGTGCATAGTTGAAATGAAAATAAATTTTATTTAGATGAGTATGAAAATAGTAAACAAAACTTTGAATAATTAATATAACTTTCTGTAACTAAAATAAATAAATAAATTTAAATATGAAAATAATTGAAACATGAAAATAATTCAAGAATATATAATTTTTATGAATTTGAAGGAAATAAATTGCATAAAAAAATATTATTTTATAACTTTCTGAAAACATTATTATATTAATATCTATTTTCTCTTAACTATTTTTTTATGTTCACAAATGATTGTTATATATCGTTTGAAAAAAATTATTATTTTAAGTACTTTTTACAAAACCGTGTTTTTAAAAAAAATATTTTAATAAAATCATTATATTTTTTAGCTGTATATTTTGCTTTTACAATTTAATTGTATAGTTTGTAAAGAATTGTACACATAAATAATTGCAGAAAAAAATATGTACTGTATGTAAGTATTCACTTAGCTACAAACAAACTTATTTAAAAACTACATTGGTCTGTACAGCAGGTTGTTACGTGAACAACAACGTCAAATATGACCGCGTTTAACGACTGCTTTACACACGCTTGACTTTGTATGTACTGTTCGGTCTGGAAACTTGTACGACAGATCGTTACATGTATGTGACCTTTTCATTAATTAATAAATATAAAAAAAGTTACACAATACAAATTAATTTAACATTGTTTAATTTCTTTAAGTCTGGTTCAGTTGTTTACTAGTTAAATGTAATAGGGTTTCCTATAAAATTTAATTTTGTTATTTTCTTAAATTAAATTATTTTTATCTTACTTTTCAGTTCAAAATTTCTAAAAATATTTGCAGCTACTAAGTGTCAAAATTGTAAAACATATATTTATGAATTAGAAATAAAAGTGTTGAAATTTTCTAACATTTTTTTCAATATTTATGTATATATATATGTATAAGAAAGAAAAAAAAATATAAATATACCTGTCGATAAGAGTAAAATTTCTGACATCCCGAGAGTTTATATTGTTTCATCAGAATATGATATGTATAAACTATTATCTTGAAGAGATGTTAAAGAAAACAGAAATTTTAATATGGAATTTGGAGAAATAAAGTAATATATTAAAGTAATTAATGACGTTATATCAGATAAAGGAATTTAGTTTAAACAGAGAGACTGAAATGCAATATACATTTTAATATTAAATTTATACATACACAGACACACACACACACACACATTTATATATATATATATATATATATATATAATATTCATTTTTTAAATGAAAAGTTTACATACAATAAACAAAGAAAAATATGTAATGTTGTTGAAATGTGAAGGGGTGTCTGGGAATATACACATGGACATAATATTTATATATATATATATATATATATATATATATATATATATATATATATATATATGCGTGTGTATTTTGTGTGCGTGTGTCAGAAAATCTATACTGGAATTGTTATATCGAAAAAAATGTACTAAAAAAATAAAATTACAATTTCAAAGTGTGTCGAACAAAATAATAACCGATAGCATGACATAAACTACACACGTTGCGAATGTACGGTATAGAATGTCAATATTGAATTAAATATTTGTTTTTCAAAAATATCGAGGGTAGCAGCAGTCACAAAAGTGCTGATACGCACGATTTTCGCTTGTTTTTCTTCGGAACAACAGTGAGAGTTGTGTGTGTACGTATTCGTGTACCCTTCGCCAAATACTGTTTATTGAAATGTGTTCTAATCGAAAGCCAATAGTGTATTTGAATGCTCAACGTTCAATGTTATTTTATTTCCGCTTCATTTACATTTCATCTTAATTCACTTCAAACTTCTAATATATCGTTATCAGTTTTATGTTCTATTGAATTCAATTTCTGTTTGAAGAGATTATTTTATGTAAGCATTTCTATTCAGTATAAAATGATCGTTTCGACGAATGTGTGCGGTGTGTTCGTGATACGGCATACAGTGTTTGCAAATATAATACGTTTTTATATTTTCTTTTTGCGAAAGGTGTACTCTGGATTCTTCGAACTTTTATTTTCTCGAACATATTAGAAAAATTGTGAACATATATATATATATATATATATATATATATATATATATATATATATATATATATATATATAACCTTACTGAATATATATTCAAAAACGTTTCACTCGCGCTTACTAAAAGACGTTATTTTGTATTTGTTCTCTTTGAAGATTACTTACGTCAATCCATCTTTGTAATTTACTTTTTTTTTATTAAATTTATGTAGTACTTCATAGTACATTTTGTTACATTCACAAAGATTTGCATGAAATATAATCATAATTCATTCCGTTTTATATATAAATTATAATAAAAATATCATACTTTTTTGTTTAATGATATTTTAATTGTTTATACTGAAATTGTAGTATATTGGTTGCAATTTATAGTATAAATGATTTAAAAGACTTGTTTTTTTCTTCTTTAAAACACTTTTTAGTTTGATATTTTATTACCAATAAAAATGTTATTTTTATTTTAAAATATATTAATAATACTTTGATTAATTTCATGGCTGATGATATTTTCGATTAAATTAATAAAATAAACGAATACTTGTCTAACTAATACTTGTTAATTAAATAATTTACAAAATCTTTTAATATTGAAGAGTTTTAATAGTGAAAGTTAATTTAATATTAGAATTAATTGTATTTTAGAATGGACTTTATTTAATAATCAGTTTAGGCCCAGAACGATAAATCTTTTCATAAATGAGTTCTGATATTGCGACTACGTTTACTTTTATGAATTAATCTAGCACCAAAGTACAGAAAATTCTGAGATTTCTCTATTCATTAGCTCTTCAAAGATGATGTTCATCACCGTATGTGCACATATGAACAACAATTAAAAACGATCAGTTGTTGAATATTTGTCATCAGAATTTTTTAATGGATTGTAGAAGGTGAAGAAATGTATCATTTTCAAAACAAATCTCTTCTTAAGTACATTGTATTCAATTCATACTTCATGGGGTTTAAAAAAGTTACATCATCGAACAAGATTCAATAGTGTCTCTAGATATAATCTATAATTTTTTTCTCAAAATAATAATATGTTTTATGATTTTTTTAATAATTGGGAGATAATTTTATAACATTTTTTAAAATAAATAATGATGATGTTAATATGACTTACAAAAAATGAGACACCTGAGTTACCCCCTCGAAATCGAAATGTTATAGTGGATGGAGTTTTTCTTTTTGAATCGCTTAAGTTTCTATCTTCTACGACTCGTTTCAGTATGTGTGGCAGATATTTTTAAATAACTCTAGATAGGTATTAACAGGATGGCAAATATAAAAACAGGCAGTAAATTTAAAAAAAATAGTTTTTTAAATAAAATACAGATTTTTTTAATGTTATTTATTAAGTTTTCATATTAGCAATGTGCAAAATTTCGATTTAATTTCTATACTTTATTAAGGACTACTGTTAAAAAAAATACTTACAAATTCTTTAGGAAGTAGCTACTATAGGTTGTGAACGGTTCTAGTAATTTCAGATATAGCAAAAAAATTATAATAATTTTCTGATTTAAATATTATTTATATTATTATGAGAGTGCTATTAACAGAACGTATCGAATATATTATATTTATATTTTTCATTTTTGCTCGTGGACATATGTTTTTTTGTATATTTGCCTTATATCTGTTTATTATTCATGTGCGTGTGTTTATTTATTTTTAAATTTCTGTCTACATTAAAACAACACTGTCATTTATACTAATGTTATTATTGATTTATACTTTTAATATTTGTTGTCAAATATATAGAAGCGTAATTGAAAATCAATTGTTAAGTAGTTTTTTTTTATTTACAGGGATCGAGTTTATAGACTGAATTTGAGCAACATAAGTCAATCGCAGTGTCAGGTAAGACATTTATTTTATATATAATTTATATATATATATATATATATATATATATATATATATATTTACCTTAAAATATGGAAAATAGTCGAAATATTCAAAAAGAATCTTAAATATTCATATTATGATATTTAATCAATTATATTTTTATATAATGGTATTATATATATATTAGATTATTGTATAATTTTGTCACTTTTTATAACAATTATTAACTATATTTGTTATTTTATATAATTCATTGAAACACGCTGAAGATTTCATCCCTGAAGCAATGATATTAAGTACTTTGGGCTTAATTTTTTTATTATATATTAAATGAAGAATAAATATAAAAGTGAAAAATAAGTTTAAATATGTTGGCAAATTTCATGGAGTAATACTTTCGTAAATACAACGCTTATTTATTATATCTTATCCGTTATAAAAATAATTTAACAAGATTTTCCTTCCACAAAAATGTAAAATATAGGTATCACTTGATTGAAGATTTAAGATTTTTGTATAGACAAGCTTAAGATATTGGGTTGGTAGAAAAATAATTGTAGTTTATGACCTTTAAATTCATATATATATATATATATATATATATATATATATATATATATATATATTTCAATTTAAGTGGTTTCAAGTGGATCACAACGGTTGAATGACTAATGCTTAACATTTGTGCAAGCTCTCGAATTGTACGTGGTTCTGATTCAACTAATGCCTTCAGTTCGTTGTTATGAACTGAAGAAAGACACTCGCGACCTTCTTCATCTTCAAGGCTCTCGTCCTCAGCACGAAATTTTTGTAACCACCAAAGCACCGTACGTTCCTTAATAGTACCCACACTAAAAGCATCGTTTAGTTTACGAGCAGTTTCTGCTGCTTTACCATCCGTTTGGAACTCATACAAAAAATGCTCTTATTTGCTTCTTTCCCGTCTTTAATTCAGTAGCCCAATTCGAAGCAAAATTAATAATAAAACCGAAGTCGTTGTTACCAAAATATAGACTGAAAATGTAGTTTAAAATCATATTGAGACGATCATGATGAAATTAGACTTTCAGTAAAAAAATAAGATTAAAATTCAGAAAACAAAAACCGCATTATTTTTCCTACAAACCGAATATCTCTATTCTCCTCGCAGTATTTCAATCTACATGAATATAAACTAATTTTATAAAGCTGCAGTAAATGTGAGAAAAAGTAAACTGTAAAATTTAATAATCATGCTTTTGTAACGGAATAAAGTAAATAGTGAATACAGAAAATAAATAAAATCATATATTAACAAATATGTATTAGCACCGCTTATAACGGTATTTTTTTATTATTGTCATTGAATATAAATCAGTTTTGCATTCAGTTGACAAAATATATTTTCGTGCAAAAAAACTGATAGAATCGCAAATAAACGATCGATAAAGTCAGTAACGTTATTTATTTATACAGACTTTGAGAACTGTTGCTTTAGGTGGGAAATGTCAGTCACGCATCAAGATTTTTTGTACATTTCGTTTGTTTGTGTTCTGTATTTTTTATACCATGCACACGAACATCTTCAATCTTTAAACAGATTTCAAATTATTTATTTCTGTTTTGTCGTGTTATTTGTTTTTCGGATTTTTCAAGCACTGTATTTTTTTAGAGATATTACATTCTTACTGTACGTGATAACCTGTCGAAATACTTCAACTCAGTCAAAAAAATACTTTTATTTCAATGTATTCCTTGACAGGTTGACAATTTTTCATACTTTAAAAGTGTTTAATGTAGAAAGTTTTACGGTAAGATGGATTACGTCATTTTCAATTCTAGTTATTTTTAGTATTTTTTATGTACTTATAAATTGTAAAATAAAAAAAAATATGTTCATGTGAAATCCTTCTTTCCAATATCTGTACACACACTTCCATGTATTATTTAAAAGGGTACAAATTCGAATACGAAAGAATCATTTTTATATCTTTTTTTTGATGACAATAAACAAATAATTAGTAATCATTTCTTTTGTATTTAATTATATTAATAAATTTATTTAATATTTGTAAATATAACAAACATTAATATTTTTTTGCATTAGAAGAATAATTACTTACCTTTAAAATATTACAATAATTTCAAATAAAAATTATTAAGTGTATGGATTTTATAAGTTTTAATTTAATTATTGTCTTAGGAAATGATTATTAATTATTATTAGAAAAGGATATATAAAAATGTTGATAACATTAGAAATGAAATAATTACAAACATTCGTTAATTTGAATGATACAACGTTAGTTTATAATACTATAATGACCTAAATTATTGATTTTCTTAATTAAATAATTATAAATACTTAAAATAAAAAAAGTAAATTATTATATATAAACAAGTATTAATTTCATTGAAAAATTTGTAATAAAAAACATTTTTTTAATGTGCTAATACAATACAAAAAATATATTTACATAGTCTTTAAATATAAGTCGGTACTCCGAAATGTTTAAAAGAATTTATTAAAAGATATCATCTACATCAGCGTTCTTCACATATTTGTACATTTAAAAAGAGCAATGTTTTTGTTCAAATATATGATTTAAAACCTTATTTTTAATTCTAATGAATTATATTACCTTTTTCAAAAAATTTAAATTCATCAGTTCAGCATATACTAATCGACCATTTGAAAAATTTTGTATATACTGTTTATAATATTCATAAGTTTTTTTTACTCAATGATTTTTTTCTTTTTATCTAAAAAGGCAATTGAAATTTATCACATAAATATTTATATACCAAGTAAATAAATAAAATTTATTTATTTAAATTATTTTTTTTGTAAATAATCCAATAGTATAGGTTTTATTATAAAGATGAAATAAAAGATCAGCGTTTTTCGACCGACATGTTATGGGCACCGGTGTTTCAAAATGTTTTTTATTCCTAAGAAAGAAATACTAGTGCAGTAAGTATTACTTGCTCGTGATTTATGCTAGTTTTTCCTTACGCCACTACTTTTTTTTAACAAAAAAACAATTTATTCACTATATATATATATATATACTAGTCTATTCATAAATACATTCATATTTAAAAGACTGGCTTCTTGTAAATCAAAAGTCATAAAAACTATATTCAATTAATTATATAGAACATTCGATTGGATCTATTCCAACAAAAAATAATTTTCATATCGACTTGTTCAATCAATCAAATTTATGAATAATGTTATACAACAGAAATAAATTTTCATATTATGTTTTTGTTCGTATAAATGAATTATTCAATATTTTATATGAATCAGATATAATTCTAGAATACTCAAGAAAACAATACATTACACATTTTATGGATTCTAGTTATTTGAACTTTAATCCTATATC
>CM068315.1:36282817-36455317 GCA_034766995.1 Acanthacorydalis orientalis | reverse complement strand
AAATATTGTTACTGTTACTGCTGAAAATGATATTGTGCGATATTACAAAATTTCTTTGTACCTGATATGAATGGTCTTCAGCACATATGGTTTCAACCGAACGTTGCCACACCGCACAAAGCTCGCGCTACAATGTAAATTTTGCGCGATGCATTTCTTGGCTGAATAATTTCAAAATTTGGTCATATCAATTGGTCACCTCGTTCACGTGATTTGACCGTGACAGATTTTTTTTGGGGACTACTTAAAGAAAAGGGTTTATGCTAACAAGTCAGTAACAATTCAACAGCTTAAGGATAACATTCTACAAGAAATCGCTCAAATAATACCAAAAATATAATCAAAAATTATGAAAAATGTACTTGAAAGAGTCGTCCGTATTTGTAGCGCAGCCATGGACGACCATATTTGCCCGTTATCATTTTTTATACTTAATCTCAGGAGATAAACAATCCACACACCAAATAAGTGTTTTATTTAAAAAGTATTAAAAAACAAAATCGACCTAAGTTCATTTAAACACCGTATATATATATATATATATATATATATATATATATATATATATATATATATATACATATATATATATATATATATATATATATATACATATATATATATATATATATATATATATATATATATATATATATATATATACACACACATACATACGTACATACATACATACACATTGTTTCAAAATAAGAATATGAATTCATTATTTAAACATAATATTCAATTTAAGTTCTTTTAAAACAGTGATAAATATACATAAAGGACGTTATAATTATAATTTTATTCTTTTAATTTTACTATTTTACAAGTCATCCATAAATTATTCATAGTGTAAAAATAGTACATAATAAACTTCTATTGTCAGATGTATTGTATTTGCTTTCATTTTTTATATAGAAAATATATTTTTTAACAAACATTGTTTTTGGAATTAGATTTTATGAACCAAAACATTTGTACGTGTATTACGTTAAATAATCTAAATGTAATTATTAATTATTAATGAATATAAAAAATAAATGATATATATTTCAAGCTCTTCAGACTTTCTTTATATCCGAACATGAAATAGAATAATTGTTATGAACGACTTTATCAATATTTACATTATTTGTTTTAAATAATTCAGTTGAATAAAATAGAAAACATCAGATTAGAACTTTATGAAATAATCATCTTATATTGATTCTATCTAACAATGTTCTTGTTTTTTTCTTAATAAATAATATAGAACTACTATAGAACAATTCATGTCGAAATGAATAGAAATCGTAATAAATATGTCCATAATTTCATATGAGTCGATGGCATGCTTATAGGAATATAATTTACTCTATATAAACATCAATATAGTACAATAGAAAGACAATTATTATAGCGTGTAGCAACATTTGTTCAAACATTAATCGTGATAGTAACCGAAATATCTATTTGCTTTGATCAAACAATCCTATCGTCATGAAAACGTTTTCGTGCAATTCTAGACTTTAAGTTTGCACAAATATTTGCACAGTGCGTTGTCTCGTGACTGCCAGAGGCAGCTGCCTCTTTATAATTCTGTATACATTCATATATGATATTCATATTATATATATATATATATATATATATATATATATATATATATATATAATGAACAAATGTATTAATAAAAATAAAAATTAATGAAGCATGTTAGACTAGATACATGCTGTAATAATGCTTTTCGTCTTATAGAACCAATTAAATTTTGGTTTTCTTAATTTCATCATTTTATATAAAGTAATAAAGAATTACGAAAAAAATTTACACTTGCATTCGATAGCCAGGACAATATTTGGTATTTGTTGAATTATATTTAGTTGTGTAAATGTATCGAGTATTAAATTTAATATGCGAATAATGGAATTGACAGTTTATGTTTGAAACTAAAAGAAACAGTTTTCGTGTACCGTGATCAAAGGAGAACGTACATGTTATTTATTTATAGGTTTGTTTTGTAAATGACAATAAACATTAATTTAACGACATCGAACGCTCGTTTTGACAATGCTAAAATGTTATTTTAATTTAATTGATGTATTTATATTTATTTAAAAATTCGCTCATAATGATCAGTTGTACTAGCAATTATAAACTTGTAATTATACACTCATACTATAATAACAATAAAAGTTATTTTATAACAACAAGTTTAAATAAAAATGTTTCAGAAAAGTTTTGTATACTTATTTAAATTTCTTTCGTTGGACTAGGATCGAAATTTTATAATTATTATATTTTTATGATGTGAAAATGATTTCACGTAGAAATTGTAAATAAAAATAATTATTCTTATTAATGTTTCACCGAGTGTTTCTTCAAGTATAATACTGTATTATAAATTACTAGCTTTAATTTAAATTAGATGATAATGTAATATTATTTATATGACGAAAACCTCTATATGTGTTTCTTAAATATTTTTAATTCATAAAAATAAGTTAGATTTCATAGAATGTAAAAAAGCGTTGTGAGAATACTGCATAAATACAATACATAATATAAAATATAAAAATGTTAAACTTATGTACATAAATATAAAAATGTTATTGTAAATTATTTTATTTTATTATATCGACAAAAAAGCATTTTATCTCAATAATGATTGGTTAGTGGTATATAGAGCAATTTTATATTTCAATTTCTAATTTTTAGTAAAACTATTACTATTTTTTATAATTAACATGAACTATTATATCATATCTATTATAACAACATGTTTGTTATGTATATACATGTATATATATATAATAATAATAATAAATATTAATATTATATATATATATATATATATATATAATAATAATAATAAATATTAATACAACTATTTTTCATATATTTTTGTTGTACGGTTTTTATTTATACAGTACATGGTTAATTCCTGTTAACAGTTAGTAGGTAGTAGTAATTAGTAGACAGGTAGTCGAGAAGTTACATCTCAAATTATTTCTTGTCTCCTCAAGCAGCTTTCACACAGAGGTAATCAGCAACAACCAACAACATGTGATATATTGTCGGTTTACGTTGAATAACATGCTGCTTAATAAATTTATCTTCTAATGAACGAACATTGTTTTCTAGAAAGTTTATTTGTTGAGCTACACACATATATCTATCTATTTATATACTATATTTATTTATACATACATACATATATATATATATATATATATATATATATATACATATGTGCAACTATAATTCACAAATTTTAATGGAAACTGTTTTATTAACATTTATTCGATGTGAATTTCAAATAAACAATGAAAACAGACTGTAATTTTATCATTTATTTTGTGTCATTATTTTAAATTTTAAATTAATGTAACTAATGATTTTTACAATGACTAAGTAACTTTTATGAAATATTTGTCGATTTATTTTTTGTTAATGTTTCTATTTTTAATATAATTATCTTCATTAGTCATGATGAAAATCGTGAAATATATTCAAAATATTTTTGTTAAAAATAAAATTCAATTGAAATTAAACAGATTTCATTAATTCTGACAATTAAAATATATTTTATACAATTTTTCAGTATAATACGAAAATGTGTTTAATTAAAATAAGCGTTAAAGAAAACAAACTAAATCACATTATTTATAGATTGTAATACAAGATGTTTCGTAACACATGTTACAGATTAATTTTTATTAAGAAGACATATACAAAAATATAAGTATACTTTTAGTATTCTGATTGGCTTTTTATTAAATCAAGTATCAAAAAAATAATACGATTATAAATGAAAGATAAAATAATTAGAATATACATATATAAAGCTACTGACCAATGTGTCATGAATTTGAATCCGACCTTATATCATATGTTACTTTCATTAAAAAGCTATTGTCTCTCTAAATCTCTAAAGGATATAAGGGTTGAACATAGGGTTGACAACTTTATTATGGAAAAAGCAATTGTAATTAAGAAATTTTATACATTTAGAAGTATCCATGAATGAAGCAGCGTTTTAATAAAAGAAACTGAATATGTTTCAAATTTTTAAATTTAAATTCGTTTCTAAAACATGAATACACATAGATACACACACACTATACATATACATATATATATATATATATATATATATATATGTATGTATGTATATATATAACTGAAAAATACCATTTGTGAAATGTAATTTGTTTGATTATATTTCGACTTACAAAATATCGTTATTTTTTTATACATCAGTTGTATATCAGTTCAGAAATTTTTCAGTAATCGAGTGCTCTGAGGGTAATGGCACTACCGTCGAAATGCACACAAGCGATTATCGAAAATATTCAATAATAATTAATTAAATACGTTTGATTGAAAAATTTGATGTGATTTGTGAGATGAAAAAAGAATTCATTTGTGAAAGTGAATTTAGCCATAGTGTCAGAACTGTTATTGCAGTTAGTTTATTAAATTATAGAAAAATAATACTTGTTAATGTTTTTGTTATAATGAGCACACATATTATGAAGGTTTTCTTATAATGAACAGTATACTTCCATTGTTTTTTTAGAAAATAGTTTATATTGTCTAATATTTTCTTTAATTTCTTGAACATGTCTTTTAAAATAAATACACGTATTTATAAAGTTAACAGTTGTGGAAAAATAATGTTTTTATATTTTGTTGTACATTAAAAAAACGGTTTTCATTATAAAATGCTTTATAGTGTTCCGTGAAAAAATAAAACATTTTTTATAAACATTTGATTTAAAATAAATTATAAGCAGTTGTCTTTAACACTAAACGTAAATGTAAACGAAATATTATTGTCAAACTTATGATGCTGAAATCTGTATTGTTTAATTAAAACATAATTATAAATAGATCATTATACTGATTAAATTTATAAACAAATGCTTTTAATTGTATTCAACAAATAACATTTGTTTTGTTTTATTTTTCAGAAAGACTCATTGAATTTGGAACCAAGTAACGTGGCGAGCTGTGTTTCGAAAGGAAAATCAGAGGTAAATATTACCAGTAAAAATAATTAATATTTTGTGGAAATAAATTTTCATTGTATGTTACCTCCAAGATAATTTTCAATTAAAATGATAAATAAACTTTCTATATATAATCAACTTCCATTGATTATACCAACTAACTCACCACGAAACATTTTCAACTTTTAAATAAAATTATATTAAGTGAACCGTAAAAAGCAGGAAATTATAGAAATGTGAAATAGAAAATTGAAAAACATATTTATCTAAACAAAATTCATTTTTTTTGGTATTCGGGAAATTGATTTAAACTTCGTACTCACAGCAACATCGTAGGTTTCTATGCGCCGTGTCCATATCTTGATGCACTGTGCATGCATTATGGTTTCGTTCTGTTTAAAACGCAGTCGATACTATCGACTATTCAAATATATGTTTTTGATATTTGTATATTATCATTACTTCGTCAGTTATTAATAGTATTTTGTTTCAGATTTCAATTTTCTGATAAAACGTCGACAGCATTTAAACATTTCAAACGATATTTATTTAGTACAGTTATTCTGTCTGAATTCTTTTAAATTAATATCCAAGATTTTAAGGTACATACTGTATAGAATAATTTGTTTTATAAACTTGTTCAAGTTTTAAACAAAGAAATTGTAATTTAGTAAACTGTTTTTGTAATTTAAAATGTAATGGTATTGAAATTAGTGACAATTTGAATTATTATTATGAGAAGCAAATAAAGGTACATGAAAATTATAAATTACTGAACTTATTATCAAAAAATCTTTTTGTGTTTTATTTTTTATGTTATAGTGAGTTTATTTATAAAATAATATATAATATTATAACTGTATTAAATTGCAGAAAATTAAAGTTGAATTTTTAACACTAAACTCAACAAAAGTTTTAATTAATAAAATTCAATTGTAATTTAAATATTTAGTTAATATAATATGTATGTATAAAGATAAATTAATTAGTCAACTTATAACCTATATACAAACATAATAAAAAATATTCCAAATAAACAAAAATTGAGCAGAAGATAAATATATATTTTTTTAAACAATATGAACATATATTTTACCAAAAAAAAATTTACCATTCAGTTTAAATAAATATACTATATTATATAAATTTGAACGTACACACTCATATTTTATCGCTTTTTTACCTACATATATACTTACATCATATCAAATACTATTGGATTTTTCTGTAAATTTATAACTTTTGTTACAAGCTAAATACTTGAACTTTTAATTTGACTTAACTTTAACTTTTTTTTACTATATATATATATATATATATATATATATATATATATATATATATATATATATATATATATATATATATATATATTAAATGTTTGTATATATGTTATATTTTATTAATTAAATTAGAAGAATAAATGTAAATAAAGATTCTTTGCTTGAAATGCGAAAACAAAACCTAAGTATTTTAGCAAATGTGTTTTTCATTATATTTTAATTAAGTAAGCCTCAGCCTTATATGGTTCGTATAAGGAACATATAAATTCACCTAATATGAACCATATATGGTTTGTAAAAGGTGAGAATGAGGATCACTATCATCCACATATGGTCATCCATATAAGCCTGTAAAATGTGACCTTCTTTACCGTATAAGGATCTTATAAAGTCATTTCATATGCCTTATATGATTAATATAAGGTTCCCATATAAGGATTCTGATCCTTATATGGATTATATATTGAATATATAAAATCTTATATGAAAAATATAAGGTTGAGGATTACTAGGATATTAGTGCTTTATATTTAAAAAAATGATAAAATAGTCGCTCATAAATCTGTAACTAAGTAAAAAGCATTAAATTTTATTATTTATATAATTATAATTACCTCTAAAATACAATTAAGTAGTCTAATTTGTACATATATAATATATATATATATATATATATATATATATATATATATATGTGTGTGTGTGTGTGTGTATGTGATTCTATTAAATGGAATCGTTCCATATTCAACAAAATCCGGACAATTGAAACATCAAAAGTATGTTTATATTTTCATAAATATCTGTGAATTGATATTCAACAAATGTTCTTTGTTTCAATGTTGTATTCAAAAAAATACGAACATGTATGCAATATTTGTATTATGTATTTGGATACATTAAATAAATTAGTTCAATATGATATTTCATTTTGCTTGTGTCTCGATTTTCTTTAGAAGCTCAATCTTCTTATTCACAAATAAAATTTTATATTTATCTTCTTATATTTTTCCTTGTAATATTTGAAAATGAAATTATTTTTGTTTCATGTTTGTTTAATGTTAACGTTCGTTCGTTTTCAAATATATAAGTTGAGGTAATACCTTATTCTTATTAAACATGTTTAGAATTTATTTCAGAAAAAATATCTAGAGTATTTTGTAATACAATTATAAATTTAGATAAAATTTAATAAATGTCATAATTTCTAGATATGTAATGATAAAAACTATAATTGTATATGTGTTTTTAACACTATTTTTATAGAAAATAAACTTAATTCTGTTTTATCATAGTATGAAAATGGCAATTCTGGTGCTTCGGTTTATAAATTTTATAGGAGTAAAATCAATTAAATTTTAAAATTAACTAGAGACAAATATTTTCAAACTGAATAGTATTATATATATATATATATAATTAGATTAGTCAGAATTTCTGACAGTCATCTTTATAAGATATTAAATTTTGTATACCTGCACATGGAATGAGTATTTTTCTTCAAAGTATGTATTCCAACAAAAGTCAGACAGTACATAAGGCTGCAATATTTGTATGCATGCACGCTGGCATCAGATTTATTTTGTTAGGAGAAAAACATGAAAAACCTTTTCACCCAAAGATCGTGACTGACGTGCATCTATTATTATAGGTACTTCATGTAAGTGTACCTACTCTTACACACTCGTATGGATTTGTATTACTTTTATCATTTCAACACAATTCTAGAGCATAACTGATGCATTCCTCAATCTAATTCTTATACGTGTAATAGGTTTAAAAAGTATGTAATAGGTTATAAAATTATAATTACTGATTATATTTTTATAATTTGTTCTTTATTACAAAATTTATTTTTCTAATAATATGAGTAAATTATCGGATTTAGATTTTTAAATAGATGAACATTGTTAATCAGTTAAAAACACTTACTTTCAATCTTCTGTATAGAAATTAATATTAATATTTTTATTTAATTCTTTTTAATTATATAGCAATTAAAAAGAATTAAATAAAAATATTGATATATCAGTGCAAAACATGAAACTATTTTCAAGTTGTGCATTTGTATTCTCAGTGTATTGTGTATACGTATTGATATTTATCGAAGTCATAGTTTTTTCACTGTTAGATTCTTTCATAAATGAATTTTATTCCCACAAACCATACATTTTTTTAATAAAAAGGTTGAATAATTAATTATCGATCACTTTAATGATTTATAATTAAGATTTCGTTAGTTATGCCGTCATTTTTAAGAGCTAGATTATAAAAGAACCGTTTGTCTGCATATTTCTGTATTTTTCTATAACCTATCACTATAAGAATGATGAAATCGTGATAGAAATTCACATAAACAATAACCAAAATAATTAACAAAGCAGTCGAAATTTATTTGCAGGCAATACTGCCCAGGCATGCAATTTAAACATTTTTGACGATTGTAGCTCGTCATTGTCTACGTTGGCATAGAAAGTTCTGACGAGCTGGAATCGTCATTTCAGTAGAAGGGGTTAATAATCAACTATTGAATATTTTAATCAAAAACACATTTGTGTAGACAATAAGAGTGAAAATTGCTTTTGAAATTAACCTTTAAATTATAATTTTTTATCAGTATACCTTATAACGAAAGGTAAAATAGTACGTTACCGTTAAAAACAAATATATATTTGATACTAAAAAATATTACTTTTTCCATTAAAAAAAAATAAGTAGATGTCTAGTTATATTTTATAATATACGCTTCATTTATTTTTCAATGAAAATTCAACGTTATAAAAATATAAATTCAAAAAAGTGTCTCTCATAGCACAGCATTAATAAATGTAGCTGGACAGTAGCCAACGTTACTTTATGATTTAAAGAGCTTTCAACTGTCCTTACGTTCCATTTTTCATTCATTTATAGTTGAAAATTGCTTTATGTGTAGTTTTTACTTCATATTTTTGTTATGTTCTGTAGCAATAACATGTTTAACTATTGTTTCAACTACACAGCTCGTACTTCATATATATATATATATATATATATATATATATATATATATATTTGTCACTTTTTACACCTATATTCTCATCACTGATAAAATTCATAATTTTTTTATAGATTCTTTTCTTTAAATATTCAGTTTCTGTGGAGTAAAGTCAATTATATAATTTAAAAATCTGTATATTATCAAAATATCGTGTATTAAATATTCGTTATAACACATAAATTATTATATAAATATTTTTAAATTAAAAAATTGAATTATTAATTATTTTAAAAGTATGTTTAATACCGTATTTAGTTTGTCTTAAATCAAATTGTTGTAAACTACAAATATATATATATATATATACATAATTCTAGTTTATAATATTTTTAAAGCTTAAGACTAAATAATAATTATGCTATTCTTATATTTCATTCTTTTAACTTTCATAAACTTATTAATATGAAAGCATAAATAAAACATGATATATTTCTTGAAATTAGTATTGAATATATTAATCACTAACCATGGATTTTATCTCTTACTGTGAAATCGTACGAGCACATAAAATATCTGTTTTCAATTTGTTTTTTAAAAAATTGAAAATTGATGAAGTATTTTAACATTTCTAACATTTTGATTTGAAAGATAGTGATTAATTTTATTTAATTTAATTCTGCTCCATAGTGGAGATGTATACGTATATATATATATATATGTAATGAAATTTTTTTAAAAGAATTATTTTTTTTCAGCATTTTGACTGTCGAAATCATATAAGAGTAATACAACCCATGGCTGAAGGTGATCGTATTTACATGTGTGGCACAAATGCACATAGTCCAAAAGATTGGGTTGTTTATGTAAGTAAACTATTCTTTACAGTATTTTTAATTTGTATTTTTATCTTATACTTATAATTATATTTCTTTCTAGTCAAATTTAACTCATTTGCCACGTCATGAATATGTACCAGGAGTAGGAATGGGTATCGCTAAATGCCCGTACGACCCTGCTGATAATTCAACAGCAGTCTGGGTTGAAAGGGGAAATCCAGGAAACCTTCCAGGATTATATTCAGGCACAAATGCGGAATTTACCAAAGCTGATACTGTCATCTTTCGTACAGATTTACACAATCTTACTACAGGCAGACCAGAGTACAGCTTCAAACGTACACTCAAATACGATTCTAAATGGCTTGATAGTAAGTAGATTTGTTTTAATATTTTTAAAAAGATTCAGTTACTTTACAAATGTTTTTCTCATTAAAAATGCAAAATAGTTAACATGATGTAAAAAATATTTAATTTCGGTGATATTTTAATCCTGAGCCATTTAAATAACAGAACAATTTTATTTATCTTATAAAATGCGGTAAAATTTTTAAAGTAAAATAAACAAATAATGCCTTGTTTATAAATATCGTTCTGCTTTAAGTAAAGATTGTAAAATGTTCATAATACGTTTGAAATGTGAGTATATAATTCCAGTAAATTGAAATAATATTGCACAGTATTGTTGTTACTGCAGAATCACGACCGTAATAAAACTACCGAAATTTACATACATCTACATGTATTTCAGTTAAGAATTTAATTTCATTTGAATTTATCATTTTATTGTCGTAATACGAAAATTAAATGTTCACCTGTTTTGTTAACAGCTGTTAAAACGATATGTTTCTAGCCAAAGTTATTCGTACTTTAAGTATCTAAGGTAATTTAACAGAACTCTTGAAAATACACTTTTGTAGTTTATTGGTTAATTATTTTAATATACGTGTAATTTGTAAAACAATATTTTATGTATGTTTTACATACTATAAATATATATATATATATATATATATATATATATATATATATATATATATATATATATGTATCCACACATACAAATACATACATATATCTGTGTGTTTATATATATATATATATATGTATACATACATACATACATACATACATATATTTCTGTGTGTGTATGGATATGTATATACATTTAAATTGAAAATTATTAAAAACAGAAAAATGTAAAAAAAATATTAAAAATTAAGGATGATATTGTAATCATTCCAAATTTCTAATTTTAGAGATATTATCGGCTTTTCTTTTCAATTGAACTTTTAGCATCAAAATTAGTAAATGATTTACAAAAGTTATTCATATGTTATTGTATTTGTTACAAATATTTTCAAGCAGTTTATAAGTTAGTTTCTGTATAATTAGTAGGCGTACGTCTGTTTCTTTACATGTTCGAGTTTCGATAAACTATTATAGTAAATTATATTTCATACTTTGTGAGTGGCCATAAATCTACACCTGTCGGAATTCGATGCAGCTAGCCTAATGCATCTTTTTAATTAAAAACATTCTTCAATTTAATATAACAAGTTTCATTTTAAATATTAGAAAATCTTAGTTCTCTCTCCCTAAAGTACGTACTTTTTCATACATTAAATTTGCCGTTGTAATTTAATCCTGACGTTAATTAACACAATTCATAAGAATATTTCATATATACATATAAGGTTTACAAATTAATTAGGTGCCTTTTTACAGAAAATAAATGTTTTCGGAAAAATGGAATACATTTCAGTTTGCAAAATACCTCCCATTAGTTTATATAATTTTGCTCCATATGTCGAGTAGCAGATGAATCTTTTATCTAAAAAAAGATGGCGGCTTTAAATCGATGAAGTCTTAATGCATTTTCGGATCTCTTCCACTGTTTTAGCATTTTTTTCATCTTTTATGCGTCACATTACCTTCCCGCCAAAGCTAAACAAATCATTCCCGCATCCGGCAGTATTTTTTTTTATTTTTTTAAGTATACAATTCCTAATATGATCCTTTGGGATGTCATTTTGTTTAGTACTGTTTTGTGAGATTATGTTAAATGCTTATCCAAGATGTATATTTTTTTAAATGTTAAGGTTGACTTTTCAAAATCCTAAAACGATGAAAATGTATTTTAATTTAAAATAGAGTTATTATTGAATAAAATTTAAAGGCACCGAATTAATTTTACACGTAATTATATACATATATATATATACACATGTACACGTACTTACATACAAATTTACTACTCCTTGTTCAACGAAAAAATCTTCTATAATTGTAGTAAAACTAAATAAAATTTTACACGTATATTAAATTTCGTTTTTATATATTTATCTGCTGAATTTTTTTTTAATAGAAATTGATTGAATATTTCATCAGTATCATATAGATTGTTGATTTATTAAAATGAAATATAAGTACGAGTATTTATGTTAGCAAAATCTTTTTTTTTATAATATGATCATCAATTTGTCATAAATACGTATTAATAAATAAATTATAACATTGTCCTTTTTTTACATAGGTACTTTTATTTAATATGTATTTACGTACGTATACACGTTGTACATTTTATATATTTATACAGTGTGAAAATATATGCTGCTAATGATATACTTCTTAGGACGAAATAGTCCATTGTATGTAAAATTTGTTTTCTCGCGTACGACATTTTAATTGAATAAATAAAATATTTATATGTGTTAGAGTGTTATTAATGATATTCTAAAGTTTTCTATTAAAGTGTCATCTCTTTTACAAATTTGTTTCTGACATATTTTCAAAAGAACACGTTTTAATAACAAGAAGGTCAGCGAGGTTATGTCATCATATAATCTTCCTTTTGTAATAAAAGTATAATAATATATTACAGAAATACTGTTTAACATAATAAACATTAACGTGTCTCTCGTACCTATACAAACATTAAATTTAAAACACACAAGAGGAAATAAATACAGGACCGTACATCTTCCCGCTGCTTAGAAATTGTCGTCAACGCTTCGTTGATCCATTCCCTCGTCTGCTCACATTCCAGCTTTATAAAATTACACTGGGGACCTCGCATTTTGTGCACCTTAATTATATGTTTCATGGAGCACGTGTTACGCACAGCTATTACAATATGTAAACTACCCTAAATTAGTGTGTAACAGATGATAACGGTATAGCGTGGCTGTTCTAGTATTCCAGGTAAACTGCCTCCGCCATGAACGAACATCACCGGAAAACTTTTTAAAAATTACGTAAAGTGTTGTAATCTTCAACCTGCATTTACATAGATATTGCTCTTCTCTGGTATTCTTACAGCGTTTGAGGTTTTCATTAGCTTTTAGAAGTGAAGCACGAGTTATTTCATTTACGAACGACATAAAAGACGACGCGAACGAGTTGACTTTATAATTCATATCTTATTAATTATTTTATACGTTTTACGATATATAACAATACAATGTTCAAGTTGTATTTACTTAAGGTTACGATTATACTTTCTTCAATTAAATATTATAGTCACGTTGATTATCTTTCCTAATAACAATATATTCTTTATGTAAATTTAATAACAACCCATTTATTTTATCTTAACAAATAATTGTTTCTATACTTATCGGTTAATTATATTTGCTATACGAAAACTTCATGATACCAAATAGTATCATATTAACTAATTATAGTAGGATATTAGTATTAAATACTCGTACTTGCTAATTGAACTAATCAGTATGTTGAACACACGCATTTTTTATATTCTACATTCTATAACTCAAAGGAAAAATATTTTATGATTATATAAATTGAATAGTAAAATATTTATTGAAATTTTATTAACAATATTTTTATTTAGCTTGAGGGAAACTGCAACATTTTGTTGTGTATAATATATGAATCAGAGAAAAGAAAATGTGCAAATAAATAATTAAAATTTTAATTTGAACGTTTCTGATTCTAATTGTTACAAAAAAATTTCATAATAACTTAAACAACTCAATAAATTGCACAACTTTATCTTTTACAAGTTAGAGTATTCCATAATATTTACAATTATGAATTTACTATTTAAAAAACCTCATTTCTCCTTTTCTCTCTCCCTTTCTTTATATATATATATATATATATATATATATATATATATATATATATATATATATATATATACCTATACTAATAGACATTCAACATAAGAACCGTTTTATTAATTGACAGAAGTTTTTGTTGTATATTTTTTTTATTTAAAATAAAAGAAGTAAATATTTACTTTATTTTAAATTAGTATGAACGTATTCACTTTATAAATAATGGTTGAATATCTTTTTGTACTTGTACTCGAAAATCGACTCTGGAATAAAATCTATAGAAGCATTATATTTTACACTGCTTTAACTTAAAAGTTATGACTGACAAACTTATTAAAAATGTAATAAACTTAAAAATGTATATGTATGTCGTATTGAACAAGTATTGAATTTTGTTCTCTTCTCATATATATATATATATATATATATATATATATATATATATATATATATATATATATATATATATATATATATTCAGCACATACAGAACAGCACCTGTTTCAATTATTGAAAAATCTGTTGATGTCATCGCATTTCTATCTCTAGCTCTTTTTATACATATATAAGCTTTGTTCACTTTTAGGAGCACATCGACTTTAAATAGAATATATAAAACGATTAATGTTAAATTTCAAATTTGTTTAAAAGGAAAAATTGTATTGTAAATCATCATGCAGCATTTAAACTTGGTTTTAGTTTTAATTTGTAATTTAAAAAAAATTATAAAGTAGTTCAACGTAGGTCGATTTGAGTTCGATTTTAATAATTATCACTTATCAATATATATTCACGTTAATATATGTAAGTATATAAATATTAGATGAAAACTTGTCTCTGTTAATTTCATATTCCAATATGTAAAATTGATGATCAACGTCATATAACTTAGAGTGCGGAAAACTTAAAACTAGTTGCACCACCTTAACCTAATTCCAAGAATACATGTCGATCTTTATTGTATTACTTAATAGTTTTAGAAACTTTTCAAATTAAAATATACTTGCTTTAATAATATTCATATAGAAATAGAATGAATAAAATATGTTTTAACTGATAAAATTAATAATGTTGAGATTAAGATTATAATTATGTGCTCAATTTAACAATATTTAAGTGAACTATTATAATGATTACTTTAATATATTTACAAAAATGAATCGTATAGAATTTAATATTTTTTTTATATAAAAAATGAATTCTGTAGCATCCGCACATTTTCTGTGAAACATAAAATTCATAGTAAGTGTGGTTTTGTATAATCTTCAAATATAAAAAGTGATTATATATATTTCAAGAGAGTTAAACTTAATAATATCCTTATTTATTAAAGAAAATATTAATTGACACATTGTTTTTCAAAAATAACTATTTTACTTAAAAAAATAATGATTTATTTACTGTACATTTTTAATTTAAAATCAATATGAAGTGTATTATACTACCATTAAAAGTGCCAAATATAAAAGCCTATTGAATAAAATAAAACTCTGATCATTACATTATATTTTTAGTTGTTTCTTAATCATGAAATATTACCTACATTTAAAAACAAGCGTTTCAATAATTTATGAGTTATTAGTATTGTAATAATGTACGTTACATTATTGAAGATTATATATTTTTTACACATGAAGTTAACGTCTTTTCTGTATTACTACACATTCATTGTTTTTGTTTATTATTTACTGTTAGGTAATATTTAACTATATTATTTAGAAATAAAAGCATATTAACATAGAAGTGTGTGTATGTAAACTTATTTTTTGTTTGCTGTTAAATATAAAATCATTAATTCAGTTTTAAATAAATTAATTAAATGATTTTACATCAAACAGAGCTGGAAAATGTGCAACAATTTAACTTTATGCAATGTGAATGCACTTTTGACTTTGTACATAATCAGGGAATTCCTTGGTCTGGTTTGATTCGGCCGTTGGCTTTAAAGTTTGTCGAATGTATATAAGTGAACAGTAACTTGACGTGATTTGCATGTCAGCACAGCCACAACAGACAGTGTAAGCAACCCACACCCACACCCGGCCGTCTGTCTTGCGCACCGACACCCGGCAACGTGACAGGGTTTCCCCTCACCAAACTCGCCGACACGCCGGCGAAGCTCTGACGCAGCCAGCACACCGCCGCGCGCCGTTGATAACACGAATCGTCGGTTCGCACGAATGCCCGTCAATAGAATTTCTCGCCAACATCATACACGGCTCAGACACGTTGGCTTTTAAATAAACACCGTACACTACTCTACTATTCGCCTGATTGCTAGTGCCACGTGCGCGTACTTGCAGCGCATGCATGCGTGCATCTATGATAATAGAAAACTTTTAAGTTTCAGTAAACGTTACGTATTATATAATTTTTTTTATCGCAAAGGGTCGCGTCACAATTGTGAAAGAAAGTACTTCATCCTCTTCATATATTAACATAAGAATAGAAGAAAAGTCGAGAAATAGAGATTATTTACAGTTTCTGCACACGGTTTATTATTTTACGATAGTTACTAGTTTCAATAGAGTTTTGAAAGGGGAAAATTCATAGGAAAAATCTTTTCACTTTAATCTGTTCAACATTCGCATGAAAATCAGTTCAGTGTATAATATAATGCAAACAAAAAATATGTATCTAAGTATCTTTTTATCATTAATCAGTAGATATGATAATCATTTACATAATCAAATATGATAATCTTTTTTTTATATTCCTGAATGATATTAATATTTCAAATGATATTAGATAATAATATCTGATCTTGAATCCATACATCATCAATCATTATTAAATTGTTCTTATTAGAATTATAGTATTGGAAATATAACGTGATTTTTTTCAAGTCATTATATATTCTTTTAATAAAAATAATAAATGCCTATGAATGTTTAAATAAATAGATATAAATGATAAGACATAATACCGAGAAATATAATAGTTATATTTGAAGAACATATAAAAAGTAGTTGATTGATGGATGAATTTTTTTGATAAATGTATGTAAATTTTGGAAATGTAAACATATAGCAGAATAATAATTCAGTTAATTATAATGTTATCTTTAATATCTTTATTGATAATAATCATTAATCTAAATTACTTTTATTTTTATTTCTATATATTAACGTATTTAAACAAATGGGTATTTTTTACTAAAGAAGCTACAAATAATGCACACTCATGTGTGTATATATATATACACACACTCACACACACACATATATATTTGTGTATGTGTCAGTTACTACGAACAGGTTAAATTGTGATTATTTTTTTATTATATAAGGAAAAACATATATTTTTCATTTTTACATGAATATTTATTTTATAAAAAAAATTAAATTCCTGCTCTAATCTAATTCTATTTTTGATTAATGTTACATATGTGTTTTCATTAAAATATATCCCATGTTCGTTATCACCAGTATAAAAGTTTTCGTTCAAAAAGATATTCCTTCGTATTACAACAACAACAGAAAAAAATCAATGAAAGAGGGTATTCTTTGTCATTCCCGATCAGAAATTTACAGCAGCAATAAAGTGTGAGCCTGTCACGCGTAAACCGGAGTATTCATTGATTCGATGAATGCCATTTGTTCTCATCACCCACCGCCGCCAGAACCACGTTTCCGTTGCTGGCGCATGCGTTCATTCGAGCCAATTACTGATGTAAATTACGCTCAAATTTCGAGTCTTGGACCGAAGCAAAAGTTAATTATCAACAATCGTCGCTTTACATTACCCGCCTCCCCATTTCTAGTGAGCCATGATCTTTGTCGACCGAAAACTCTGGTCATTGAGTATAGTACACTATACCGTCCGCACAACTGGCAACAACAGATACATTTTGTTTTGTTGGAAAGACTAAATTACAATTGTACAAATAATTATAGACCTTCGCTACTCCCGGCTATGCGCCGCTCGACTCTGCAACAAAGCATTCACTTTGAATCGCTTTCTTCTTTGTGAATCGGTAATGTCAACACAACCGAAATGTTTCTCATTTTCCCTTTCATCTAAAAGTAGCGAAATCTTTTGTTCATTTACCGAATATCTCAAATATTAAATCCATTTTATATTTAACCACTCGACAAGTGAGTTATATACTCAAATCAATTGTGTTTCTTGCTGTTTCTTGTTAATGGAAACACAAAACACTTATCGTCTATGTTTGATCAGATATGCTTTTAGATTATGAAGAGGTGTTAACTAGTAATGTAATAATTACGTTTTATATAGACACGCATACACAAACATACATATCTAAAATCCTGTAATATATATATATATATATATATATATATATATATATATATATATATATATAATATATATTAAACTGGAAACGCCTTATGTACTTTGTTTCGTTAATAAGGAAAAGTCCTAATCGTATGAATACTAATTTATGTCTTTATTTTCAGAACCCAATTTTGTTGGATCTTTTGACATCGGCGAATACGTTTTATTTTTCTTCCGTGAAACAGCAGTTGAATACATCAACTGCGGCAAAAGTGTTTATTCGCGTGTAGCTCGCGTCTGTAAAAAGGATACAGGCGGGAAGAACATCCTCAGTCAAAATTGGGCCACGTATCTCAAAGCGAGATTGAACTGCTCTATACCTGGCGAATTTCCTTTTTATTTCAACGAAATACGTAAGTTAACATTTACTTTTATATTGAAGGTAACATCATAAAACGATGACCAATCTAGAATGTATCACTGCAAATCTATACACGCTATGCGAAAACATTTCCCTGTTTCGTGCAATGTTGTTTTTTGTTGAAATATATCTTGCGAACGAACCAACGACAAATCTGTTCAGTAAATTTTATGCAACGGATTGTATTTGAAAAGAAATACAATTTGAATTCGTGTGGTCGTAATATACTTTTATTTCAGATGTATTCTTTTTTATTTTAGAGATTTAATTCGTTTACGAAAAACTGCTTATACTAATCATAAAATATTTGAGTAAATAAAATCTTATTTTGTATATAGATTTATTCGAGTATGGATAGATTAAAATTTGACGACTTATCGAAACGTTTGATTAAACACAAAATCGTCCATAAATTTTATTATACTAGAAACTTTTTATGGCATTTTAAAACAAACAGTGCGAAATAAAAAAAATGTTTTTATAGGTGGATAATACCGATTCACTGAATCACTACTTTTTATTTTTAACAATATATACAATAATTATATATTCAGTTTTTAATATGTTGAAAGTAAATGTATATTTCATTAAAATCTTTTTATTCATAAAAAAATATTTTAGTATTCGTGTATTTATTCCAGATTAATTTTTTTTAGATAATAAAAATTCTGTTTAAGTTTATGTTTAAGCATATGTTACATATATAAAATTCAAAATGTAATAATTTTTATTTTACAAATGTAATCCGTTTATTTTTATTACAAACACATGTTAATCTTCATGAGTATTCGAATGACGTATCTTTTTTATATCCAAATTTACTACCATGATACGATTATTACTTTTTTCTTAAACGATTCAATTTTATAGATTCGTAAATTAAAGTATTTCCATCAAATTATTTTTTACATAAATGGAGAATATATATATATATATATATATATATATATATATATATATATATATATATATATAATAGTTTGTTTTAATAAAAATCACTTGTTATTACTTACTTTTAACTATAAATTAATATTTGAATCGATTTACTTTTTAAAATATTATAAGATATATATATATATATATATATATATATATATATATATATATATGTATATGTATATGGCCTCCACACGAAATCATTAAACGAAAACACAAAAAATAAAAAAAAACATTATCTCCCATTAAGTATTTTAATTCAATTGTATTTTAGTATTGAATTGAAGTAAAATACTAAATAAAAATAAATATGACTTTTCTGAGCCCCTGCGCCCTTTTTAATACTTCTATGTGAAAGCTTAAATTGAATCACTATATATATATACATGTCTTATCATAATATTTAGTTTAGTAGAATAATATATTATTTTTAAAAATTAATGTATTTACATAATACTTACAGAAAGTGTTTATAAAATACCCGGCGACGATACAAAATTTTATGGTACATTCACAACATCGACAAATGGGCTTATGGGTTCCGCTATATGTTCATTTACTATCGATGATATACAAATGGCCTTTGCTGGCAAGTACAAAGAACAAGCTTCATCTAGTTCTGCATGGCTACCCGTTTTGAGTAACAAAGTACCGGAACCACGTCCTGGAACATGTGTAAATGATACGGAAACATTACCTGATACTGTACTGAATTTTATTCGCTCACATCCTCTTATGGATGCTGCAGTTACTCATGAAAATGAAAAGCCCGTATTTTATAAACGCGATGTATTTTTCACAAAGCTCGTTGTAGATAGATTGAAAATTGATATGCTGGGGAAAATATTGGACTATATTGTTTATTATGCAGGCACAAGTGAGTTTTCATTCTTTAAGTTAAAATACTTATATTTTAAAAACCATGCTGTTTGAAATACATTTCTGATCATTATTTTAAAAATTTGTATGCTCTTTGCATTTGTGATAAGTATTTATTTTATAACTATATGAATCGAAAATAATTTTCACCGAATATGAATTGATGTTTGATATTAAATAAACATTGACTATTTATATATATGCTTTTTTTCATTCAAAAAACAATATAAATATTTCTATTATAAATTTACGTAATGTAATTTAATTTTTATATCGCTTTTTCTAGCAATTTAAATTGAATTAATATTTAATATAAATAACATTGTTATAATTATATTTGAAATATTTGTTTAATATGAAAAATAAATTAATATGTTGTGTACATGTTAGCAAAGTAAATATTATATTTAATTAAATTTATGTAAACATTTAAAAAGAATAGTCAAAATGGATCTCAAACTTAAAGTGAAATAGTTGTAGATATAAATCATATAACATATTCACTAACATAGTATTGTAATTTTAAGATGATGGAAAAGTGTATAAAGTAGTTCAGTGGTACGACGAAAGCGACGAACCTCGTTCGATGTTACTTGACATATTTGATGTTACACCTGGGGAAGCAATACAAGCGATGGAAATTTCACAAAAACACAAATCTTTGTACATAGCGTCAGATCATCGCATAAAACAGGTGGATCTTGTGATGTGTAATCGTCGCTATGATAGTTGCCTTCGTTGCGTTCATGATCCATACTGCGGCTGGGATAAAGACACAAATTCGTGTAAATCGTACTCTGTAGGGTAAATATCAAAAGTGTATATGTACAAACCTCGATTATCCAACAATGGCATATAATATTTGGTTTCAATTGGCAGTGGAAATAAGTTACAAAATATTTACAAGTATTGATTATTTTAATATTAATAATAGAAGATCTTTCAAAGTAAATCTGTTAAAAATAAGTACATATTTTTCCTAACATAAATTTAATTTTATAGGTTTTTCGTAATAGATCACTCATTTCAGTTAAACTGTTTACATGAATTTTAATGAAATTTCATAAAATCATTGAAAGAAAATTTTCTGTTCTCAAGTCAAAAATTATCTATTGAACTCTAAACACTTTAAAATTAATAATATTTATACATTGTATTTGAAAATTGAACAAAATATATATTAGTTTTATCATTTCATTTTTTAAAAATATATATGTATATATATATATATGTGTATATATATATATAGTTAGAGAACTTTTTTTTATTTTATGGCTGTTGAATTCTGTTATTTATTTAAATGAAACAAATTTAAATCACCATATAAAATTTTATATTACTAAAATTACGATTTTCTTTTAAACACTTTTTCGTTTTTCTTTTTATATTGAAAATGATAATGTAGAAAAGATATATGAACTACCTATTTTATCAGAACCAATGTAATACTGTAGTAAAAAATAGGGACTGAAAGGCCCGACACATAAAATAGAGAAATACAAATTTTATTTCGATTCGAAAACCCAGAGAGCGTAAATCAGACAAGAACAAAAAAATGGCACGTAAATATAGTACTGACTACCTCGCAAAACCAATATAATTTTTTATAACTTTTCTTACAGTCATATATTTGTTATTTTACATCTCTTCCGTACGCCTCTTCATACAAGAAAAAAAACTGTATAAATGTTTCATATGTATAATATAAGACAAATTCGATATTATTTCATATTAATTTAAATGTATTTACATAGATTGTCAGAATGTTTTGTCATTGGGGTAATCGAGATTTAATTCTCTCGTAAATTGCCATTGTCAGATTACATTTATTTTAAAAGTATATTCTTTAGGTTATTACAAGATGTATCGAATTCAACGGCGGATATCTGTGACAGTAGTGTCATGAAAAAGAAAATGGTAGTTACGTGGGGTCAAAGTTTACATCTTGGTTGTTTCATAAAAATTCCAACTATCTTATCTTCACAAACAGTCACGTGGTACCATTACTCAAAAGAAAAAGGAAGATATAAAATTGTATTCAGGTATATGAAAAGAAATATGATTGAAGTATTAGATCATTTTATCAAAATAAAATATTTTATAGACCTGACAAATATATTGAAACTTCGGAACATGGTTTGGTGATCATTTCCGTAACAGAAGCTGATGCTGGAAGGTACGATTGCTGGATGGGAGGTTCGTTGCTTTGTTCATTTAACGTCACCGTAGATGCGCACAGGTGCACTGCACCGTCGAAAAGTAATGATTATCAGAAAATTTACTCTGACTGGTGCCACGAATTTGAAAAATATAAGTCTGCTATGAAGACATGGGAAAGAAAACAAGAAGTAAGTACAGAATGACTATTTTTATTCTACTTTTTATTTTATTAACAAAAATAAAAATATTTTTTACTTGTTAAATTGTTCTCTACATGTTTCTTCCCTATAATAACAATTAGTTTATTTTTAATACAAAAGTGTTTATATTATTTCTCCCTTATATATTTTCAAATAAAAGTAATTATGTTACTAACATTGTGTTTAATCTATTTTGGCATGGTTCTGTATATTTTTTAATAATGTTGTAGGATAAAAACAGTTGATTTTAATATTTTAACAGTATTTTTATATAGTTTTAAATCCAATTAATAAAGAAAAATGTACTCCAAGAACGTATGAATGCTGTAACTCAACAAATCTTTATAAAACTGGTATTATTTTATTTGAAATCGATTATATTTTGGTTATTTTCAGCAATGCAACTCTCGACAAAATGGTAGCAATCAAAATAGCCACCCGAATGAAATATATCAACCCTTATTAAGGTAGCTGTTTAATACTTAAAGTTCAACATCTTTCCGATTGGCCTTGTAAATGAAAAGCTTGTGTTTATTAATTGTACATATTTTAATAAATATTTCGGGACACTAGTGTTCTTTTTTAATTTTTATGTGCAGTGACAGTGTAAATACAACAAGCACTTATGAAATTATCGGAAAGCGAAGACAATTTATTTAATAATTTATATTGTAATTATGAAGGACTGACTAATTAGATTTAAATAATTAAAAAACACGTAATAATAATAATACTAATATTCCTGAGCTTAGTTAAGTTAAACAGTAGCATGTGATTACAATAAAAAAATAAATAAATATGGAGTAATATTAGTTGAGTATTACATGGTTTTAGCTTATCAGTCTAAGCCGGTTCAAGATATTTACTTCGATTTTGATAGTTTCTTATTATTATTCAATATTTGTGAAATATATGCAATATTTCAATAATAACATTTTAAGGTCAATATCATGAATCGGCTTAAAAATAATTTCGTACCATCTTAAAACATACAAACATTATTGTTCAAGTACTTAAATGGAGCACTCGATGTTTCCTTATAAATAATATTTATTTTAACTTTTCAGATATTGTTTTCTAATATTTTTTACAACCTTTTAAATGTAACACCTGTATATTGCCTCTATATTGCCTTTTATTCTTGATATTAATTTTAAAACAATAACATTTCTGTGTAATCAGAGAATGTTGTTAAATAGACGCCGGTTTGAAGACAGTGGGGCAAAAAAAGAAAATAAATAAATTTTTACACATTAGATCTGTGATATATGTGTTGTATATGCAGTAAATATCTATTTCATGTATATGTTTTATTTCAATAAAACATTTATTATTATATATTTTACATTTATGAACTATAATATTGAACTGAAATAGTAATTTTGTAGTTCACGTCATGCTATTGTATTATTATAATAAATACCTGTTAAAATTTTAAAATTGTGTATTATTTTACATTTCAGCGATTACGTTTTAGTCTTCACGTTTAAAACATATTTTATATATGAATTCATGTGTAAAAACTTTTGAAGTTTATTTTAAAACTGTACAAGGTACGTGTATACATTTCAACATTAACAAAAAGATCACTTTATTTTTTTATAAAATGCCATTACTAATTATAATTGAAATTATTAGATTTATAATAATCTGTTTGTCATTTGGTATGATTTTTATTATTTTTGTAATGATCCTGTTTGCATTAAGAGTATACGTATCTATTAAATAATTTTGTTTTTTTTTTTAGGTTTTCATCTCAATTTTATTCTTATTTATATGAAAAATCGAAATCTTAAATACGCAGAACAACATTTATAAATATCACTAAGATATACATTATAAAAGGAAAAACAATTTAAAAATTAATATTCCACTTTTATTTCAAATTTAATTCTCTTTTAACAATGTTTTTACATGGGTCCAGTTAATATTTTTTATTAAAAAGTAATTATTTACAATTTCTTTCATTTTAAAAATTTAATATAATGCATGAATGTAATTAAATGTTTATTTTATTTGATTTTAGTCAAATCACTTCGATTTTTCAATAATGATACATCCATCAAAGCATCAAATCAATGGTAAGTAATGTGTATATATATATATATATATATATATATATATATATATATATATATACATATATTTCATGTATTAATCTAATTTCATAACCTATATTTTTCATTATTTCGCTGAATAAAAAATTATGAAAGAAATGAATCAAATATAACATTACAACTTGCTACAATCGTATTCCATATTTATTTACATCTTTTATTTTTCCCAGTGACTATTTACATTACAAAAAAGAATAACCGGAAAATATATTCCCCACATTCATAATAAACATTAAAAAAATACATACATACCCTCGCTAAAATGATATTTCAACTCGTCAGATGGATCAGAATTTCAATTCGTATTTACATATTTTCAAAGCAATTTCATATAGCCCTACAGCAAAGTTTAAATCAATCTATGACATGTCCCGTAACTTTGGTTACAGTACCTACGTACAACATTTCGAACAATTTACATATTTTTATATACGCCCCTTTATGATTTCGATTCTCTTTCTATTTACAAGACAAGACATCAATATAAAACATGATTTAGGTGTCTGTTGAATGTGCGGGTAGTCGCCGATGACAGAAAAAATAATAGTTTGGGTCAATTTTCTTGAAACGAAATAGGTTTACATCAAAGAGGTCCTTTGATATAACATAACGTAGAATAAACGATATTGCCATATGTATTATAATATAATTTTTTTTTGTATGGGAGCTTTTTAGAAACATGTTTACCCAATATATAGTTTTCAATCATATTTAAGTTTAATTCCAAAACAAAAGCGTTTTAAAAACAATTTTAGCATTTATACCTATAAACGAATATTTTATCATAATGTCAATATGTGTATATTGTATATATATATATATATATATATATATATATATATTATATTTATATATATATATATATTATATATATATATATATATTATATACATATATATATATATATATATATATATATATATATAAAATCAAAATTCGATGACATCGACTTACTTATTTATGACGTCGAGTCTTCTATGGCACTCAAATATGTTTATCTCATATATAAAAGAACACGTTGCAATCTGTTTGCAAGATTATATAAACATACTAGCATATATATATATATATATATATATATATATAATATACATATATATATATATATATATATATATATAATATACATATATAGATATACATATATATGTATATGTATATATATATATATATGAAACAACACGTTGCAATATATCTGCGAGAATGATTATATAAACATATCTGAATTTTAAAAAATATGTTTATTATTTCATTCGGTTATATAACATGCTTATAATTGACAAGTGGGAGAGCGCAGCGAGCCCGGGGGTTGGTGAGAGCATCGAGCAGGAACGAAATCCCCTAATGTATACGTATATATATATATATATATATATATATATATATATATATATATATATATATACATATCACCTATAATATTATTTTCATTTTCTTACAATATGTATAAATATATCTTCAAAGGTATACAATTTGAATATTTTAATACATCTCTTTTTACAAAAAATATTTAATAAATTACACTATGTATTGTATAAGAGAGTAAAAATAATGAAAAATAACGTAATGTATTTGTTTTTTATCATAATCAAAATGTATATCTAAATGTCGAAACTTGTCTAATTATGGACTAAGCTTTGATAATTTGATATTATTCTTATTCAGTAACATCTTATCTATATTTTTTACTGAATATCATATATTTTTCTTTTTATTTGTTTTTAATACCAGATCTTTTTCAATTTATATTATTGTTCGAGTATTAAAATTGTGGATTAAGAAAAAGACATAAGGCACATATCTTTATCCTATTTTCCCATCAATTAAAACTAGGGAACAAGCAAAGAACACTAACTACATTTGTGAGAATTGGTATATAAATAATTGTGGTTAATTATCTCTCTCTCTCTATCTCTCTCTCTCTCTATATATATATATATATAATTAAGAAGAGTTATCATTTTGTTACTATTTTCAATTAAATTTTGAATTATTAATTATAATTTAATATTAAATACCACTCAGTTGTTAGTGAAAAGTTTGAAATATGTTTCCTACATTATTTTAATTATAATAGTTTACATGTTCATATGTATATTATAAAGTTATTTTAACAAAAATAAACGATTCGTTATTCAATAAAAAGCTCTCTCTCTCTCTCTCTGTATATATATATATATATATATATATATATATATATATATATATAAAACCATGAATAGTAAATAGATATAAGTAATAGTTGTTTTTTTTATAAAAATTTAAATAAACATCTAGAAATAAATTTCACTTAAACAATTAACATTTACAATTAATAGTAAATATTAAAGAAACATATAATTTTAATCTACAGTTTTAATTTGAAAATAAAAGTAATTTATAATTATTTTTGTGTCTTTTAAAACTATATTAATTAATTATATAAATAAAATAATAGTTATGATAGTACATGGTAATACCATGCGGAATAAAATATAAATTAAGCATATAAAAAATAATTTCACTAAAACACATCTTCAAAGAGAGATACCTAAGATTAAAATGTGTATACAGTATGAACTTGTATTTGAATGTAGTTGCTAAGTAGCCATGAATTTTATGATAAAAGGTTCAAAATAATGCATGAAACTTACGGTAACATGAAAGCCATCGCATATCTTTGCATTCATGCATATTACAACAACATTTTCATTTACAATAATACAAAGAAACGTTTATTTGAAATATATTCAGTATAATTGATTGAATAATGGAAAACAATGAGAACACTTTAAATGAATTTTCAAATTATTCAACATAAATGAATATTGCATAATGTTTAAAAACCTAAAATAATCCTATATCTGCATATGCAAATTGAATAGCTTGTCTAAATTTTATTTTATTCGACGCGATATTTTCATCGAGTCGAGAACAAAAGATGCTCTTTCCATGTTAAATGTACGTTGAAATTAAACGTAACGAGGAGACGCCTGTTTTGCGATTGTACTATGGATGTGTGGTAACAGAAAACGTACACCACGACGATGGTTTACAGGAAATGTTTTAGCTCTATTATTTATAATTTTTAGATGCAGATAAAATGTTTAATAGTTTTGTGAAACAAAACACATATGTAAAATAACTAGAATGTTCTCTAAAGAACAGAATCAACCTTTACTAGAGCTATCTGATTTATTTAATTACAGTTCAAAAGAAAATATACAAATTGGAAAATTTTGTATTCACTACGTGAGTGCATCATGTTATTTATATAAATATGCTAATCGATTTTATAATTTAAAAAACAACAATTTCTGTTGAGTAGATATTCATACATAGAAAAAAATCGAAAGATCAATTGAGATATATGTATAAATAATAGGTAAACATTTAAATGTGTAGGTGTACATTATTTTTTCTATAAATTATTAAGATTTATTTAAATGGTTCGTTATACAATACACACACATTCATACATATATATATATATATATATATATATATATAAATCAGGATATTCAAATACTTTTTTATACAAAAAAATATTCCAGGTAGTGCAGATTTTTGATAGTCACGTACAATTCCTCTAGAGAATCGTACTCGAGAAACACAAATGTCCAGACAGTTCAGTAGTTTGTCAACAGTACGAGTGTACACGTAGATTGAATGACATCAGAATACCTATGGGTTGTCTACTTATTCCCCAAACGATTGGTTTTGCTAGGATTATAGCCATCTGATCGCACGACTTTTACAGAATTTCGAATATTCCTTACAATTCGTAAAAATCTGTCAATTTATTTATATTTGTTCGTTCGTTTTGTTTATTATTTTAACCTCTTTGTTAATATATGCTGAATAGATCGTATGAATAAAACATTTCAAGTAGAAATATTTTTTATGAAAGAAAAAAAAGGACGGAACTGTTGTTAACGTATATTTGTTACAGAAAATATTTAATCGTTAGTCACAATGATTACCTATGTCCATCATTTATTGAATAAAGCTTGTACTATTTTTTATATAGTAGCATATTTCACTGTGTTTTATTTGTAATATATACACATTTTTTTTCAAAAAGGAAGTTAATTATTGATTATATTTTTTTTTGTTTCGTTGCGAATAAAAAAATATTTTTAATGTATATTTTTTATAAATTTATAATCAATGATCGTTAATTTCACATGTAGAGTGCTGCCGAATTACAATTAAAAATAAAAAAATATATATCAGAAAATTTGATTTGATTAGAGTTTCAACAATAAATGTAAATAATCTTGTAAAATTTCATGTATAAATATTTAATTAAACACACACACATATTTATATATATATATATATATATATATATATATATATATATATATATATATATATATATGCATATACTATCTGTTATAACTTTAATATCAAGTAATAAAAATCTTCTATTACATATTTGCATAGCAGTAAACAGGTTTAATGCTTATATAATTTCTCAACCATCGTTCACTGTACAAACTGTACAAACAGACTAGTTTGTAGAGAAAATATTTTTAGTCTACTAACAAGTAAACGTGAAATGAAACCTTTTGTGTCTCATTTATATAACACAATTCAAATACCAGTGTTTTCTTTTTAAATTTAGTTGAACATATTGCACTCTAATTTTAACATTTTGTATGTTTGTTGCGATTACATAAATATCAGGAAATAATTTTTAGCCAAGGCACGAATTTACAGTTATTTTGAAACGTTACAATTATATTTGTGAATGTGGATTATTTTTAAACAAATTCACGGTGAAATCAGATCATTAATATTGATTTTATAAAAACAATATTTTGTGTGTTTGTTACAAAAAATCATGTAAAACTTTAATATTCGATAGTAAGTAGTGGACAGTGGCATTGCACGCGATTAAATAAGTGTAGTGATGACTTATAAATAGATTACTAATGGAAAGTTTATTTATTTTTGACTTAATTATAAAGTGTCATTTCAAAAATGAAATTGATAAAACGATACATTGGATTCATTTAGTAATGTACAAATTATTTTTTATTTCTTAATAGAATATAATTTTTATTCTAAAATTGTAATATATATATATATATATATTATATATATATATATTATATATATAATATATATACATATATATATATATATATATATATATATATATAATATATACATATATAAATACATAATATATATAAATACATATACTATCTGTTGTAATTTGAACATCAAATAATAAAAATCTTATTCAATATCTACATAGCAATACTTTAAACTGGTTTAATGCTTTATATAACATCACTCGTCTTCTACTGTACGAACTAAATAGGATTAGTGGACAAAATGTTTTTAGTCTGTTAACAAGCAAACGTGAAATACATCGTTTTGTGTCCCATTCGTTTTTTATTTTATATAATACAATTCAAATAGCAGTGTGTGTTTTAAATATTTAGTTGAACATAGTGTATTCTCAGTTAAACATTTTTTTAACATTTTGTATCTCTCTTGTGATTACGTGACTGCCAGGAAATAATTTTTAGACAATACACAAAAGAACAGTTATTTTAAAATGTTGCAATTGTATTTCGGAATGTGAATTATCCTTAATCAAATTAACGGTGAAATCAGACCATTAATATTTTGATTTTTTAAAAGCAATGTTATGTTTATTTCAAATATCATGTAAAATATTCAGTCGAATATAGTGTCATTCCTTCATAACAGTATTTCGGTACGTTAATAGTTGATAGTAAGTAGTGCACAGTGATATAGTATACACTTAAATAAATCTAGTGATGACATCGGTGAAATAGTACTGGTGAGTTTATTTAATTTTGATTTAAATATAAAAATCATTTCAAAAATTCAATTAATTAAACGATACATTGTTATCAAAACCAAATTATATTTTATTGCTTAATAAATATATTTCTTAGAAATTGTAAATAATTTACCGAATGCATATATAATAAATCCGTTAATGGCTATTCTATTAAATTAAATAAAAAATGAATAATTACTTTTTGTCGGGAATTTATTATGCATAAAAGTTTTAACTTATTATAAAATATAAATATCTTACATTTGCAAAAATTTGAATAAATTTTTGCTCATATAGAAGTTATTGTTGGTATACGTTTTGATATTATATATATATATATATATATATATATATATATATATACATATGTATATATATATATATATATATATATATACATATATATATATATATACATATATATATATATAACATATATATATATATATATGGATATATGGATATACATTACTATTGTTTGAAATAGAGCTATTTTAATAATGATATTGAACTTAATGTATTTTGTAAAATTATTGTTACATTTTTAATGCAATTTGTATTTTTAATATTTCTTTCTTTGTCATTCACAATTTATATACTCGCAGCTACTTAATAAATAAAATACGTACACGCACACGCACTTTTTCGGAAAAAATATTATTTTGTTTATAAAACGAATAGATATATTTGATAACAAATTACTCTTAGTATTGATATTATGTGAATATATGTTTCAACAAAACCTATTTTTCTTAATTTTTATAATTAAAACAAACTGTCAAATCTACATTTGACATTTAATTTAATTTTTTATTCAAGAGTTTAAAAATATGTTTTACTCTCCCGCCAGAATTTTGTTTTTTGAAAAATTATAATCTTGATAAAATTATATTTTTTTTTCAATTTTATCCTGTAGTTAATTAATATTATGCATATATATATATATATATATATATATATATATATATATATATATATATATCATCATCTTCAGCCCCTGTTAATCCACTGCTGGATAAAGGCCTCTTCCATGATTTTCCATTTTGTATATATATATATATATATACAAAATGGACGTGTATATATATATATATAATATACGTGTATATATATATATATATATATATAAACATACATAAATAACGAATCTTTGACATGCAAAATTGTTTAATTAATTTATCAGAACTTTACATTTGGAAATCGTTTTTGTATATAACACAGCATGTACAATAAAAGTCATATTCATTACATAAAACAAAAATTCAATTTTAACTGAAATTACAAACGGTAAAAGTTTTTTGTATACATATATGAGAAATTAAATATCGTACTCGAAACGACATCGATTCAAATAAATTTTTTATCATTATAAATTGGTAAAGTTACATAGTAATTAAATTCGATGTAGTATGTATCTCTCTTGTCTTGTTTATTGACTAAGGGACTCATTATACACAGACTCATACCCTTGTTACCTCATCGACTGGTCGTCGACAGCTGGCGTCGGTGTTGTAAGAGTTGCCGTTACAATACTTACCTAGATTACTGCCGCTTGCAATGACTATAAATATAACCTTGTTTATTACTTGATAGTAATGCAGTTTAATTTATATTCTGATTTTATAAGTTTATAAAATTCTGAAATGTGTATTACTGAGCATTTATACTATCTTATTATAAAGTTTGTATAGGTGTTATTTTTACAATGTAATTAACAGTAAAATAAATTTCAATTAATTTATGGAGCAATTTTAAATGTTATACCTAAATAATAATTGAAATTAAAACGGATTAACATAGTAATATATTTGTTAATATATGAAAAAATATGTTATTCTGATGTATGTTTCATAACTTTTTCTAATCTCTCAAATATGAGAGATTAGATGGTTTATATACTAATATAAACCATGTATTTCTTCTGTGATAATATTTTTTTCTTTAAATTTTTGTTATAAATTTAGCAAGAGCTATCTTTCAAATTAGTAAATACAATAAGTGAATAGAATCATTCATTGTATGATGTGCTATAATATGATCCATATATATTTTTTTTACCATTTCCGTTCTTATAAAACTTTTTCGTGATTAAATAAGTTGTTCATAGTAGACATTTAGCTACAATGCTAAACTATTGTCAGATTATTAGTGCACTTTTGAGTTTCAACGCAGGATTTTGCAAAGAAAAAACAATGTAGCGTCGAGACTATCGTAAACTACATAAAAAAACGAAAAAAATTATTCGTAACTAGCTTAAACTGTTACATTCTGCTATAAACACTATCACTATGTTTCAATAATTAAGAATATTTTTTTATGAGACTTCATAGCGAACGAATATTTTTCACATTTTACAAAGTTAATGTATGGCACAAAAAATGAAAAAATTAGTAACTAGATTTTTCCTTGAATAAAAACATTTTTTTTAATACCAATAATTTTTCAGCCAAAAATAAAAAATGTACAACAAAGGGTTGAAAAAAATACACAACAAATATAATATCAATAAATTTGATTACAATCTATAATTTTCATTCATAAATTGTATTTTTTATTGTAAATTTTTAAATTGCAAATAAAAATGAAATAATTTTAAATTATTTGAGAAAATAATTTTTTCATTTTACTTCCTTTTTAATATTTAAAAAAAGACTGTTTCTATAAGAATTGTATTAACTTAATTTAAACGGATTTTATACAAAAATATATGTTGACTATAAAAAGGAAAAATGTTTAAAGATTTAAAATAGCAAAATTGAATCATTCTCCGATTTCAAGAACACATTTGTTACATCGACAAATCGAAATATAGTTCGTTTTTTTATGAAATCTGTATCCAGAAATGAAAAAATCCAAAGAAAATAACTTTTGGTCAGATTCCCAACTTGTTTTCAAGATTTGTTTAGTTTTCAATAGTGGTCGGTCGACACAATGTTTTGCTTTAGGGAAAACCAGTGAACATGGCGTAAAGGATGAGGGTCTCTCATTGATTCAACTAGGGATGTTTCTGTGTTCCTTGCGGCCAGCCTGACCACCCTTGCAACTGACTGCTCTAATATGTATAAGGAATACACGTCTTGTAAGTATGTGAGTGTCTGTAGCTCGCCTTTTATAAATACGATATCTCTTTTTCTGTATGTTCGACTCGTTTTGATTTACAATAGTCACGTACAATATCAGTTTTATTTCTATTAGTCGACGGATATAGATTCTTCTTCTCTTAAGCGTGTCTGCAACATGGGATACGTGATGAATACGTCAACAACTTTTCACGTAACGATCACTTACGTAATAGAATTTATAAAAGTTAAATATAATATTCGAATTTTTATTTCTTTACTTTAATACATTTTTATATTTCACACATTTCTTCGAAAATAAAATCTTATTTGTTAATTCTGTCTACAATAAAACTTTTAACACGAAATAATAGAATATTTTTAAAATTTCTACGTGTAAGGACATCTTACATGTTGACATTTTATTAATATTTATAAAAATATCAATATGATATTTTTATAAATATTAGTAAGTTCATTATGGTATTTTCTTTAAAAAACATTTAACATAGTATATTTTCAATTAATATATTTTCTCTAAAAAACATTTATTGTATACATATATATATATATATATATATATATATATATATATAGACCACGTATAATATAAAAGTTATAATTTATACATACAAATTTAATATATAGTTCAGTATATGTATTGTATAATATCCATTTCAGACAAACCTTAGCTGTGAAATTGTCTGGATTAAAGTTTGTGTCAAGTTGTTATTTCTCAAAGAGCTTTTGTATTGATTATGATTATATTGATATTAACTTTTCTATTTAACATATACAATTGTATACATGTTGTTTTCACATTACATATTTATATATATATATATATATATATATATATATATATATATTATATAGAGAGAGAGAGAGAGAACGAGAGTGTATAATACATACATATATGCACTTAAATTATATATATATATATATATATATATATATATATATATATATATATGTATGTATGTATGTAGGGTAACATTAAATTCGGTTTATGGGAATGTACGAATTTAATTTGAAAAATTACATTTTTCAAAAGCATATAACCATTGATAAAACAATGAATACGACAATACAAATAATAAAGACATAAAAGAGTACATTTCGTGTGAGTACACGTTTCTAAAACAGTTGTAAGCAGTAGTAGAGCGCTGGTCCTGAGAATTCTCTATGTATTATCAGCAAGAAAACTTTGTATGATACTAAAACGCCTTTATAGTAATGGTTGTTGTTACGACTTGTATATGTTAGTATGCTTCTCAGCTAGGTACATCCGCCCTGTCTTCTTCGATTTCCCCGAGGTGTTAGAAATACTCATGTGCTCGTATGAATATCGATATATGTTTATACGTTTTATGTGCACTTTTGTATTTTCATATTTTGGGACAGATTTAGGTTTCCATATTTTACCAAAATACTTGTTTTGCTACAATCATATCTACATTTACTCACACACATAATGTATATATATATATATATATATATGTCTTTCATAATATTTTTGATAATAATATTTTCTACTTTAAATATTTATAATATAGAGAGAATCTTATTTTCGATATGTTCTATCAAATCTATCTGTATAAAATTGGGTTCTGCTATGTAAATTAATTTGTTTGAAAACGAATGCGTTATGTCATCTTAGTACACAATGTACATATAAAGCTCTTTTCTGACATTGTCTTTCATTAATTGAATCTTTCGCTTTAAAAGAGTAGTTTATACGAATGTTTAAATTTGTATATAAATATATATATATATATATATATATATATATATATAACATTGTTGTAACAAATGTTGTAACATATATGTAACAAATGTTATATATATATATATATATATATATATATATATATATATATATATATATATATATATATATATATATATATAGTATAAATATACACATGTGTGTTTATTGTTATGTGTAAATAAAATATAATTATGGGGAATACATATTTTGTAAAGTAGCTAAATATTTAATTTGAAAATATAAAAATGTTTGTAAATCTTTCAAACGTTTTTTTCTTGTAAATATTATATAACAATGACTATTAAAACCACTTGTTATAAAAAATGTACTATTAATGAAAGATATAAATACGATTAACTAGAATTGTAAATTTGGAAGCATTATTAAAAACAATTATTTTAATAAATATTTAATCTGTACTTTCAATGACTTTTTTATTTTATGAAAAGTTTGAAAGGTACTCTTATTCATTATTATAATTATTGTCAATTTATAGATAAGTAATAGGTTAGTAGAAAAATAACTGTGGTTTATGATCTTAACATTCATATAAATTGTTCTCAGCTAGCTGTTTTAATTAGTCCAGAACTGTTAGATGACTAACGTCTAACTTTTATGTAAGATCTCAAATTGTTGTGAGTGGTTCTGATTCAACTAACGTTTTCTGTGTGTCATTATGAGCTGAAGAAGAACGCTCGCGATCTTCTTCATCTTCAAGGCTCTCGTCCCCATCACGAAATTTTTGGAACCACCAATATACCCACCAGTAACCACACCAAAAGCATCGTTTAATTTACGAACAGTTTCTGCTTTTGTACCAACCGTTTTGATCTCATATAAAAAATACTAATATATACTTATTTTCCATTTTTAATTCAATGCTCCATTTTAAAGCAAAATTAATAATAAAACCAAAGTCGCTGTTACAAAAAAACAGACCGAAAAATGCACTCTAAAATTATATTAACATGTACACGATGAAATGACATTTTCATTGAAAAAAATTTAGGTTCGAGTTCAGAAAATAAAAACTGCAATTATTTTCCTACCAACTTAATAGATATATACTTATTTGTATAATAAAAAAAAAATGTGAATCAAAATCTTGCTTTAAAGTTGGTTTGTCGTTCAGTGTTTTATATTTCCATTTTATATTTCGTTGCTTACTTTATCATTAGTTTTGAATAAAAAGAAGCACATTGATGTAAATATATTTTTATTATACACAATAGTAATAAAAATAACAATGAAGTACAAAAAATAATAAAGAAATCATATATACTTGCGGTTAGTTTAAGGAAGTTTGCTTTTACTCGTAACTAATGATACATTTTTCTGATTTCGCGAGTCATTCTGATGATAGCAAATGATTGATGTGGTACGAAGAAATCAGAGTACTGCTTTTCTCGTGAAATAACTGAATTAAGTATGATTTATGGTCTTACCAAGATGAGTAACATGTATTTCGTTAAATATGTTTTTCTTGTATGGCCGTTTTAATTATCAAAAGCTACGTTTGAAATATTTTTCTACTTGTTACTAACTTCCATTATGTTCAGAAACAATTTTTACTCGAAAAATGCCATACATCGCATTATGAATTAGTAATGTATGTTTATATATATATATATATATAGTTATGTGTATATATATATATATATATATATATATATATGTACACGCATATTAAGCTGAAATAACTGAAATACAAAAAAAATACACGACAATAAACGATTTAGTTCATAAATATTTAAAAAATTAACGACCATCACAAACAATCAACATCATCACAACCATTATTGAAGTATGTAATAGAAAATAGTATTTCGTTACTCCATTACAACAATCTTCAGATGACGATTACAGTAGTATAATTTTTAAAATTCAATCAGTAGCATCAGTTATAAAATATCTAAACTTATAAACTATAATGATATCCTTTATAATCTTATTAATATTTTAAATATCAATGTAAATATATAATACTATGAGATATAGATATATATATATATATATATATATATATCATACACAATTCTAATACTTTAAAACAATAAACATTGCCTTAAAAGTATGGCGGATATATTTCATTTTCTTCGTAAAAGTAAATTAATATACTAAACACTATAATATCTTTTATATGAATTCAAGAGAACTGAATTTACACTTATGTCTACATTTAAATAACCTAGGATAATATTAAGAATAAAAAAATTAATAAAATAAAATGAAATAATCATACTAAACTTAGTAATTTTTATTTAAAGTATTTAAAGTAATATTTTTTGTCTTTCGGTACTGTTTAAACAAAATTCAACTATAAAAGTTTATTTTTTTAGCTCTATCCTTTTGAACATTTTTCTCGATAATGCTTTGTAAACAAACCTATTTGAATATTCTATAAGAATTGATGTCAGGACTTTTTAAAGTAAATAGAAAAGAAATATTTAACAATAAATATAATTTTATCTTATGTCTCCTTTGTATCGTACCATTCACCCATACATTTGATAACGAATTTCTATCGTATTCAGTGATCTAATTCGCGTTGAAACAAACATGTCGAAGGAAACGATTCACAAACTCCCAGACTATGCTCTTATTTTATACATAAAATAGCAACAAAGCTTTGTTCTTGCAACTGAAGCCTTTATTCGAGCTTTGTGCGCAGCTGCACACCAATACACGCCTCCTGATTGTTTATTAGGAAGCGTATGGGTTAACGTATACGTGTGTTCCACTTTCCTTTAGCTTGTTTTTATGCTGTAAGCTATGTGTAAAGTACCAACTGACAATACATGTTTTCTTTATTTACGAAAATTGTGTTGCAATTTTTTTTATTGCTTTGCGATAAAGAACAATGTTATGTATGTGTAGAATAATGTTCTCTTTTGTGCATTTGCTGTAACGTAGATGTCAAGCTTAATTGTTAAAATACACGTCAAACAAATGAACCTGATGCATTTTGTTTTTTTTTTCTCTGTAAAAGAATTATATTACATGTTATTATATACATTTCAATTTATTCTTTTATTGGAATACTATTTTTTTTGAAAACAAATATAATATATATATATATAAATATCTAAATAAAGAAAATATAAGTCTTTAGTATTTAATCTAATTTTTAATCTATATTCCTTTTTTTATTCTAAACTAATGCAATTATTTTATGTTAATATAATATTTACTTTAGTTTATTTATTTAATAATCGAGATAAATTAATAATAAATACATGCTGAAATTATGTAATTAAAAATATCTACAAAAAAAATTATTTCGTAAGGTGATACAAAAAGTAGTTAAATTTTAAATTGAGTTATTGCATGTGTAAATGCTTTTTAACTTTTACTATTTTGTAATTTAAAGTCGGTATGAATATGTTTGTCAATATTGATGATACAACAAGATATCATTCAAAATATCTACACAAGTCTGTAAGCTTTTGGAATTCTCATAAAAAAGTGTAAATTACTGGCATTAAGATCATGATAAAAATGTGATTTATTTTTTATTGGTGGTATATTAATCATTATATGAATATTTTTTATATAGTTTGAAAATACATTTCATTTAAAAAGTCACTACAGCAATGCTTCTAAATTATTGAATATAAATACGAATTACTAAGGAATAAAAATATTTAAATTAAATATTTTTAATTAAAATTCTATATATATATATATATATATCTGTGTCAGGATAATTAATCTCTTGATAAAAAGAAAAAAAATGAGTAAATATTAATATTATTTCTTTGTATGTTTAATATTTAATAATCAATATCAGAATATATTTTATGATAAATGCATTATTTTTTCGAGGAAAAACTTTATAGAATATCCATTCCTTGATAAATTGGATGACTATTTAATTTCCCAATATTACATCTCACTGTAAGTAAATACAATCTGATTTCGTTAAAAATTCTTAAAGATAAAAGTCTTACAAGAGATTTATTTGAACATTGAAGTCGTTAATAAATATAATGAAAAGATGTGGCCTTGTTTCATTTCCCCGAGGTATTGAAGATTTAACAGCTTTATTTTTAAATATTACAAGTTCATTTCTAAGGAGTATTCAAGAAATTTTTTCTAATAAATATATATATATAAAGAATGAGAGAGGAGAGAGAGAAGTGCTCTTACAATTAAAAATATTTAAATAAATTTAACACATTCATTTTAGGAACGAAAATGATATGTAGGAGTGAAAATGTTTGGAAGTAATTTATTGATAAAGTAATTTATTAAAGTAATTTATTGATAAAGTGAATATTCTATTATTTAAGAGAATATATTGTTTTATTTGTTAATAAAGATTAAAAATATTAATTTTATTTTTTATGATATCGAACGATATTATTAAAATATTTACAACTAAATCGAAAATTGAAACAAAAAAGGTATATATATATATATATATATATATATATATATGTATATATGTATATATATATATGTATATATGTATATCTGTATATATATATATATATATATATATATATATATATATATGTTTATATATATATATATATATAACAAGTGTAAACAAAAAAAGTATCACACAAAAAGATTAGATGTTTTTATTTTAAAAGTATAACTTAGAAAAAGTAAGAAAGCCAAGTATTTAAAATAAGTATATTGAAAAAAGTGACTATTTAGTTTACAACCAAATTGAGTATTAAAATATTAAAAAGAATATTAAATGAAAACAAAAAATGTTAAATTATTTTTGTAATACCTGATTTTTCAACAGAATGAAAATAATTAAAAAGCAATCTTTGAACTGGTTAAAGTATTGATTATATAATTAAAAACTATTTGTAAAATATTTTCATTAATATTTTGTAAATTTAATATAAGGAAGTATAAAGAATTGGAATTATTGTCCTCAGTATATTCACAAATAACTCGTTTGCGACTACTTACTAATTTATTCTTAAAGCATTTATGTAAAATAAATAACATATACATTTAAAATCATTGATAAATTTCGAAAAAATTAAGTAATTAATAAATATTTATTCGAAACAATAGAATAATATTGGCAATAAAAAGAGACTTCTGAGCTTAATTAGAAAATTTTATTCTATTTGAATCAGTATACGTTATAGAATAATAGATAGAACGAGATAGATGTAATCTAAGATAACGTACTTATGTTCATTAAATTATATATCATCCTAATGGGACTAATGGATCTGCCTTGTTCCTAGTGACAATTGTTTTATTATTCATGGATGTCGTGTAATGGAAATGATATAACCGTGATTTGGATTGACTAATTAACGTATGCATGAATTATTCTATATATGTTAAATAATTCTCATGTGTTTATATTGATTAAAATTAAATTAGCTTAATAATTGAAGTTAACATTATTCCACAATAATTGGATAACAATTTGATCTGTGTATTTCAATTAATTGCAACAATTTTAAACAACCATACGCCTATTAATTATTTCATAGGAACTTTATAAATACATGCCAGTATATATATTTAATAAACATTGCAAAGAAATAATTTTAAATGTATGATTTACATTTATATTTTGTATGTGATTGATATGTAAATAACTATATTATATTAATAATTTAACATAATATGTTATAAACATAAGACTAAAAAAAAACTGAAAAAATATCATTAATAAGAATAAGATATAACAATATATTTGAAATTATTTTCTAAACGCAGGAATTAAACAAGAAAATTGAACAAAAATCGATTTGAAAACATTAATTTTAATAAAACTGATATTTTTTTCTATTTATGTTTTTAACTCAATAAATATCGTTATTCTTAACAATATATTAATATATTAGGTTGGTAGAAAAATAATTGCGGTTGACGAGCTTCAAATTCATATACCTCTGTTTATCGTGTCTGTATAAATGGTCCAGAACTGTTGAATGTCTAACGCCTATCTTTTGTGTAAGCTCTCAAATTGTTGTACTTGGTTCTGATTCAACTATCACCTTTAGTTGGTCATAATGAACTGAAGTATGATACAAGCAACCTTCTTTATATTCAAGGATGTAAACCCCAGTATGAAATTTTTGGAAGCATCATTACACCGTACGTTTCTTAACAGTACCCATACCAAAAGCATCGTTCAGTTTACGAGCAGTTTTTACTGCTTTAACACCCGCTTTGAACTAATACAACAAAATTGCTTTTATTTGCTTCTTTTCTGTCTTTAATTCAATAGCCCAATTCGAAGCAAAATAAACAATAAAACTAAAGTCGATGTTACTAAAATACGGACCGAAAAATAAACTTTAAAATGATATTAACATGAATAAGATGAAATAATACTTCCATTACAAAAAATTAAGATTAAAATTCAGAAAAAATCTCAATTATTTTCCTACTGATATAATATTTTTAAGAATCTAGATAACTTTTAGCAAAGAAAAAATTAAGTAATTAGCCAGCAGTTAGAAAAGTATTCGAGGAACTGAGTTCTTGCAGAAATGAAATTAATATAAAAGTAGATTGAATTCTCTTATTTCGAACAGGAAACAATATGTTGAATGTGTTATTTATTTTGGTGAAAAAGTTTAGTTTCACTAAAAGATCGACATTTCATATGCAACAAGTAAATATGTATGTATTAAATGCTTTTCTTTAATGATTGTTTCTTTTTAATTGAATTTGACTACTAATTATTTATTAGAAGATTACCCGTTGGCTAATCTTAGAGCTTTGCGAAAACAGATGAAAAAACTCTTACAGAAAACCCGGTTTCCATTGAAACCATTCATCGGTTAATCTCTATCGGTCCGAACCAATGTATATAAATAGATAAATTTCTCACAGTGAATATATTTCACTGTAGAGTAGGCCTCATCATGCAAATCCTGGAATGTGAGGTTATTTAAGGGATTAATCGCACTTTACAACTGGTTATGTGCAAGTTTCATGTTTTCATATTAAATCCTATGTACAATATGGTTATTTGGGAACGGCTGATATCGTAACTGCTGGCGCGTTGGCGGCGTCACATATCTGGCCGCATCCGCGCCCGTGAATTATGACCGCCAGGTAGTTATACAATGCGTCGCTGGCGCATTGTAAACGCTAAGCCGCTCTGATAGAGAGCGCCCATAAACACTGACGATTCAACAGTTCGCGGCGTACGTTTGGTTAGGTTCGGCTTTTATGTTTCATTCCTCCTATTCACGCCATTGTGGTTTTTCATATAATTTCAAAATTCAACATCGCCGAGATGAAATAATATACGCTTTTCGTATCTTATCATACAGTCGTATAACCATATTGTTCTCATGGACATGCTTTTTGATGAGAATTACTATTGTACAACAAATATATCGCCATGAATTTTGTTAATATATATTATTACTAAATATTAAATTACACCGTTTTATCTCTTGTTTATTATGAATGCCGTTGATGACAGCTAAAAATAACTATTGTTGTTTTTTAAAACAAAATTCACAATTAAAGAATAATAAATATAATTCCGGCTTTTTATTCAACCCACGTTTTTATTTTTATTTTAAAATAAATCCATTTTATATTGAAATATGATTGTCAACAAGTTGACAAAAGTAAAAATATTTAAATAAAATAAGCTTTTTTTTAAAAAAATATATTTATAGTTTAATATAATATTTAAAATATAATAAAATAAATTACTTTCAATTTTATTTATCTATTCATTATTTTGTTAGAATTTATTTGTTTTCTACGAATTTTTTTAAATAAACTTTATTATCAGATTTTAGTTTTAATGAAATATTTTTTGAAATATTTATTTATATTGGTGGATATTATTAGAATATATTTATTTTTAAAAAGGTGAAGACTAAAAATCATTACATTTTGTGTGTATATATATATATATATATATATATATATATTAGGTTGGTAGAAAAATAATTGCCGCTTATAGCCTTCAAATTTATATACATTTACAGGTTTTTTTGAACTATTGTTTAAAATGGTCCAGAGTTGTCCAGAGCTATATGTCTCTTAGCTGTTTTAAATGATCCAGAACTGTTTGATGACTAACGCTTAACTTTTGTGCAAGCTTTCAAATTGTTGTGCGTGGTTCTAATTCAACTAACGCCTTCAGTTGTTTGTTATGAACTGAATAAGAACGCCTGCTACTTTCTTCATCTTCAACGCTCTCCTTTCCAGCACGAAATTTTTGGAACCACCATTGCACTGCACGTTCCTTAATAAAACCCAAACCAAAAGCATTGTTTACTTTACGAGCAGTTTTTGCTGCTTTACCATCCGTTTTGAACTCATACAGAAAATTCTTCTTATTTGCTTATTTTCTATCTATAATTCAATAGCTCAATTTGGAGTAAAATTAATAATGAAAATAAAGGCGATCATGCAAAAATGCAGACCAAAAAATGCATCTTAAAATTATATTAATATGAACACGATTACATTATACTTTCACTTAAAAAAATAATCGTAGAATTAAGGAAACGAAAACCGTAATTATTTTCTAACCAGCCTAATATATATATATATATATATATATATATATATATATATATATATTATATTAACATTAATCAAGTGAAAGAGAGAAAAAGAAACAAAAGAAATAGAAAAAATCCTACTCAACATCTTTTAAATCTAATTTTTTATATTGAAATTCTTAAAAACTAACAAACAAACTTTTATTGATAATATTATAATCCTTACTTTTAATTAAAATCCTTAAATTGAAAATTAAAAAATATAATTCATTATTAAGTATACAACTTCAACTTAACTAAATAATTAATAGATATTATTTTCTTGCTTTAGATTACTTAGGTATTCGAGTTTTATATTGTGTTTTAATAAAATACCGTACTCAGTCTTTTTAAAATATATCTCATGCATGTTTTTAAATATTATCGAATGAAAATATACTAAAAAAATTATAAAATGTATGTTTCTAAATATGTTTATAAAATTAACATTTTGACAATGAATCATCAAATTAAACATACAACAACTTATTGTATTTATTAATACTGTTAATAATAAAATTTTTTTCGAGATTAATTAAATTATAATTATATGATTTTGAAAGTTATCAAAATTTTCATTTTATTTTAAAGTGTATCTTGCACATATAAAAAAAACAATTGTTTTGCTTTATAATTAAAACAAAAAAAGCGAATTTTAATATATCTTTTGAATAACTATTATATTTTGAATGAGATCACGGTGTCAAAAATGTTGAAATAAATTTTACTTTATTCTCAAACCATCTATCTTTACTCAGTTTTTCATCTCATCTGGAGATTTTTTTTAAAGCTTCTCGATTTTATGACGTTCTCGTAAGACGTTTGCCTAATGCATTTACGTTCTTGAGTATAAACTAAGTTGTAAATTTTAACTTTTATCATTTTGTTATATGACTGATAGGATTATAAAAGTAGCACTGAAATCGTAAGGTTAAAAAATATTTGCAAGATATAAAAAAATCGTTATCGAACGAACCCAGATTATTTATCTCGGTTTGATTTTATTATTTCGTTATATATATATATATATATATATGTGTGTATGAATGTTCTGTGTATATGTAAATATATGTGTAGGTACTATTATGTGCGTGTTGGTTGATAATCTATAAATGTGAAATTATTATTAAAAAAATTCATGTACGATTTCCCCATTTATTTATTTTCTAGATAAAAAAAGCGTTAAATATGTATATATTCATTTATTCTACTTTGATTTATGTTTGTGAGATATAGAAATTCTTATGATATATTGAAAACTAGTGTAGTATATGAACCAAAAATTCGCGTGAAAAAATCATGTATTTACAATGTAGGTCAGGAACACGTATAGTGTGTCGGTTGATAACAGGAAAATACTGAAACAAGATAATGGTTTCTAAGCTATAAATTAAAGGAGATAGTAGAAAAACGTTCAAGCGAAGAAGGAAATGTTACGAAAAATAAAGAAAACGCGATCTCGGAATGTTTCAATGTAATCCACAAAGCAATTACTGGAGAAACGAAACTGTTTTTATGTACTCATAAAGCGTGTATTGGGTTCAATATTATGCGTAGGTTGCTCGATGTATAAGAAAAAAGACATTTATTAGTTAATATATAAGAATATTATAAAATATTTGAGTACTTTCGTTTAGCGAAAATTTTATAATATATATATATATATATATATGCATTATAAGGAAATTTGAAATTTTCAAATATAACCAACCAAATTTTCTTATTAGTTTGAGTCTAAATATTTTTCAGATAATTTTGTATATGACAGTCAATTAATATATATATATATATATATATATATATATTTATATGCACGTAGATAGTTTGGTAAATTTCTATGATATAGCGACACCGTTCATTTGGTAACGTCACAGCTATCAAGTGTCACTTTGTAAACTAGCAGAGGCGAAATTTCAACCAAAAGATACTCTATTCACGTTCTATAAATGTTTGAAGCGAGCATTGCTGCAGTTAGCGCAAAAATGGAAAAAAAATGACCAAGTCTTTGCCATTCGTCACCGTCCATTCGTCACCGTGAATGAAACATGAATTTACTACTACACACTCTAAGTTGAAGAAATAGTCAAAGCAGCGGACAGTGACTGAAGAAGGTGAAGACCGTTTTGTCGGCTGGGAAGGTGATGACCACTGTTTTTTATGATTTCCAAAGAAATATTCTGAGCGACTAGTTAATGAAGGAAAAACAGGAGTCTATTATACAAACAGGATTATTATACACAACAGGAGTCTTTATACAAAATTATTGGGCCGTTTAAAAAAAGAACTGAAATAAAAATGGCCAAGATTGGAGGAAAAATAGTGCTCTTTTACCAGGTTAACGCGCCGTCCTACAATCTACCGTCGCAATGGCAAAATTGCACGGATTAGGCTTCGAATTGATTCCTCGTCCACACTATTCCCCAAACATGGCCCCGTGCGAATTTTTCCTCTTGAAAACTTAAAAAATTAGCTTAGTGGAAAGAAATTCTTTACCATCAATAGGTATTGTAGGTACAGACTTTCTGAACCAAGTGTATAACACTCATTAGAAACTATTTCGAAAAATAAAATCGTTTTTTTTTCAAAAAACGGTGTTAACTTGCTTTTTTACTATACTTAACTAATGACCCACGTATATATATTATATATATATATATATATATATATATATATATATATATAAAACGTGTTTTGGTATTAGTATTGGAGAATAGTAAAATAATATTATAAAGACTAACTAAATATAAAATCATCGTAAAAGTTATTAAATATTAATCAATAACACAATTTTCATTTTAATCAAAATTTTACTTTAATCTCTGAAAATTATCGTACTCATAATGTACCAAAATAAACAATATTGGATATTATAAATAGATTTGAATTTATAATTAATTAAATTTATGTAAATTAAATTCAATCAATATATAAAATGATACAAAAACAAGTAGTATGAGTGGCAGGGTGGGATATTTAATAATAACCGATTATAGTCAATCAATTACGTGCCACTTGCAATCAGTTCGTGTAATATCATGAAATCAATTTATTGATTCCATAATATTATATAGGACTAAACGTATGATACTCATGGGAAATCATTTCCACTGTACTATTTCATGCCTGAAAAAAATATAATCATCTAATTTAGAAAAGATATATAGCTCTAGATTTCAGAAATTTTTTTCATTACGTGTAGTATTTTGGAAAAGAAAACATGCGTCTACCATTTGTTATCTTTTGTTCTTAAAAATAAATCATATGATAATCATAAATCAGAATTTGGATTTATAACATGTATCAAGTTAATGTAAAGTTCCAAATTCACTAGTGTTAATTTATTCGTATCTTCTTGAAAGTATATATAAATACAACTAATTCTCATTCGGTTTAACTTAACGTACTTGAAGAAAATTTATGAATAATTTGTGATCCTTTAAATACTTTATCATTTTCAATACTGTTATTTTTGTTAAATATATTAGATATGATGTTTTTAAAAATTTATTTTTTATACACACTTCAAAGATTTGAAATACTTATAACTCTCTCTCTATATATATATACATACATATATATATATATATATATATATATATATATATATATATATATATATGTATATATATATATACACACGAGTCGCAGCATTTCAATTACTATAGGTATCCTACTACTTTGTCATAGTTTTAATTTTATTTCTTCCCTTTTAAGTTTGAACCTTACATATAATAGTTTGGTATCACATCAATATTTTGTTTTATCATTAAAATTAATGATAAGTCGTAACAAAACCATATTCCAATAGTGCTTAAATAAAGATCACAATCCCCCAGAGTTACATAAAACGGTTTTTGGGAGGGTTCTGAGTGCAAGGGCTGCTTTTGCTAACTATTGGATAGACGATATATTTAACATTGATACGAATGATGTCAAGAATTTAATTTCTATATAAAAGGATAATCTTTTTAACTTAACATGTGATCTTTTTTGAAGCTATGTTTTAACCAAATTGATCTGGATAGAATTTTAAACTTAGATCTAATTATGCGTATTTCGCAAATAAAGAAATTGATTAATTATTTAATTTCGTTTTTTGATAACATTTATGCGAGCAGATATTTTCATACCTTACATTTAATATTAAAATATAAAATCAGAGTAATATAGAATCATACTAAATAACACAAATTTTCGCAATTAAACTAAATATTGCTGTTATAAGTTAATATAATTTGAAATAATGGAAAGACTAACTCTATATGTTGTTGAAAAACAAATTTTTATTAAATAATGAATTTATATATGTATATATATATAATAATAATAAACAAAAACATCTGTGTACATATTGGTATGGAAAGATGCATGCTAGGAACAACAAGAAGAGATAGGAAAAGAATAGAATAGATATGAAAACAGACAGAAGTCACAGATGTTATAAAAAAAGTAAAAAATCTGAAATGGAAATCAGCAGGGTCTGTTGTAAGAAAAGACAAATGATATACCAACCAACTGAAATTATTATTTGGAAATTAAGGAATATAAAAAAAAACAAGGAAGATATCAATGAATAGATGGGATGAGCAAATTAAAAAAAATATAGGAAATCAGTGGAAAAGTGGGGCATTCAATTGTACAAAATGGAAAATCATGGAAGGTTGACACAGGCTGATGATGATGATATAGTTACACATAAATATCTCTACCGGACACTAATGACCTAAGCTGTCGAAGCGCCCTAACATCCCAATAACCAACTATAACATCTCTATAAATCAATTTATGCACTTATATAATTAAAAATTAATAGCTATTAGGTTGGTAGAAAAATAATTGCGGTTCATGACTCTTAAATTCATAACAAAAACTGCTATATTGACCTACCGACCTAATAAAAACAAAAATAAAACTGGAAATATTTCCTATCTCTTTAATTTGAAATACTCTTCTATTCTTCTTATTTTGACAATACCGATAGAACTAATCAGCATTTAGGCACTGATGCTACATTAATTATATTTACATGTATATATATATATATATACAAACACACACACACATATATATATACATATATATATATATATTGTTTGAGTGCAGAATTATTTCGAATATATACTTTAAAATTGATATTTTTTATCTGTATAATTCTAGTATTGTATTTTTATAATTATTTTAAAATTCAAAAAACAATATTATATTGATTGATAACGTAAATGTGGAAAATTGAAATGCTTATAATTTAAACATAATTTATTTTTCTTTGGAAAAGTTTAATTTAAAAATGGTAATATTATTCATTTTCTATTTTGCATCATTAACAAGCATGGCATAATTCTTAGCTATTTTAAAGTATTACAATAACATGTAGTTATAATTAATATTATTCAAATAATGAAAATAGTTTTTTGTCTAACAAAATACAAAGAGCTTGTCTGTTGTAAATATTCAGATTATTTTTAAGCAATGTTAATTTTGAATAAATTGTCGCTGTCTCTGTATATATATATATATATATATATATATATATATATATATATATATATATATATATATATATATATATATTAATATAATATAATATATATATATATATATATCCATATATAATATATATATATATACATATATATATATATATATATATATATATATATATATATATATACGTTTCATTTATGAATTGTTTTTGAAGAATATATAAATAAGTAACATAATTAAACATCCCCAAAACGAAAAAGATTTAATTAACAGATACACAACGCAAAAACAGTTTTGTTTGAATTCCTTCTCGTCTCAGAATGCAGCATTTATGCGTACGATATTAAAAAAAAGGTTTCTCAATGCGAGTATAAAGAGACGCAAAAATTAAAGTATGAAATGATTTAATTAAAGCATAATATTTTTATTATTCATTTGGCCATGCCAAAAACTCAAACATTGTAAACGTCGTCTGTCGTCTCTGCCTAAATCAAATCAAGCTTATGAAAGCGGAAATAATACGCCAAAGAAAAACTAATTTAATTTAATTAGAGCAATCCTATTATTTTCTTAATGAGATACGGATACAATCTTATCAAAGAGAACAGAGACTACGTAACAAAAACCGTTCCTCAAATTCTATAAAACAGTTTCATTTACTGCATGATTAAAATTCAGTTTTTGTTAAGATGTTTTGGAGTGCTTGCACTCTAGAATTATTGTAGTGTTTGAGTTTTAACTAGATTTATATTCGCTTCATTTTCGTCTTTAAATACGAAGTAAATGGTTTCTTGTAAGATTATACAACATTTATCAAAATTAAGTATGATACTATCTTTGTTGTTTGATTTATTTCATTTCAGCGTACGATTTAATTTATACATTTAGAAACTTCCTGTAAAAGTTTACTGTTTAAATAAGTATGCGACTAACCATGTAATACACTGTTAACATGTGTAATTTTTTATTATTTTCACAATGCTGCAAACATGTATTTCAGTTTTAATTCTCTAAAAGAACGAATATATATATATATATATATATATATATATATATATATACATTTTTATACATATATAAACACAACATATTGAATCATTCAATCATTGTGTGATTCTGTAGAGAAAACTCAACAAGGACTTGTATATTTACACGTACTAATCCTTGAAGGGTCAAATAATATACAATCGACGAATCTGCCGCTTTAATGTATAGTGCAAACACTCTCGTGAAATTAAAAAAGCTTTCCAAATTAAACAGTGGAGTAAAATAGGTTCTTTTGTTCCCCAGCCGGATCCATCCACATCAGACGGTGGATGCATGTATATGTTTACCGAAACGCTTAACATTTTAATATGTTTTGTCCACGCCGGTTGCATTTCAAGTGCATTGTACGGTTTATCTGGACTGTAAGTATTGTTCTACTATGTTGACAGTGGCGTACGTAAGCACAAAGTATAATTAAATCTAGTTAAATGATTTAATGTGGATTGAAATTCATGATTAGTATTAGTAATATTACAAACAGCTGTTTAGGGTAGTTTTCATGTTGGACGTTTTTTTATTTTAAAATATCTTTGTAGATAAATAATAAAATACAAATTTACACACACACACACACACACACACACATATATATATATATATATATACATTTCTCATGAAGAAAAGTTTTTTTTTTATTTTAATAGTAAAAAAAGGAGCTAAATTTATCAACTTTATTATGTTATTTCTAATATTAGCACTGAAATTGAACTAAACTTAAAATAATTTTCTTTTAATACAAACATTTACTTTTTGAATTTAAACTTGTTATATTATGTGTACAGAAAAGATAAAAAAGTAAAAACCGCTTAATATTTAAATGAAGTAAATATTGATAGTATATTAAAATTCATTAAAAATAGTATATAATTTTCTAAGTATATGAAATATTTTTTTAATTATTTCATAAATAAAACTTGTTATTATTTATAAACGTATTGTCTAAAAGGTGGTTAGGTTTTTCATCCACATTACATATTTATATTTATAATAATTTGATAATTATCCTTCCAAATTATGAAAATATAGAATTTCTGGTGTTTTGGTTGTTTTCATAAGTATATTTGATTTAATGTGTAATTTAAATGTATATTATAAATGTATGTAAATAACATATTTTTATGAACTTACAGTTCGTAAAATAAATAGAACAAATAAAATAAATATTATTTGCTATGGTTTTCAATTTTGATATTTATTCACATTATTGTCTTAGATTTATTACATGTGGCACATAATTGAAGATATATTACTACTTTACTGGAATTTCAATTTAATAACTACATTAATCGGTTTCGCATATTAGTTATTCGCTGAAATGTAAACATTTGTGATTACACGCCAAATAATAAAAAAGTATGTTTATATTCTTACAGAGTTCGTGTGTACTTCGGGGAATCCTAGATATGCTTGCTTATTGTTGTTTTTTTAATAGAAATTGTCATTAAAAAAAGTCAAATATATACAATTAATCGGATTTAGATAATCAAACTAATAGTGAGAAATAATTGGTATTTATTCACAAAAACATTGATGCGATTTTTACTTCAATACTGTAAATTTAATAAAAAATTGTACTTGTTCACATTTAATACCAAGACACACTACTTTGGAATATTAGATCAAAAATAAAAATTTCAATGACATGTTAAATGATGGATTTGAGAAAAAAATTATAGATTTTTAAAAAATCAAATGCCACTTCCTTAAAATTTAATTCAATTTTAGTGCAGGTGCATATACTCTGTTTTTGACGAGTATACTCGTCATCCCTTCATTTTTATTACACAATGTTGGCACACATTTTTAAAATAGGGCAACACAGCTAATATGTTAAAGAAAAATAATTCTTGAAATATTTTCTTGAAATTTATATGTGTATATATATGTATATATATATATATATATATATTAATTCGATGCCTTTAAATTGAATTTATCATAACTCTGTTTTAAATTAAAATATTGTTTTTTCGTGTTAGGATTTTGAAGTGTCAACCTTAATTAAAAACACTATATATCTTAGCGAAACAGTTGACACAACCTTACAAAACAGAAGTGAGCACAATGGAATTCAAAAAGTAGTACATTATGCATTGCATACTTTTCGCATTTAAATTGAAAGTGCCGTGCCATGTAAAATATTTAAAAAATGCTAAAACAGTGGAAGAGGTCCGAAAATACATATCAACTACATCGACTGAAATTTATCACTTTCGATAAGGGATTTTTCAGTCACCTGATAATTAATACAAAGTTATACAGAACAATGGAGGAGAGTTTGAGGATTGAAATGTATTCCATTTTTCTATAAACATTCTATAAGAAAGGCACCAAATTAATTTATACACCTTATATGTGTATATATATATATATATATATACACACACATATATAACCCTATAATGTGCATTAACATATACTAGTTTTAAAAAATTGAAATATATTTATAAAAATAATATTTAAAATAATATCATTTGTTCTTCTAGAAAAACTCGTTTGAGTATTGTCTATACTAATATTCAATAGTTATTAAATAGCTGACTAGTTCTTGGTTGGTACAATTGTTCATTAATATATCTTATCTCGAATTCAAACTATTAACAAACATCAAATTATTTTATAAATTAGATATTATAATTATCGAAGAATTGTTTATCATAATTATTTTCAAAAGCTAGCTTAATAAAAAATGGACGACGAATAATATTTTTTAAACAAAAGCAAAAAAGAGTACAAGTTTACTATTCATTCAGTTTTAATAACATCTCATTTTTTAATATGATTAAAAAATATTTTATACAGAATTATTTATTATATGTTGAAATTTTAAGTATATTTTGCTATTTTTTCTAAATAGTTTGTTAACGAGAAAACGATTTTATTAATAATTTTCAATTATATAAGTAATTGTTACTATGTATTTACTTACTCAACTATTGAACGATTAATTATGAAATGAAATCAGTTATGTGTTATATTTCATAATCGGTAGGAAAGCGATTTTCTTAAACTTCAAAAAATAATTATTTGTTTTTATTAAAATTTCAAAATAAAATCAATGAAAATCTTAATAGCTAAGTTCTTATTTAACTTCAAAAATTTTATATTATTTAAAATAACAAAATATTCCATTGTTCATAAGCTCTTTTTTAAATATTAAATAATACTAATTCTGTATTTTATTAAATAATATTTACAACATATAAACAAGACACTTTTTCAAAGATAATTTGTAATTCGTTTGATATAGATTTTAAATAATGATAATTTCTTGTTTATAAATTTGTATTTTCCTTTATTCTACTTATTTATAATGAAATTATTAATGCTGTAATAATTTTAATATTACGGCATTATAAAATTAATTGCTATAATAATGTATAATCAAATATTATGTTTTAATAATTTTACAACCTTATTTATTAAAAGTCTGCAAATGAAAAGACATCAACTTTAATTAATCAATATGAAAATAAATTACTACAAATTATTTGTATCGATTATGGTTATGTTTATTCTTATTAATAATAAAAAAAGAAATTAAATTTCAATATTTTTCTATCATATATAAAAAAAAATTAGTTCCTTACTAAAAATGTGTCGAATAAATAACACGCCCTATTTATTTAAACCCTACCGAATATTCCAATTGCTTACATGAACAATTGAAAACAACCTCATTACATTTATTTCATTCTAATCCACACTAAACAGTCCGCAGAGTTGTGGACAGAAATGAACTATGTTTACATGCCAGTTGGTCACTTTCTCACGCACCGTAGGCCAAGCAAAAGTTGGACACAATGGCTAGGGGTGGACCTCGTATTGGAAAGATTGTCACGGTTCCAATTAATATAGGATTAAAAGTATCTATCATCATTGTAAGAGGATTGAGTTGCGAACGACAGCCTACACTGAGATTGGAATTAAATTCTTTGATGCAGAAATTATATGAAGCATATATAGTATACGTACTTACCTGTTCGGAATTAATATAGAAAATGTTCATCTATATTTATTATTTTTATTTAGTTAGGACATTGAATATTATTTATCAGTAATCCTCTTATAATATATTTCAACGAGAGATCAGTACGTTCTTCGGACAAAATGATTGCGATGTCTTTGTTTTAGATTGTTCTATCTTATACGCAACACACTGTTGGCGGGTTATTTATAGCTTGTTTTTTATTAGCCTATATAAGACCTAACCGTAAATTTAATTTACTACAGAAAATCAGAACTCTACATTAAATGATTAGAAACCGAAATCTTCCATACATCAAGAAAAGCATTGAATATATTTTTTTATATTAATAATACATTTGAAACTATATGTGTGGAAATCAAATTATAAATATTATCTTTATTTTATTATCCATAAATCTATTTTAATTTATATTTTTAAAATATTCTCATATAAATGAATTCATCGAATTAATTCTATTGTAATAGCAAACGTATCATAATATTAAATTGTTTTCTGTATGAATAATACCATACTTGTAAATATTATCAGTTAACCTATAAAATAAATTATCTTGCTGATAATTTATATATGTTAATACTTAATAGAGCGTGATAATTCTTACGCTCTGTTAACTATTTTCAATATGTAAATAATTTTCAAATTTGTTTACACAGCTCGATATTCAATTATAATTAGTGAAATTTCAGTGCATAAAACTGAATTACTTTTAGTATTCACTAATAATGAATATCCAATATATATATATACATACATACATATATATAATCGTTAAATATTTTTTTTAAATAATAAAAAAAGTGTTCAATTAATTGCATTATTTGTTTGAAAACTCCCTTTTAATTGAAAATTTATAATTTAACAGATTAGCTATATTTACTGTAAATTAAGTAGAAATATATATTTTGCAGGTAAAAAAAATCGCTGTATTGTGTGTATATATATATATATATATTATATTTATGATATTAATATAGTATAAATATTATATATATATATATATATATATATATATAATATTTGATATAAATATAAGATGCCTTAAATCACAACATTCAGATTTAATTTTTTTTATATAATTCATATGTAACTCATATTTAAATACATAATAATCAGATTAATGAATTAATATATCTTTTTCAATTGAAATTATAACAAATACAACAAAAATTAGAACTGGTCATGTCAAATAAATATTTTCTCGTAGAAAATGGGCAAAAACCATCAATCAAAACGATCTGGAAAACTGTCTTTAAGACAAAAATAAGTACTATTATCAAAACTTGAAAAATATTGGCACTAAATAAGGACAATGTAAGGACAAAAACAAAACAATCAGCTTACAACCCTACCAATAAATAAATAAATACTTATTACGGAACAGTATTTACTATTAAAATTATGAATTTAAAATTATAGCAATCATAGCTGAGTTAAGACTATACAGTAAAAATAATTATGAACAATTATAACTTATTAATGAATAACTTTTATATCAAATTATATACATAAAAAATGTAAACATTGTAATGCAAAATGAATCTATGAGCATGCTTTGAAACGTTCTTGAATAATAATTATAAATGTATATATAAGTGCCTATTTATTATTACAGTTATATTTACCTTCAATATATTATTCAATTTATACAATATTTTATAATAAAATATATACAAATTACCAATAATTAATTAAAATATTCGTAAAAGAAAATAGTAAAATTAAAACATTTTTGCGAAATTCAAAACAATATTTATTAAGGGAGATTTTAATCTACTCTAAAATTAACAAAATTGTTTATTAGAACATCTATCTTTGTACAATATGTGATATGAGGTATCAAATGATTTTATTTAATCTATTATTATTTATTGGATTTTGTTTAAAACTAATTTAGTTCTGTATTTTTTGCAGATAAAATATGTGTCAATCTATTATTCATTCAAATTGTGGAAAGTTGTTTTAGTATTTTCAAAATACTATATTAGTTCTAATATATATATATATAAATATTTGTATATGTAATTCTATTTTAAAGTATATAATTACTATTTTTTTCTTGACACATTTGGATCATAAGCGTATATATATATATATATATATATATATATATATATATATATACGTTCAGGTACGTACGCTTAGGAACAAATTATGTTTTTCATTCTTTTGTCTGATGCAAAGGGGTTAATATAATTGACAAATCTAGATAAACAATAGTTTGAATAATTTAGATTTCATTTGTATTTTGGAAGTAAATTTTATACAATTACTTGCAATTTCCTTTCAAACATATTTTATAATTATTATATATATATATATATAACCATTTTACTCATTTATGTAAAGATGTAATAAAAATAGTATTCGTATTAAAAAGTTATAAGGTTGAAACTTTATTTTATAATAAATTTTTCCAGTACAATGTAAGAAGATTGTATTTTATACCTACATACATCTCTTAGTTATTTATAAAATACTAAAACCTATAATAATATTCTATATATACATACGCATACATACACATATATGTATATATATATTTATATATATATATATATATATATATATATATATATATATATAATAAACAATCGAAAATAACTTGAAATTCCCATGGAAAACATATTTCTTAACATCCGTAAAATTTAACAAACAAAGCTTAATTGTTACTTCAAAAAAAAAACCAAAGAATAACTTTTCATCTCTGTCTTAATGTAGTATCTACATATAGACAGAATAGTGTCTACAACACTGTCCAATGGTCTTCTTGTCCAAGATGTACGAGATCGTTTGTATGCTAAACGTGTCTCATTGTAATACAATAGCTCCCCTCAATCTAAACTACGATGTTGACATCATGTTCATATGCACAAAAAAAATACGTTTTATACTAAACTTTATAGCAAATAATGCGTTCTGATAAGATTTAAGTTAAGGTTATTTTTTAAAAAAATAATATTCCATTATAACAAATATGATGTAAATTTTTATTTAAAAAAATCCATTTAAAAACTGAAATTAATATTCTAAAAATTCAGAAATAATACTACCAGATGTTTATCAATTTCATGTCATATCATTTGTTCTAAAAATAAAATAATTATTTTATTTGTTTTAAAAATTGAAATTCAAATAAAATATATATCAAACAAAAACTATAACAATTTTACAGAAATCTAACTGAATAATAAATGATTATTTATTAGCTTATTTATTATTTATAATATAATTTAGTAAATAATCCTCTTTTCAATACATTTGTTATAGAAAAAACAGACCTTTAAATCTCAAATCAAATAAATCTCCAACATTGTTATAGAAAACATATTTAGAACAATGTTAAAAGTATTATTAATGATTTTATTTTTTGATATTGTATAAAAATCCTCGGATTTTATTTTAATACTTTTTTTAACCTTATATCAAGAAAAAATATTATCAGTATATATTTTCAGTCAATAACTTTTTAACATGATTTGTAAAACCTTTTTAAAATACACTGAATATCTTGATTTACACCCATTCTTTTCAATTTACTAATGAATAAGGAATATGTGTGTCAAATCCAATATTTACATCCTATTTGAATCACAAATTAAGGTTTTCAACCCATTCTATTCATGTGTAACTGTAATTTAAATTATCGAAGTAAACCAACAATGAGTAACTGATATTTACCTTTGTTAATCTCTTCTTAGATAATTAATAAAATATAAATGCTATTCAAATATATATTTAATATATTAAATATATATTAGTCTTTTGTAATGAAAAATGTGTAATCATAACTGTCTACATTTACCAAAAAAATTAATTATCAAAAACTTCATTGTGGAAATACTAGACTTTTAATTAATATACAATATTAACATTTATGGTTTATAATTATATGCCTTTAATTTAAAAATGTATTTTTCAGTACAAAAGTGTTGTTTTCTGATCTAATTCTTAATTATTTGCTCGGCATTATTTAAAAAAATATTAACAAGATGAACTGCCACAATAAATTTTCCATTTTTTCTACCCTTTTTTAATCCTTTCCTAATCTTATCTTTTTACTAGGTGAAATTATTTTTTCTTATGATAACTTATTTGACGAATTTCTCCACTAATAACTACTTTATTACCAAATAAATCAAAAAGAACTTTCAACCTATCGAGTTTGCTTTTGTTTTCTCGCATTATTGGCATTCTCAACATTTTTTTAACCATCTATTATCTTTTTGATTTGCATTTTGACTCAAATATTTCAAACACATTATTCTACTAATGATATTACACTATTATTTATTTTCATATCTATTACAGATTCCTTACTATTCCTAGTATTTTGATGTTTCTTCATATTTTTTGAATTTATATTATTTTAACATACTGAACAATTAAAACAAATAAAACAAAAATAAATAGAGAAAAATTGTAAATTTAAACAAATATTAAAATACTGATTGTTTAATATATTTTATAAGTAAACTTTTTTTTAGCGAAATATCCATCTTTACTTGTCAATCGTTGATTGTAATGCAATAATGTGTGTTTTTATAAAAAAAAATAATATAAAATCCTATTCGGTTCGTTTATTATGGTTTTGAAACTTTTATACAAATGTACAATTATGTTGTTTATGTGTTGTAAATCTGAACTAAACATAAATAATGATCTTAAGCAAAATAAAGTTCCGTACACTCGTAGATTTAACACTATTGTTTGTAGAATATCGTCATACATATCTATTCCAATGTTAACATAGTAGATCAACTGACTTGAGGATTGCTGATTCCGCTGGACGTTCCTGCAGTGTATCAGACGTAAACAAACAGCGACAGAGTGTTTACGAGCTTTTCTACCAGCTTTACACATTTCATCTCATCCCATTAACTCCGAGAACTTACATAACTATTCATACAAGTTGTTCGTAAAATAGAGCAACGCGCGCAACTTCTATAGCTCGGATGTTCATGTCCAGACCGTTTCACTGTAATTTATTCTGTTCTTGATTCAATACATATGCCACTGTTCACTTACTCAGACCTGCTTTATGTATTGCTGTTTATAAGCTTCACTGAACATATTATAATGAATATATTGTAGAGTGATTTTTTTCTTATCAAATTTGACGTTACATGTTAAATTCTTTTATTCTACTTTTCTATATATTCTCATTTAAAATTTTACTCGGACAAAAATGTTTGATTTGCAATTTTTTTAAATAATTTATAAAGATTAAAATATAATACTGACTATGACTGACACACACACACACACACATATATATATATATATATATATATATTTCACACACAACATATACATACAGTAGTCTCTCCGTATCCATGTGTGTTATGTTCCAAAAACGACCGCGGATAGTAGTGAAATCATATATGTCATTATTCGTTTACATACATACATATGATAAAGTTTCATTGATAAATTTCGCTTGATAAGACATTAACATTAAATAATAATAAAATATACTGTACTTTATAATATTTGTACCCTCCATCTCTTTCCAATGAACAGAATTCTGACATTTTAGCTTAACACTCAAGGGATGGTGTAGCAACGAAAATATTTTCCACACATAGTGTAAATACATTTTTAAATTTATTTCTTAAAGAATCGTTTATTTCTGAAATTTTCCATTTAAATATTTTCGGCCCGTGGTAAACGTTGTTAACTGAAATCGCGGAAACTGAATCCGCGAATACGGGACTTCTACTGTATATATATATATATATATATATATATATATATATATATATATATATATATATGAGTGTGTGTGTGTATGTTATTACAAAAAATATAGCAGTTTGTAAATTAGATTTCTGTGAAAAATATTTTTTTTGTAAAATAAATTTAAAAGATATTGAAACAGTAAGCAAAAATTCCAAATTTCAGAATTATGGATTTTTTGTTTGAAAACACGTAAATAAATTAAACAGTTTATTTTTTATATTCAACGAATATTACATTTTTATAATGTATTTATATGTTATTTTAAATATATAAAATAAAATTCATATTTTTTACTGGCTGCAAATGACTGATATTCGTGTTTAGTAGTAACATTGGTGTTAGAAACATATGGTCGATGTGGTTACTGTAAGTGACATTGTTAGTAACCACTTGTCAGATAGAATACTGAAAATAATATAATTAAATAATTCAGTAAAATGTTAAAATTTGAAAAATAAATATAAAAATAAAAAATATAATTCAAAGATATTGTTCAAAAACTAAATTCATTATTTTAGTATTTAAGAAGTTTAATGGAAAGAAGTATGTTTTTCTAAAATATTAGGTTGGTAGAAAAATAATTCCGGTTTATGACTTTCAAATTCATATACATTTTTCTATCCTAGTTGTTTTAAGTCGTCCAGAATTGTTGGATAAATAAAAAAAAGTAAATCAAATAACTTAATAAAATGAAAAATCGAATGATTTTAGAGTAAATATACTTTTTCTTTCATCCTATTTATAAAATCTTTCTTATAAGTTTATAATTTATAACGTCATATTTGGTTGGTATGTACTTAACTCGTTGGTATTTATGAAAAATAAATTGCAAAATTTTATAAAACTTATATCACAGAAAATCAAAAAAGAAACAATTTATATGAAGAACATAAGTCAAGAGGATACGAGCAAAAAATATGTTTCTAAAAAATACTTTCAATAAATTTATGTACCGTTTTTAATAACAAACCTTTTTTAATATTATTTTTATTTTTTATATAACATATATATATATATATATATATATATATAAATTATAATATTCATAAAATGAATTAAAATTATTAAATTTGTCTGAAACGATCATTATTTTTAGTTGAAATGAGATATATTTTCATTTATCTATCATAAAGTTGCTCTTGCTTGAAATGAGTTTCATTCTTACATGTTTATATTGTTCTGTTTTCAGTAAAACGTACATTAATAAATTGAAGAGGAAAATCAGTGAAAATTATTTTTTTGTTCTTTATTGGAATCCTAGCCACCGAATTTCTATTCTAAGCAGGTGTATTTACACTTTTAACATATATATATATATATATATATATATATATATATATATATATATATATATATATATATATACGATATGGACACAATAGTCACGAAAAATAAGGCTCTATACTAATGAAAATCTAATACTAGTTTCAATTCTTTTCTTAGTTATTAAAGTGCTTGAGAATTTATAAGACAAAAAAAAATATAAAGTACTTTTTATACACCGATTACTAATTTTTGCACTATTTGATAAGAATTCAAATATTTAAAACAAATGTGTATTAAATATATAAATACATATGTGTATTAATGTATAACAAAGAATATAGTGTTCTAAAATGTATAAAAAAGGTTTCTTAAGAGTTTATGAAATGAGATTCCCTGAAAAACTGGCGAAACTTTTTGATTTGGCTGTTTTACAAGTTTAGGTGCACATTACAGCGTAATTGGATCATCAAGCTCAGAGTAGGTTAAGTGCTTTGGCATATGGTACGGTACTGAAAAAGTTTGTAAAAGTGTTCTCTGTGTGGTTTCATTAACGTTTTATATTTATTTCTATATTTCGCATTATCAGACAAAAAGTAGTCGCATATGGTGTTTCTTGAAAATGTAACTATTAATCAAAACGTAGACGATTTATGCGTATCTTAATATTTCGGTTAATATTGTCTATATTTATTCGTTTTCCTGTCATCATTCTGTTTTATTAAATCACTGTTTTAATATATGTTTTATACGATATCATAATGAAATTTTATTTTTATAGTATAATAAACATTTTATAGGTATTTTTATTTTGTTCCATTAATTTATCTTATTTCACTAGCAATAAATGTTTATCAACCATTACTTTATCGTAACTATAACAAAGTTTAATATTTAATAACACTATTTTTACATGACGATTTCTCATAAATTAAATATAATAAAAATCAATATAAAATAACTTAAATAAATTTAATTAGATCATTAATATAAATTAATATGCACCTTTTTCCGAAAATTAAAATTTTATTCTTTGTGGTTTATATGATGTTTCTAATGAAAAAATCTTTATTTAATATATTCACGTTTACAAACATTAAAGTTCAAAGAAATACATATTTACGCATTTTTAACAATAAAATTATAAAAATATTCCGTTCACATTATAAAAAGTATAAAAATATTTGGCAATTCTAAAGGTAATTTCATATTTATATAAAAAAAAATGTTGTAGCATTATTTAGTCATATTTTGATCATTACCCATAGTTATGTTTGTATAAAAAAATATAGTTTATAAATGTATAAAGACGATTGAAAATTTTGAAGAATTTTACTTGAAACAGATCACTAATTTATATTATTTTGAATTATTTTTAAATGGATTTGTCAAATAATTTATGAATAAAAAGTAAGTAACTCCTATAAAATAATTTTATAAACAAATGGAAATAAACTCTGTTTTAAAACAAAAAATTCCATGTTTATTTAACAAAAAATATGCAATAACAATGAGTGGTTTTAAAATAAACAAGAATATATAATGCAATATTTTAATTAGATTTAATATTTAATTATAGTTAAAACGAAACAATTTTAACACAAGTTTAATTTGCATCGTTCACATATCACGTTTACTTACTGCTTATTGCATTTCATATGCGTCGCAGGATAGAATGTTATTAGTGTAAGAACCAAATTACTTTACCGATTCAGTAACCCTCATATGTAAATTCTATTTGAATAAAATAGTTTTGTTAGTCCATAGGTATAAAACATGCCTATTTGTCGAAACAGTACAAACAAGATGTAACTGTTATGTTTGAACATTTTATTACAAACAGGGGATAGTCGTTTCGTTTGTTCTTACACAAATGAATATTTTCTAATGAGTAAACAGTGCTTCAATGAGCATTAAAATTATTTTAATAACAGATTTTCCGTCAAGGATATATATATATATATATATGTTATAATAGTGGAATATTTTATTCATAACATATTTTACACTTATATACACAATTGGTCTAAATTACTGGATATATTTTCAGTCTAACTTGTATATATATATATATATATATATATATATATATATATATATACATACATACATACATGTATATACATATAAATATGTATATATATATATATATATATATATATATATACATACATCCAAACAAATATATAGATGTATACATATATATGAAAAAATGATGACTTTTCTGACACAAATGTTATGTTAAATTATCATGTTTATAGATTACATAATCATTTAATTTTTGATTTTTTTATTTTTTTAAATTGATATTTGTTATCTGAATTTAAATTTAAAACTTATATACTTTATTTATGTTTATATCGGATTCTACATTCTTCCGATTTTTACTATTTTGATAGAAAATATTTTTCACTCAGGTACCGTCCGCAATCATATATTTCTTACTTGTATCTTGTTCACCGTCTTATTGTGTTTAACATCCATCTTCTACTCCATAATTTCTTTTCTATTTAAATCCACTAATAACTTTGATTTCTCATTAAGGTGTAATAGTTTTCTACAATTGAAATTTTTTTTTATTTTTTAAAAAAGTTGTCCTTTGAATTCTGTTTTGTGTATTATTTTACTATTCTTTTTTATATTTTCAGACATTTCTGAATATATATATATATATATATATATATATATATATATATATACATATATATTAAACGTAAAATATTATTATTAATTTTGTAATATTATATTTACTGTTATTATTAATAACATTACAATATATAATTTCTTGGAAATTTCGTTTTTGAATTTTCTACTTATCAAAAAAATTCATTTAAATGCACACTTTACGTTATTCTCAAAAGTGATTATCGATCGTCGTTTCATTATCACACTCCATTTTATTGTAACAATATTCAGAACTGATTACCACAATACACCCAAGCAATTACTCACGTCATTGGCGCATTGGGAGCCGATCGTAAGGCACACGATGTACTACTAATGAAGGGTGCCATGCTTAAATTCCCTTCATTGACAGAATCTCCCTCGCGGCAACAAGCACACACAACCCTTTCCTCATAGTTAGCCAATTCACCGTCCCACGTGTCTTATGAATCATTCTATTTCTGTGCCGTGTGTTTTAATTATTACGGGAATTGAAAGACCGGGGAGTGATAGATTAGAGCGTTGAGCTTTTGATCTCCTGTCATAATATTCAGCAATTAAAGCATTAAAATATCAACTTGTATCATCAATTTACTGTCCGATGAACTGTTAATGATTAGGTGCATTAGTTCAGATGTTGCAAGGTTGAGCTAGTTACGTTAGTTTATATTTTATAATATTTAAACCAAGAGATACACAATTCCCATACACAGCACACACCGACACGCTCATCCATGTATACAAATATACACGCTGAATAGACACATGCGTACAGCATACGCACACACATAGCACACACACTCAGCACACGCGCACACACACTCAGCACACACACTGCACACACACTGCACACACACTGCACACACACTGCACACACACTGCACACACACTGCACACACACTGCACACATACATCCGGATACACACATATTCAGATATACATACACACACACACACACATATATATATATATATATATATATATATATATATATATATATATATATAAATATGCATATATATGCATACTCATATAATAACTCGAAAATTAGATTATACATTCAGTTCAATTTTATATAAAAAAAATTTAAATTAAATGAAGTTTCTTTATTTAGTGAAAATTAATTTTGTTTTTAAATTATAAAACTTTAAAATATGTATACTCATATATGTAGATATATATATATATATATATATATATATATATATATGTAGAGAGAAAGAGAGAGAGGTGAATAGATAGAACACATAAAGGGTTTAAATACAATATTTTATGTAAGTTAAAAGTTAGACAATATATTTATAGCAAAAATACAATAATTTTTAGATATTATAAAATATTTTTTTTCTATTATAAATTTACTATTTAATCTTAAATACAAACTTATCTCCTTATCTCCCTCTTTCTCTATATGTATATATATATATATATATAAATACATATATTCATATAATGAATAGCCTCTTTCGAGAGCCGCGTGCTATTCACTAATTATGTTATTTAAAATTAAAAATGATAACTAGTCTGCATATAAATATAAAAAAATATTCTTGTTGCTTGCTACTTTCAATAGATACGTATACGAATATTTTTAATATTACCTACAGTGTTGTGGCTTCGAAAGGGTGTCTATTTAGTTTATAATGCTAATATAAATAGTAACAATCAAATAAAAATAAACATGATATAATGTTTACAGATTCTTGATATTAATAAATAAAAAACATAGTTTTTGCAACGAAACATGTTATTGTGTACGTAATTAATAAAAAAACAGCCATAGATTTCACTTATTTTAACAATAAAACCTAATATTTTTAATTCGGATATACTATTTATAAACAATGTGGAAGAAATAAACTCGGAAATGATAGAATATATAAAAATTAAAATTATATATGCTAAAGTTAATCCAGAAAAGAAATATAAAATAACGGAAATGTAATTCTAAAAGATCCATTTGTATATCGTCCATTTAGTAACATTACTAAAACGACAAGCTAAACATCAGAAAATAACACTAACATTAACGTCAATGCATTTCGGTGCGTCTTAAAACCGTCTGCGGTGTTTATTAGGTCCGGAGTCGCAGTGTCTTAACCCCACGCCCTCTAATCTTCGCAAGATATGTGGCTAGCATTCGCTGTACCTCACACTGTTCCGTAGTCCCTATTAAAAGGGGTTAGGTTATGTTAAATTATACTGTTTCTTACCGCACCAACTCACTTCTCTACACGAGTGCAAAACTACAGTTTTATGACTGTTGGCTTCCTTCTTTTAATTAATTTTCTTAATTAATGAACACGTCTTGGAGCAAGAGTACCGCACGGCCAACGTAAAATTTAAAGAAAACCAGGATGTTAAATTAGCACACTTTAGCTGGAGGTATGATTTTGAAGAAATATATTTAAAAAAAAGTTTTTCTTTCATTCGATATTTTCGTTACGAATGAATTACTTTTACGATTTGGTTGAATTTTTTTCTCGTAACGATTTGTACGTTACAAGTTTGTTTTCAAGTGTTTTCTTTTAATAATGTAACATTTTTTTCTTTGTATCAATGTAATATATATATATATATATATATATAAAATATGTGTGTGTATTTACATGCATTTTAAAAAACATGCTTATTTCATTAGCAATATTTTTCTTTTTTATTCAGACACTAAATATTATAAAACAAATATGTAACATTTATAAAATACATGAATTGTTCTTAGCAGCAATATAAATTGTTCTTTAAATAAAATAAAAGTATTTTTGTGACTAAATATAGTATGTTTATGTAATTATATATATATATATATATATATATATATGTATATGTATATAAATAAATATATGTAATAGGGAGCTTCGCTCACCAACATCTGGGCTCGCTGCGCTTCCCTTCTTCTCAATCATAAACCTGTACATGCAACCGAATGACATAATCAACATATTTTTTAAAACTCATTATGTTTATATAATTATTATCGGATATATAGCAACGTATTGTTTATATACATATGTTTGTGTGTCTATATAAACATAGCGTAGATTATTTTTTACAACCTTTTAGTTTTTTGTGTCTAAATAAATTTATTTATATATATATATATATATATATATATATATATATATATACATACATACATACATACATACATATATATATATATATATATATATATATATACATATACATATATCTACATCATTTACTTTTAGGTGTTGTAATTTCATAAAGCATATAAGGACATTAAAAATATTTTAATATTTGAAATATATTTTTCAAATAATGCTTAAAATTAATTAAATCTTTTTTAAAAACGAACTGTTATAAAAATGTTCATTATCATAGTACTCCTACAATAAAAATAAATATTTGACAATTTATAAAAATAATCATTTAATTTTTGTATAAAATTGTATTTTATTTATTTTCCTCTGGGACTGTTTTTACTATAATTTTGGAAACTAGTTTTGACATAACTGATATTTTCGTATATAGTTTATTTAAATATAATTTAATAGTCTGTGTATAAGTAAAAAATGAATATATATATATATATATATATATACATACATATATATATATATATATATATATATATATATATATATATATATATATATGTATGTTTGTATATATGTGTATACGTATATGTGTATATATATATATATATATTTAAAAAGACATATAGACAGTAAAGTATTTTTTCGGCCATATTAATTTTTAAAATGTAATTTACTTTTAACATAAATTTAAAATATTATTCTATTATAATATTTATTTTAAATAATCATTAGCAAAATAATATGTTGAAATAAAAATTAAATATTACAAAAAATATCATTAAATGATCCTGCATAAAGAGTTTACGTACGTCTTTAATATATATATATATATATATAATGCTTAATTATATTTTTGTTTTTATGTACTTTTTTATTTATTTATATGTCTATATATATATACATATATATATACATGTACAACATGTACATAAAAAACAATAAAAAAAGATAAATAGGAAAAAAAGTTGAAAGTAGTAAGAAAGCAAATGAATTAATCTTAAACTGGCTAACCGAACTCATTTCTGTAATAGCAACCGGCTATATAGTCTATCGTAGTAGAAAACAGTTTTCTTTGTAAATGAAAAATATTGTTGAACGGTTATTTTGTTTCTTACTTTTATAGCTTGTCGTTATTTTTATTTTCCTTATTTGTTTTATTTTGCACAAACTTTTGATAGGTTTATTAATTTTTATTTTACTTGAAAATATATTTACAATATCAATTATTTTTTAATTCACATAAATATACGGTATAACAAATATAAAATCTTATATAAATTAGTTTACTCTACAGTAAATATATTAATGATTTTGAATTGTGTTTCAATTTAAAGTAGCTTAATATAATAAACAATTTGCAAATGGAATTAAAAATCGTTTTAAATATCTTTTTCTAATGTTTTATTAGAATAATTTTTAAAGTATATCTAATGATACTTGTACTCGTGTATTTTCTACTTATAGTAGGTTTATTCTTATTCTAAAATAAATTAAATTAATGAAAATCACCATTCTTACATTATATATATATAAATCTTTATTAAATGAGATTTATAATGGGACAATAAATCTGATAATTTTAATTCGTGTAAATAATAATTAATCTGAATCTTAAATCAGAATACTTTATTCGTGTTCTTCGAAGCATAATATAAAAGAAAGCCTTGTACACTTTTACTTCACCATATTTAAAAGTTATTATACGATATAAAATCAAAAAAAAATAATTTTCTGTAAAATATATTCGTATTTTGATATCAAACTCAAAATAGGTGATTTAAATTTTAATTATTATGTAGAGAATTTCATTTTAAAGTAAATTATTACTTAAAATATAATTCAGATTTATAAATAATGTATTGTAAATAAAATACTATCTGACTAGATCAAAAAATATGTGTGGAACTGTAAATGTTTTTTAGAATTTTTACAAAATATAATTTTAAGGAAACGTAATTTCTTCAAAAATAAATGATAAATAAATGTATCATCAAAATATATATTAAAAATGATTCATTATCTTAACAATTGTATATAACATAATTTTATTGAATTATAATTTATATTAAATATTGAATTTTAATTAATATCTTAAAAATGTGTATTATTCTAACTTGTTAAAAAAGAGTATAGGCTTATAATTTGACATAATAATTGTTTTTATTAAAATTTAATAAAAAACTTAGATGAGTTTATCACTAAATATATGTTTGTTTTATGTTATACGAAAAAATAATCGTTCACTACACACGTATGTTCATGTTTTTGAATAATAACTTAAAATAAACTTTTAATTATATAAAATAACATATCGTTTAGCAAATTTCATTGTTGATAATTGAAGTCAATTTCCTTTACGACATCAACGCATAAAAATCATTCTTTCGCTACACGAAACATACAAAATGTTTGGCAAAGAACACCGAAGTGAGAGGTAGTGTAGTTTGTGGTCGTTAGTTTGAAATGGCAGACTTCGAAGCGACCACACGAAAAGTAGCCCCACTTTGATGTGTGAGGAGAACGTTGTACACACCCCGCTCTTCAGGGAAGTGGCCAAAATAAGATTTAAGCGAATCTTCGGATAACCATTGATCGTATTACTGGATGTCTTGATTCCAGCCTCAAGCATTAGTCTCATAAAAGGGTCGTGTTTTGCGTCGATGCGTTGCCAACAAACATTCCCTCTCGCCGGATTTCAGAATTACTACTTTGCTGTGCTTCCGATGGCATCGTTTGTATTAATTTGCGTCTGTCTATAACTTGTTTTTGTGTACTTGTGTGCAGATATGCTGCATAACAGAGAATTATGTTAAGTACTTCTTTTTGTAATCTTTGTTGATTGGCAATGTCAAGACACAGACTAGTTGTTTGGACTGTAATTTATAAAGTAAGAAAGGAGAAATTTAATCAAACCACTTGTGTTATTTTCATTCTATGCTTGTATTTTTTACATGATAATATAAATCCCATTAAATACCAGTTATTAAAGTGTTTAAATGTTTTCACATAAACTGAATTTTATTATGTCCTATTAATGATTTAAATAGTATACAAATATATATATATATATATATATATATATATATATATATATATATATATATAAGATGGCGCAAAAAGAACAAAGGAGTTTGAATAGTTAATATTTTTTTTGTTTTTGCTCTTCTTTTGAAAATTTGATAAATAAAATTTAAGAAATTTATCACAAAAAAATACACGACGGAACAATGTAACAAAATAATTTAATTTTATTTTGAAAATCAACGTTCAATTATTTTGACGCAGCGAACATGTCGTCATTTTAATGTTCGAACAGAACAATCTGGGTCAATGATTAATTGTTTTGTTGCACGTTTTCGATAACAAGGTGCAGTAAGTAACCATGTAGGATCTGAAACAGATCGTTTGGTTTTTACTGAGGAAAATATTCAACGTGTACAGGAAATTATTGAGTAAAGTCCTGAAACGTCAATCAAAAGAGATTCAACTCAACTTGGAATATCTTGGAGGTTACTGAAAAGGATTTTGGATGGATTAAAAATGTTCCCATATAAAATCCAGCTTGTGCAAAAGCTACAGTGAACAGATTATCAGTATCACCTTGATTATATAATTCGTTTCCATCAACAAGCAGAAGAAAAAAATGAATTTGTTCACAATTTGATTGAGTAGTGATGAAGCTTATTTCTACTTAAATGGCTTCGTGAACAGACAAAACTGTACAATACGTAAGAACTACAGAGAATACAAGAGCACTTCATCAAGTACAATTCCATCTACTTAAATATAATGTTTCATGCGGGATAACGTCCGAAAGGATTGTAGGCCCTTATTTCTTCGAAAAATAAGATTATACCGGTGTAAGCATAAATAGTGTTCAATATTATATGACAATAGAAATTTTTTGAGGCCAGCCATTGATAGTCGTTTACGGATGTAGTTCTAACGAGATGGAGATACAGCGCATACAGAAAGACCCATTATGGAATTTTAAGGGACATTTTTGGCGAACGCAAAGAACATGTATACGTTAATAATACAAAAAACCATCTTGCAATTTAAGAACAACATCCGAGAAGAAATTCAAGCGTTATGTCCAGAAATCCTGAGAGAAGTGATAGAAAATGATTTAGACCGAACTCTACTTTTTAAAACCGAAAATGGGAATCACTTACACATGTTGTTTACCATGTGTAATTAGAAAAAAATCCCCATTCTTACATTATATTAAGGGAAATAAAAAATGAAATTGATACGAAACGAAAAAAAAAATTATTTTTTAAACTCATCCTTTTGTGCCATTCTGAGTGTATATATATATATATGTATATATATATATATATATATATATGTAATAAAATAAATTTTATTATATTAAAACAGTAATTTTCAAAATTAAAAATATATGTAATATACAGTAAATTTATATGTGTTTATATATTTTTATAATACGTATATATATATATATATATATATATATATATATATATATATATATATTCTATTTTAATATTTAATTTAAACAAAGTAATAAATTATTCATCTTAGTATAACATTTTTGTAAAGTTGTCATACTCTAATTAAAAAAAATAATATATTTACATATAGTTTGCATTCTTATATTGATGTTTGGGAAAACATATATTATCTCTTTGATTTTTAATAATACGAAGTTTATTCATTGACATATTTTGGAAGTTATATATATATATATATATATGAGAAAAGAAAACATATCGATTTTATGTAACAATATATTGTACGAAACTAATTTCATATATAACATTTCTTCCCCTTGAATCACATTTCACGTACTCTCGAGTATAATTTGTCAGTAGGATTTTTGCTAATCAAGTCCCCACTTGTACTCATTCTGAAGAAAGGAACTTAATTCAATCACGTTTCTACCCTTACGTTCTTACTCACATTCTTCAAGAAATGCACTGACGTCATATCATAGATTATATAAACAAACATCTCTGTACGTAAAAAACAAGAAATTTATTCTTTTTAAAAAATGTAATATTATTTTTTTCAAAAACGGAATACATGTAATTTTATATTTAATAAAAAGTCACATTCATTATTTACAAGTATTTATTTACAAATTCGTAATTTCTATATGCATGCACTTCATTTTTTATTCATATATTCATATCTGATTAAAAACATATAAACCGTAAGAACATTAATAATTGACAGATGTATTCTTTTTATAAAATAGTATTTATTTAGTAAAAAATAAAAAAATGAAAAATATTTATAAATAATTGACAAATTCCTTTGAATAGTCATTTTTGTATTTAATAAATTACTGTAATATAAACCGATAGAAAAATAAATTAGATATTAACATATGAATTGGTTTGAAATTGTGTTTATTAGAAAAATATTTGTTCTCAAATTTAAATTTATTTTTTTTTTAAAATCTAAATATGAAATAAATATTATAAACTATTATTATTGGTCTTTTTATTTATTATTAAAAAATGTAATGAAATTGACTGTTTACTAATAAATAGTAATTTTAAAAATTGATTGAATGAGAAAAGTTTTCTTTTTAAAGTCTACAAGCTCTACATTAAAATTCTCGAAGCAAAAATAATGTTATATTTGCTATAGGTACATAGTTTAAATGTTATAAATTACCGAATGTTTTAAAAAGTTCAGAAGGTACAAAAGATAAGTAAAACAAAAAGTTTATACTATTTATCAGTCAAATTCCAAAAATACAATCCGTACATTTACGACAATTTATCACTTAGATCTCTGACAACACCTCTTCGCATATCTATACAACTAAAACATTACTTTAGAAGTATTTTTTAACATAGCAACGATTATATATATATATATATATATATATATATATATATATATATATATATATATTAACAATTCGACTGACGTTCGTTGTTAGAATACAACAAAAAGAAATTATCTTGAAACGTCGAAGTCAATAACGTGGTCCGGAGGCGGGAATCAAAGACGGATGTGTTTCACAAATACATTGCACGCGAGAGGAGCGACCTAAAACGTCCCGACAATTCCTAACATTTTTACTACGCCATAAATCTTACGTGGTGTATTTTCTCTATTGTCGTCTCTGTATGTATATGTCTATCTTCTACACCTAACAGCGTCGAACCGAAATCGTTACAGTCAAATTTCTTGCTTTTCCTCTCGCACTGTGAATATGTCGTTCGACAATGTTCTAGTTGTGGGTTCGTATTCCTACTGTTTATATGTTTATTTTCTTCATACACGAATGAAATGTTCAATGTTCGAAGTGTATGTATTTAAATTTTATATGAAAAAACGAGATTTTTCTGAATCGCTTTAAATGTAAATATATTTTATTTTTATATCCAGTTATTATTATAAAATCGATTAAATAATGAGAGAAATTACTCAAAAATCATGTTATTTTTATTGTTGTATATTTTTTAAGTTTTTTTTATGAATATTTTCGTACGAACCTTATACACATTAATTAATGATTATAAATGAATTTATATTTTCTTATTGTATATTATTTTATATATAATTATTATTCTGGTGTTTTTCGTTATTTGGATCAGTTGAATGTCTGTTCTCTACTACTAATTCCGGTATGTGTACCATCCTCAGATAGATATTAAAGACCTTGTCAACAAATCAATCGGATCACAGGTATAAATGTAAAATTTTTAAATATTTAAGAAAATATGTACGTATTAAATAAAATCAATTTATAAATTAATTAAAAAGAGTAGATAGTTTCTTTAACACATGTGAATAATACGTTAATAATTAAAAACAAAGTTTTTTTTTAATTTATCAATTTCTTGTTTTGATTGAAAACTAAACCAAAGTGTAATAACTTGAAATTAAATAAAAGAAAGTAGGTTTCTAAGAATTTCTATTCAGGATGTTCAGATTTTTATCAATATAAGTTACAATTAGATGTTAGATAACATGTCAGTTTCTGCCTACAAAAAAATATTTTATTAAAGTCAAAAATAAATTAAAATTATGAATTCAATAATTTACGGGATTCAGAAAAAAGGATTATCATTCAAAATTTAGTTTTTATTAAAGGTCATGAGAGAAATTGTGAGAAAGTAAATTAGAGTTAAACGATAAATAATAGGTTGGTAGAAAAATAATTGCAGTTTATGTAGCCTTTTGTCAAGCTTTTTTGATTTTCTGAGCTATTTTAAGTAGAACTATTGGATGACAAAAGCCAAAATTTTGTGCAAGCTCTTGAATTGTTGGGAATCAACTAACACCTTCAGTTGCTTGTTATGAACTGAAGAACGATGCCCACGACCTTCTTCATTTTCAAGGCTCTCGTCCACAGCACAAACTTTTTTAAACAATCATTGCATCATACGTTTCTTAAGAGTAACCACACGATAACCATCATTCAGTTTACGAATCTGTCGCTTTACCACTTGTTTTGAACTCGTACAAAAAATGTTCTTATTTACTTCTTTTTCATCTTTAATTTAATAGCCCAATTAGAAGCAAAATTATTAAAAAAAAAAACAAAGTGAACGTTATCAAAATACAGACCTAAAAATACACATTTAAATGATATTAATCTGCACACGATGAAATGACACTTTCATTGAAAAAATTAATGTTATAATTCGGAAAAAAAACCGCAATTATTTTCCTACCAATCTTATATGTTATGTAATTGTCTAATGAATATTGTTAAAGAAGAGAAGCACGTAACCGTTTTAGAGTTTGTCAGTAAATAAGAATGTGAAGGTATTTGTCAAGATTTAGCAGTGCACATTTTTTTTAAATTTTGTTTATAGAATAGAATATTATTTATAGAGTATTTACTCTGTAGATCACTATTTTCATTTTTTATAGAAACGATTTGATATTATTTTATTACCTTTTAAATACAATTATCTGTGAAATTATGTGAAAAGTATGTAATTTAGTGATCTTTTATAAACAAAATTTAAATTACGTTGAACATAATATTATGTAAATTCAGTCGTACGTCCCAACGAAAAATATAATATGAGAGAAAGTGAAAATGAAGAAAACAGACACATTTTTATAATTTATAATACTTTCTTCGGTATATTGCGTTGTGTTAGAATAGCGTCATATGTACACATAATATTGACTTTTATTAGGGACACACATAGCAGACAAAGCAACTTTATGTGTCAACTTAATATCAAGGTGCCGTTGCGCCCTCGTGTACATGTACCGTATATACGTGAATAATACATGATTTCCTAGATGGGATATATTTTCAACCTTTTCCAAATATACCTAACCAGTTTAAGTCTACTTAAAGCCGTGTGTGGTGGATGATGATACTGTGAAATATGTGCTGCTAATGAGATCTGCAAACAGGTTTATTTATTGCGTACTTTGAATATTTGAAATGGATTTTTTTAATCTTGTTACATTCAAATTCTGAAGCCAATAATGAAAAATTGTCAACATTGAATACAATATTTGTATACGTACATTTTATGCACGTAGACACACACGTTTCTCTTTCTGTCTTTGTGTATATATATATATATATATATATATATATATATATATATATATATATATATATATATATATATATATATATATATGTAACATTATATTCAGAAAGGTTTGCTACTCCTTTAAACTGATTATACTGATATATAGAATTTTCTTAGATTTGTTTAGGGATAGAGAGTACAATTGAATATTTTTATATTTTAATTTTTAGGTATTTAAAAGGAGCATATTGTTTTAATTAATGTAAAAAAAACACCTAAAAATCTTGAAACGTAAATAATTTTTAATTCATATTAGGTGAATAGAAAAATAGTTGCGGTTTATCTTCAAATTCATAACATTTTTTAATTTGAATGGTTTTAAATGGCTGAGAACTGGTGGTTGACAACGCCTAACCTTTATGCATGCTCTCAAATTGTGCGTGTTTCGGATTCAACTAACACCTTCAGTTGGTCGTTATGTATTGAAGAAAGGTGCCAGAGACTTTTTTTATCTTCAAGACTCTCGTCTTAGTTTATGAGCAGTTTCTACTGCTTTACCACCCATTTTGAACTAGTACAAAATTGCTCGTAGTTGCTCCTTCTCCATCTTTAATTCAATATCCCAATTTGATCCAAAATTAATAATAAAACCAAAGTCGATATTACTAGAATACAGACCGAAAAATGCACTTTAAAATGATATTAACATGAACACGATGAAATGACACTTTCATTGAAAAAAATTAAGGTTAGAATTCAAAAATAAAAACAGCAATTATTTTCCTATCAATCTAATATAACCAAATATTAAATTTAGTTATCATTTTCTATAAAATATCTTTAAATTTAGTTTTTTTAGTGAAATAATGTTTATTTCTTAAATTGTTATTGATAGTAAATTTTTAAAAATCAATCATAGTTCAATTTTTAATTAAAAATCTAATAAAAATATCATAATACGTATGAAATTTTTTCAAATATGATTTATCATTTGACAAAAATTAGACACATTTGGCTCTACAAGTGTACCTGATGTAAACTAACAGTAAAATATATAGTAAATATTTAGATCTCCAAATCAAAACAATTCTCAATAGGTAATTGTCTATTGGTATGCTTTTGAAGAGAACAATCATTTAGATTAAAATTATGATTGTTTATTTTTAACCATGTGTTGTTGCTGAAGTATTATGCCGGTGATCTTGATCGTTGTAAATTACACGAATGTATCTGCAACGACTAGTTTAAGTTCTTAATCCACCTTATATATATATATATATATATATATATATATTATCTAAAAGCTTTCATAGGATCGATGAAAAGTCCAAATAAATCTAAATGAAACCTTGATAACTCTTATGATTTAGGCTAAGAATATCATGACAATTTTCGTAGATTAAATAAAAGAATTAAACAATATTTTAAAATTTGAGTCAACAATAACGAATTAAAAACATTTGGATGTTAAAAAATATAATTTATATATATAACGTTATAAAATAACCATTATAATAAAACTATATGCAATACAGTATTTTTAATGTCATTAAATATAATGTATTTTTTAAAAAAATACATAAGTCTGTAATTAAAAAGTTTTAAAATAGTCAAAGATAAATTAAAGATATTGATATGTAAACTTGTTAATAATGTAAATAGTATTGTATGTATCTAATTAAGTATGTATTACTATAAAATATTTAGTAATATTGATATTTTATACACAACTTATTTTTTGCTTTTTTAAATTACAGTCAAAAATTGTAAATTATTATTAGAACTAATACATAACTCGTCAAAATTGATGAGAGAATAAAAAGAAACATAGAAAAAGAAAACTGTTTATTGGTTTTTACTACATATATATTTAAACTTAAAAAATACACAAGAACGAAACATAATGACTTAAACTTGAAACCTATGAACTGATCAGGCAAATATTTCTCGTCAGATTGTCCTCAGGACAAAGTGACGAAAAATAAGAGTATATATATATATATATATATATATAATGTGCTTTAAATTTCAATTTTTAATGTACTTATAATTTACTGTATGTATTTTCAAAAGAATATCAAAAACACGATTTAAACCATCATATCTTTACTAATACAATATTATAATTAATTTAATAATAACTTATAATGTATTAGCGAAACTTGATACTTTATATATTAGTATTATTTATACGATACAAACATGATCATTGAATGTATAATCGCAGAAATATGATGTTAAACAAGAATTATAATATGTAAAAAATATTTAATACCATTCACTAGAGGCGTCTTTAAAATCAAATATAGATTACATCAGCTGACAATGAAATTTCTGTAATAGCAAAAAGATTATAACCGTAGTAATAAACTCCAGTGAAGTGACAACAGTGATAGTGACATTGACATGCCACGGGAAAATGTCAACGTTGCTACTGAAACTCAAATTCTTACATCACTTAATTTGTTACAACAATAGAGTTTTACGGCTCTTTCATAAATTTTATGTATATTTAATATTCCAAAAAAGTTAATCGAATGAAAACCTAATTATATAAAATGATAAGATTTTTTAAAAGAAGTTAAAGATTTAACTATAACAGCTTTTTTATATTTTGTTTTTAATTTGAAAATAATTTCAAATTACATATATATATATATATATATATATAGTCTATAACATTTTTTTATATAAGAAATATAAATTTTGTAAAACTTCGTATAAAATACATTCGTTCTAACATTATCTATTATGCTTTTCTTTATTATATTTTCAATTTCATTAAAATTATTGATCAGCTGTGGTCAGTTGCTTTACAACTTAATATTTTTGTATTTTTATGAGAATGTTATTAGTTTTCATTTAAATAATAATATAAAAAGCTTTTAACCATAAAAACGTATATGCATGTTTAACTAATTTTATATATAACTATTGAATATGTATTTTTGTACATTTGTAAATTTTTTAAACGAACCAAATATTCATTATACTTCGTATAAACTTTTATATTTGTTGATACTAATTTTTTATAATAAAAATGTAACTGTTTGTTTCAAAATATTATAGAGCAGATAACTACTTCATAACAATTTTTGTACAATACTAAAATTTACTCAATCAAAATTAAATTAAGAAATTTCTGTTAATACTCGTTATTTAAAATTGAAATCAAAATTTACGAGAAATGGATTATGTTTATGAACATTTTGTTGAATAAATTATTTTATAACCTTGCATCCTAAAATATCCTAAACAAAAATTTACTAATAAAATTAACTAATTACTAAAATTGATTAATTTGTAATTATGGAAATAGGTGTTATTAAAAGTAAAAAAATTGAGCAAATATTTTTATATGCTTTAAAATGGTATTTTTTATTTAATAGAATATATTTTCAGAACTTTGTTATATATATATATATGATGATTCAATTTAGGCTTTTATGTGAAAGTATTAAAAGGGGGCGCAGAGGTTAAGAAAAGGCATGTTATTTTTTATTTAGTATTTTAGTTCAATTCAATACTAAAATACAATTGAATTAAATGCTAAATGGAGAATAACATGTTTTTTTTTAATTTTTTCGTTTATTTTAATAGTTTCGTGTGGAAGCCTCAGTTCAATCACCCTATATATATATATATATATATATATATATATATATATATATATATATGTGTGTGTGTGTGTGTGTATATATATTTATTAACATAAATATATATAAATACATATGTATGTAAATAATCGTATTGTATACCGTAATAGGAAAACTCATAGAATATATTTTTAAGGCTATTTTAGTAAGAAAATATTTTACAAACGTGAATTATATATCCAATTAACCGAAATAATCATTTAAAGTTATAAGTATATGGATTGTACATAAATACATAATATTTATCTACTGAAATAAGGAGATACCACTCCTTTGGATTGCTATAACACGTACGGCCATATGAAAAGTTAAATGCACGAGGAAGAAACAATACCAAACATGCACTTATATAGCGTATTAATAACATATTTCAACCCTTAAAAAATAGCTATTAGGTTTTAACAGATAACATCGTAATATATTATGTGTACAAATTAATTTGGTGCCTTTTTATAGAAAATGAATGTTTTCGGAAAAATGAAATACATTTCAATCCTCAAAGTATCCCCTATTCTTTTGTATAACTTTGCTCTATCTGTCGGATCCCTTATAGAAAAAGTCATTGGCTCTGATTCAATGAAGTTGTAATACACTGTCTCGGATTCTTCCACTATTTTATCATTTTTTTCATATTTTATGCATCAACACCTACCTCCAAAGCTGGGCAAATAATTCCTGTGGCTTCGATAGTATTTTTTTTTAATTGGAATACGAAAAGTAAACAATGCTTAATATCCTGCTTTTCGAACGTCATCGTGTTTACTACTGATTTGTGAGGTTATTAACATTGCTTGGGCCAAGATATATAGTATTTTTAAATGTTAAGGTTAGCACTTTAAAATCTTAAAACTACTAGAAAATATTTTAATTTAAAACAGAGTTAAAATTACGGTGATTTTTATTAGTTATGATTTTATTAGTTATTTTTAAAATTATGATTGGTTCAATTAAAAGTCGAGCAATTAATTGTTAGACTTAATATATTGAAATAAAAGAAAGTTATTTATTACAATTTATGCATTTTTTAATTTTACTTCTTTAACATTTACTTTATAATTCTAATTGTCCATCTTGAAGTGTTAAGAAAAAGAACATTCCAAAAAATCGTGTGATCATTTTTAAATATTAAAAATCTATCAGAGAAAATGTTATGATCTTGATTCGCGTTTTAGAAAAATTTCTACCATATTTAAGAAAACATCACAAATAAATTTATTACTAAGAATATACGAAAATAAACATATATTTTTTTCGTTTCTTTTTAGGAACGATTAAATATATTTTCAATGAATTTAATATAAATATCTTTCCCAATAATCACAGAATTAGTTTTTGAAAACGAAATTGCCTTGCACGCGTTGATTTCAACTGATTGTAAAAGAAGGTTTTTTAATATTATCAACAACATTATATTTGAAATATTCGAGAAAAATTGTTATAATATATTCGTATTTACATTGTAAGTAAAAAATCTTATACTAAATCTTCTATTTCTCAATTTTTTATATAAATCTATAAATTCACAAAACGTTATAAAAATCAATTTGTGTGCGATCATCAATGTAAAAACCGATTGACAAACATTTCAAGATATTTTCGACCGTGTTTTTATATTATTTGTATGTTAAAAAAAAACACAGGTGAAAGAGAAACGTGAAAAATAGCAAGTAATGTGAGGTGTCCAGAACGGAATTTCGCACGCTACAGAAATGTTAAACTCAATCCAGCAATAAAATGTTTATACTGGACTATAAAAATTCCGCGCGTGGAGATTGGTAGCTAATGTGAAAATACAGTAAACAAGAACAGAGTTCCGAAGCTATAAAAGATCGATTGGTTTCTTTGGCAGTTTACTCGTAACACATTTTGTGTTCCTATCAAACTGAAAATCGTGTTCACGATCAAAGTTTCAATGCAATCCAGACATTTATTTTAATTACTTGTTTTTTCCAATTCATAGCAAAACATGTGAATTAGATTTCTATACATTTAAGTACTTGTTTTACTTTAATTAATATTTTATTTGATTGTTTTATAGCGTTGGTCGTAAATAAACGGATATATTCAAAGTGAGTTTAAGCTATATTTTAATTTAATTGTATATAAAACACTTGTATTCGTAGCATATAAATAACTAACAATTTTAAAGAGCGTCTATAAAAATGATGTCAATAAAAACAGCAGTAAATAACCAAAAGTTACATATAGATAACAAATATATTATGAAATTGACGAGTATATTTCATTATAAGATATATGATTAAACGAAAAGCAATTTATCTTTTATCTAATTTAATTTACAATTACTCTTTTAAAACTTGTCTATATCACGTACAGTTTATTATAAAAGTTCGGGGTTGAAAAATTATAAAATTGAAACAATTGTAGTAAAAAAAATTCAGTATTATAAATAATTTTAATTTTTAATATAAACCGCTTTGAAAAAATATCAGTGCAGGAAAAAGTTAATTTGTTTATATAATTACGTAACAAAAAAGATACTCAATTTTGAGAAAACTGTTTCATAAAATTATTGATGAGTAATAGTTTTTTTCTGTACACTATATATTTCTTTAAGAAAATGATATTGAAATATTTTAAATATAACTATTAGAATTATTATTAATTAAAATAGAAATATAATCGTTTGTTATCAAATTATTTGCTGCAATTAACATATTTTAGTATTTATACAATGGTTATTTGAGGAGAAATTTGCTCGTTTATCACTAGAATTATTTTATAATAATATATACATTACATGTTTTATTTGATATAAACAAAGGTATAGAATTTCTAATTGTTCAATCACGTTATCCAATATATTTAAGATAAATATGGACAAAGAGAAAACGAGAACAATTTGATGTGACCTGCATAACATTATTTGCAAATTTTGCGAAACTTTGCACGGAATTCGACCGCAGATTATTGGAACGTTTAAAATATACGGTGAGCATCTGCGATTAAAGGTATGTTAATTTAAGGTTCTGAATATTTCCAGTAAACGGAATTCAAACATAATGAAGAACACACCTATATGGGAATGACGCAATTCCTTTAAATTTGTAATCAAACAGATATGAAATTGAAAAAGTCCGTTTATTGAACTTTATGTTCATTATTTGTTTTCATTTTAAATTAAATTTTGAAAGATCCCGGAAACATCATGAAACCGAATGTTGTTTCATATTTTTTCACTCGGGTTTTCTTTTTTATTATTTGTACGTGTTTATCGTTTTTCGTACATGGATGTGTTATTTTTCTGTATATGAGTATTTTTAAAGTAACCGAAAAGCATTTTCATGAGAGTGAATTAAAGAAGTTACAAGTATATAATTTGATATGTTTCAACCTTTTTATTTCAATTATTATATTAGAAATCTTAGTTTATTTTATTTTAAAGCCAGATATCACTTATATTATTAAAGAAAGTTTTTAAAACAATTACTTTTTATACAGACGACAAAATTATACAGTCGAATTTCCTGTTTAATGATGATCACAAAAATGTCATTCTGGTTTTAATTCCAAATTTATTTAAAAATTATAATTATAATCGTTACACACACACACACACATATATATATATATATATATATATATATATATATATAATTAAGATGAATAAGTTGGTGTAGATAACGTATTCAATATTTGGTTAATGTTTTAACTATTAGGTTGGGAGAAAAATAATTGCTGTTTATGACCTTCAAATTCATATACCTTTTTTTATTCTAGTTGTATTAAATGATCCAGAATTGCTGGATGACTATCACCTAGATTTTGTACAAGGTCTCTTAATGTTGTGCTTGGTCCTGACTCAAGTAACGCTTTCAGTTGATTGTTATGAACTGAAGAAGGACTCTCATGATCTTCTTCATCTTTAAGGCTCTCGTCCTCAACACGGAATTTTTGAAACTACCATTACACCTTACGTTCCTTAACAGTACCCACACCAAAAGCATCGTTGAGTTTATGAGCAATTTCTGCTGCTTTACTATCTGTTATTTGCTTCTTTTCAATCTTTAATTCAATAGTTCAATTTGGAGCAAAATTAATGACAAAACCAAAGTCGATATTACTAAACTACAGACCGAAAAATGCACTTTAAAATAATATTAATATGAACAGGATGAAATGACACTCATTGAAAAAAGATTAGAATTTAGAAAGTAAAAACTGCAATTATTTTCCTATCGACCTAATAATATCTTAATCTAAATTATAAAAATATGTCATAAATTATTAAGTAATCAAATCTTTTTTACTCAAACTCTTATGCATCTTCAAACTGAACACAAATTAATTTCATACTTAATTATTTTTTAATAATCTTACGCTTAAAATATATAACTTTTATGGTAAACTATCATATATATTTTTCATTATAAAAAATAATTTAAAAATACTTTTATTTTAATGTTTATTTAAAAAAATTATTTAAAACATTATTACAAAATGCTATTTATTATATTATATAGATAAATATTAAAAAAATAATTTCAATGTAACTCTGTCAAAGTGTAAACTTTTTCAGAAAATATTTTCTTTATTTACAAATAAAGTATTATTTTTGAATAAAAATATTGTTCATTTCTGAAACGAATAATTTCAAATATGACATAAACCTACTTACCTTTATTCTAAAATTAATATATAACTAATTGAATTAAAGCCGAATCATTTTGACAGGAAATTAAGCTGACACTTTCAATTTATTGGTTGAATATCAAAACTTTTAGTGTTACAAATTTAAATTAAACATGAGTTATTGACGTTATCTTTCTATATTTGAAATTGAGTCAGTTGAAAATTAATTTGTTGTCAAAATATAATTATTTTTTGATATAACAGTGGATAGAATATTAATCCTTAAAAAATTAGTTTTTTGTAACTTTTAAGTGTTTTTGTTGTATTTACTTTCTTCACAATACAATTAAATACAAATTTTATCCTTGTGTAATATTAATATAAAATTAATATGTTTGATTTTTATGTATTATAATTCTTATTAAATTTTAAAATTCGATAAGTAAAAAATAATGTTAGTGTTTACATGTATATATATATATATATATATATATATATATAATAAATCGAACTGTATAATTAGAGATCAAGTGCATATCTCAGAATCGATCTTAGAAATGCTACTGTATTTAAATATTTATTGTTATCGTTTGGAATTTAAATACATAGCTGATATGTTTCTTGGATATTGTCTTCGGTTCAACTACCTGGCGAAAGTGATACGTGGTCTTCGATAAGAACTTATGACTCCGATGGGAGCTTCCATTCTCAACAGTCTATCTTGTGTTCACCAATAAAATATAGTATATGTGTAAGTGCGTGCATAGAATGAATAAACTTTAGAGAATTTGCATCCCCAAAGAACTTCAATCATCACTGGGTCGCTACTTAAGAAATTGAATGTAAATTTATGTATCGTACGTTTGTAGAAATTTTACGTTTCGTTAAAAAAAAGTTTTCCTGTGTAACTCATGTTACTTTTATGCACATACATATGTATGGTTAAAATAAATTCATACGATGAAGAATGATGTATTATTTTCAAAACATACAAGTTTTCTAGACATTCTTTCTTTTACAAATAGTTAAAAATCTTATGCTACAATAGTTTAGTGTACTAGTATTAACTCACATTTTTATTTTTAAGAAATTTCAATCAATGAGAATGAATAATTTTTTTTGTATAAAAATTATACATCTAAATATGTTTAAAATAAATAATTATATTTTTAAAAGTACCGTATAGTTTTAATGAAATTCACTAGGCCTTATAGCTATAATACATGCTAGAAAAGAATTGGTGAAAAAGTAGATGACAGAAAATTAAATTTTGTTATATAAAACAATCAGTTTAAATTCTTCTCTTAAAAGTTTTTTATTTAAATAATTCCAGAATGATATAAATGACATTTGGTGTATTATTTACGCACGGAGATTAATTAAAATCTTAATGAAATGAAGACAAGATAATTTTCACTGTAATGAAAAATACTTAATCGTGTATAGCTGAATAATATATTGCAAATGTATATGTTAGAAAGAAGGAAGTAACAATTTCGAGACCATAGCAGAAATTAATTGAATCTCATCATTTAGAACAGATATTGTGCAACCCCCGTTTTATCGACCTTTTGATTAGCTGTAAGCATTGCTAACATTTATTACACCGGCTTTTACGGATTCAGAACTCAGTTTTATAGCTAGAAAATAAATTTGCTCATAAGACACAAAAAGACGAAATTGTTTCTTCTTCGTTGAAGTCGTGAATTTCATAGTAAGAACTTTTATCCACTTATATACATATATATATATATATATATATATATATATATATATATATATTCATGCATACGGTAATAAATTATCAATTGTGTAGTTTAGCAAATAAAAACATGTAATTAAGAAAACTTAAAGATGTTTTTCAAGTTTCACATAAAATATTTGAACTCATAAAAACTGAGTGTAGTTTTTACTACAAGAATTATTTAAAAAATTCTAAGCTGGGGGTAATTCATTACATAGTAACTAAAACTAGTTTATTTCACCTTTCAGAGTACAAACTATTTTCTGTTTTAAGAATAAGATCTTTTTAAGAATTATTTGTAGAAATTAATAAGTGGTTATTCTTGAAATTTTATTTTGAAAACAATTATTTCCTTAATTTTATTTTAAAAAATAGATAACCCATTAATAAATCTAATATATATATATATATATATATATATATATATATATATATATAAATTATTCTTTCTCCAAAACACTGTTATATTTGTTTAGTAAAATAACTAGTGAACAAATACTTTTTTTTTAATATATATATATATATATATAAAGGTCTTTTGAGAAGTATGGTAAAAAAGAATAAAACATCGTTTTTTTGGAAAAAAATAAATTTTATTTCTCAATAGTCTCCATTGAGGGCTATATACTTGGTCGAGCGAGTCTGCAAAATATGCATTGACTCCAGGAATGGTATTATCATTCGATGAGAATTTCTTTCCATCGAGCCAAATTTTCAAATTTGAGAATAGGAGAAGTTGCACAGGAACATGTCTGGAGAATAATGTGGATGAGGAATCAGTTCGAAGTCTAATTAATGCAATTTTGCCGTTGTGACAGTCGATTTGTGCGTTGACTTGGTGAAAGAACATTTTTTTGTTCCCCAATCTTGGTCGTTTTTTTCGTCCCTTTTTTCAAACGGTCGCTTTTTTTCCATTTTTGAGGCAACTGCTACAATACTCGCTTTAAATATGTGTACAACGTGAACAACACATCAATTCTAGCTGAAATTTCGTCTATGCTAGTTTGAAATGTGACACTTTATAGTCCTATCGTTACCAAATAAATAGTGGCGTTACATTATAAAAATTTACCAAACTTTCCAAACAACCCGCGTAAATTATTAGTCGTTATTAAGTGTCATTAAATATCATCAAATATTTAATACAAATTTTTTATCTGAGATAATAATTATTGATGTGGAACAATTAATCAGGATAATAATTTTGTTTATATTATATGAATTTTTTTTATTAAGTGAAGAACTATATTAAAAAATATATTTTAAAAAAGTATAATTTTTCTACGATTAATTTTTCTCTCCTTTTGATACTTTATGTAAGTGAAATTTGTATTTATTACCATTTCTTCTAACAATTTTAATGAATTCTTTTTTAAAAAATAAACTAAATAATCAAGTTAAATAAATGTCACTGTTAATATATAGAGTATATTCATGAAGTGGAAAAAATATGCAATATTCATTTTGATATTCTATGAAAAAAACTTATTCAAACAATACCTAATACTGAGCAAAAGAAACTAGAAGATTGGCTTGGGCTTTAGGGATTTACCGGCTTGATTCACGTAAAAGAATGTATTGTTGTTGCTCCTCATTGTCATCCTTGACAGGTATCTAGAACCTTTGGCGAGAAGAAACGCTAATTAGTGGCTTAAATTTAAATTTATCACTTGATGAGTTTCGTAATGAAATTTACGCGTAAAATCATACTTCAAGAGCAAAATATGGCTTAAAGAAAGCGTTTTGAGAAGGTATATCCTTGTATAAATTGTGTTTAATCTTAAAATAATATTTAATTAATCCTATCATTCAAGAAATTATTAAAATTTAATATTTTTATTTCATTTCAAATAGATATATTTGAACATTTTATGTACATTAAGATTTTAAAAATTGAAAAAATTATTTAATTTATTAAAAATAAACAATGAAAAGTAACACAAAGTTTAAATATATCTATTAAATTTATTAATTTTAACCTAATTACACAATTTAATTTAAATTATTCCCTTCTATTAATTTTTTTAAATAATTAAAATGTCTTATTTATTGTAATTCCTTTTTAATAAAATTATAACTGATGAATCAAAAAACTCATTACATATTAAAATTTCATCCAATTAAAATATAAATTCATTCTAATTAATTGTTCCTTTTTTTAAAAAAGAACGTTTCTTATTATCAACATTACAGCGGAATCCAAAATAAGTATTTATCTAGATAAAAACAGATTTCATGTATATTTTTTGTTTAGTAATTTTAATTTTAAGAAGATAATATAGAAAAATAGTTATGTTAGTAATGATTTTTTAATGAAACGTTAAGTAAACATATGCTTCAATTATAATTAATATAAAAGGTGATAAAAATTAGTTAAAATAACAAACAAAAAGAATTGAAATCTGCATAGAAAACACACACACACACACACACACATATATATATATATATATATATATATATATAATATTGAAGATTCCATTTTCCATTACTGAAAGAGAATGCTCGAATCTTAAAAGATTGCATACGCAGTTATATTATTATTGTATGGCTGCCGACGCGTATAATTCCACCTCTTGTGACCTCTATTGAATAGTTCGGATGCTGGCTCGGTTGTCGGCATTAAGATCAAGAACAATACGCGTAGATAGCACTTTTATCTGACGACGCGATCTCGAACTCGCACCCGGCCCTATTGTTCCCGCAGACTTCGTTCATTTATCATATGATTCAACGGATCCCTGCTGAAAGGGGTCAATCACGTCAACGTTCGCCGTGATAATATTATGTCCTACGTAAGCTTCTTATTTTGTCAGCTGACAGCAGAGTAATGATTTGTTTACACGTGAACTTGCTCTGGTCTTTCTCCCAATTGCCATTTCCTGAATTATATGTGAGTGTGTAGAGGACTTAATATTCAGTCGAGTTTTAGATAAATTTTCGATTGTTATACGAAAAATGTTATTTTTAACATTTAACAAAATAGACCGCTTGTGCTCCAGAACTTTAATCTGATTTTCCTAATACATATTCATATTTTAATAAAATATAACATTTCAAACGTATATTTTCTATTTATCTGTAATTAAAACTTTAGTAACATCTAAACAAATGAATAAAATGTAAACACTATTATTTTCCTGATATTTTTGTAATAAATATTATTGTTTCTTATATTTTTTATTCACTCTTCATATTTCGAAAAAAAATCAATTTCAAACATCAGTTTCACAAATAAAAGAATTCAATTAGATTACAACCAATTATATTATTAGCTATTCTTATTACCTATATTCAACGGTATAATTTTTAAGATGAACACTTTTATAATATGTAATTTTGTTTTTAAAATTATCTTCTTTGAGCGTAAACTATATTATAAATAGAATGGTTATGTACAAAACCATTCATAGAGTATATCAAAACTTACCGGAAAAGTACCGGCTAATTTACCGGAAAAGTAAATTTAAGTAAAAAATATTACTTTTTTTAATTAAAGATTTATTTTTAGAAATTAAATTTATATCAGAAGACTTTAATACATATTTATTAAATTAAATTTAATGTAGTAATTTACTAATTACAGTTAAGATTAATTCTAATATGATTAAATTTAATAATATTAATTTATATTTTCATAAAATGTAATTAAATTCAATTAATATTTTATTCAAATTAAGAGTTATTAATCTTCTATCGTATTAACAATGAATCGGATATGAAAGATGTTTCAGAAATCATTTAAAAAAACTAAATATTTTATTATAGGTTCAACTGACGAAGAAATATAGCAACTAAACTGGAACGTCTGGTTGTTAACTTTCTTCTCTAGAATCAAATCAATTGTGTTAAAACTTATGTTATGGTTAGAAACAAGTTGAACTGAATTATCAACTTGTAAACATTTTATTTTCAAAATAGGAGGACATCTTTTTTTACCACTGTACGCGAATCCGGTAAACATTTTAAGAAAGCTGTTTGCTATGATCTGAAGTATTATAACAAAATTAAAACCATATTAACTGTATATCTGTGTTGTTATTATAGAAGAGGTAAACTTCGTTGTTAATTAATAACATTAATGTTTTATAGAGTCTGAAAAATGGCTATAATAATTTATTTTTTACAAATATAGAAAAATAATTCGCTGACTTAAAACACTGGTCTATCATTGACAAATCAGCGAATCAAACATGCAAAATATTTCAAAATTATTAAGAATTTCATTGATTTAAAAACATGTTTTTCAAATAATTGTTCACGGGTGTTTTAGAACTGTTCATCAGCACCTGATTTTAGTTAATGATGATTCAATTTAGGCCTCCATATGAAATCATTAAAAAATATCAAAAATTAAAAAAATCATGTATTTTTTGCAATTTTTTTAATAATTTTATGCGGAAGCCTAAATTGAATCACCTATATTTATAATGATAAAAATCCAAAATATTTAAATACATAGATCTTAGTGGATATACGATACAATCTATAAAGATTTATAAAGAGCTAGTCATGAAGTTAATTCTCTTCCATGATGGGGTGTTATTCCATCATAATATTACCACATGCGTTGTTTAATATGAAGTATCTTCTAACATCTCATGAAGCCGTATTCTCATGAAAACTTGTAAATCATTGTGCATTTAAACGGCAATTTACTGATATTAAGCGTGTGATTTGTTATAGTACTATCAACATTTTGATCTCATATAGTTCAATAACTAAATAAAAAGAGATCTATATTTGTAACGAATATTTTATTTCAAATAAGCTATTTCGTTAGTCACAAAGTTACACTTATTTTAAAGTTTATGTAATGTACATTAAAATCTAATTATATTTTATGAAAATGAAAAAAAATATTCAAAATAATGTTTTTATAATTAATAATCCCCGCAAATAAATTAAGAGTTCAAATTTAACTTCACAAAGAAGCATTTTCTTCTCAATTTTAAGAATACTCAAAAAAGCCTTTGATCTTTAAAGATTGGAAATATATTTTCTTTGTTTCTTTATGAGTATATATATATATATATATATATATATATATATGTATATATATATATATATGTATATATATATATATGGGTGTGTGCATTTGTGTATGTATTTATTAAAATATTAAATAATTTCTCAGAAAAATTATAAATTCAAAGGACTAGGCAGAAAGTTACTATTTTAATATATCAAATTAGCATTCTTATCCAGTGAAATAATCTAATAAAAAATTATAAGTCGTTGTTTCAGAATTTTTTACAATTAATACACATTTACGAAGAAATCATGCTTTTTTAAAAAAATATCATTTAACGTTCTACAAAAGAAATAGAAACCGATCGAGATATTCGCATGACTGGAAATTTAAATTTGTTTAACACACAGTTCGAACACGTAAATAGAAAAATGTGAATATATTTTCTTGCATATATATATATATATATATATATATATATATATATATGTATCTATATGTATACGTGTAAAAAATGTATATAATTCACGGAGAACAATAATATTATTCGCGTTCGTGAAATTTTCTGTTATTTATATCATGTATATGTGCAATCATATCGCGATACACATTCTATAATTTCAAAACAAAATTGCATATTATATACATAGCAAATATAAATTAGCTTTTATGTTCATGACATGAAAAGTAATTCTGGTTAGAGTTTCATCATGTGGAGAAACTACATGCATTGCATTTGTGAACATCATTTGCATATATGATTATGTTCACACACGAAGGAGGTATCATATTTTGTTACATTATTGTACAACTATGGAATTGCTGTGTTGATGCGGTAAATACGATCAGATGTATATTATTTAAGCTAACAGTTTACCAGAATTGTTCCATTTCAAGAAATACTACTAATTGTCTACAAATCATACAATCTTCGTTCATTAATATATATAATATGAGAATATACATATAATATAATATAATATATATATATATATATATATATATATATATATATATATATATATATATATATACATGTATTATTTAATTAAATCTATTCTATTATTGGAATTAATAAAATATCTTCAGCTTAAAAATGTATTTCACATTACATTTCATTGTCCATTAAAATATATTAAGTTTTAAATAATTTTTACAAGTGGAAATACATAATAATTTCAACATTTAAACAAATTAGTTTTTTATTAAATTTATATTTAATAAAAAACTAATTCTACACACTACAAAAGATTATAAATATGTAACATTTATTCACAAATATAGTGTTTGCCGCTGTACCTAAATTAATAATAATAGATGGTTCTGTTTCTACATGCCATAAAAAATTATCTTATAGAAACAACCAGTAATTAGAAATGAAATAATTTGTTAATGGCCTATGTGTATTTGATAATGACACTTGTTTAAATGATTAATAAACAATGATTGAAAGTTTTCTAATCGAAAAAAAATTTTAAAGTGAAAATTTATTTTGGAAAATAGATACAATTTATTGTTTTTATAGTACTCGTACTTAAAAAACTGTAAGGTACTTATCGATAAATCAGTCATCTTATTATGAAAAATGAATTATTATCATTAAAAAAATATTGAAATTATATAATATTATCCAACTTTTATTAAATTTACGAAGTTGGTTATTAAATTTAATTAAAAATATTTTCATGTTCTGACAATAAAACTAATATATATATATATATATATATACACATATTATATGAATATTTTCGCTTTATGTCTAATATTATACGTTAAACAAAAAAATAAGTTAAAATTACAAACATAATATTTGGAAAAACATTTCATTAATATATGGATTGATTCCATTTAGTCTTTCACATGAAAGTAATAAAAAAATTGTAAAAATTATAACAAATCGTATTATATTTTATTATTTACAAATAATTTAGTTCAATTCAATACTAAAATACAATTGAACTAAAATACTAAATAAAAAATAATATATTTTTTTAATTTTTGCGATTTTTTAATACTTTCATGTGGAAGACGAAATTAAATCAATATTATATATATATATATATATATATATATATATATATATGTACACATACATACATAAATTCATGTATAAATATTTACTTATGTATGTATTCACAACATACGTAAAGAATTGTCTGAGAAAACTAGCAGGTTTAGAATTTACGACCTTTTAAGATAAAGCTATCGCTCGAAGAATACCCGACTCCACAATACATATCTTAGTTGTACAGTTTAACATACATATAATATATATATATATATATATATATATATATAAAAGGATAATAACATTGTAGAATAAATTATTTTAAACTGACAGACGTCCAAAATTGTATTTGGACTAAGTATTAAAGAAATAAAATAAAAGTTTTATGAAAACAATATTTTTTTGTTTTACATCCATATGTTTTATAATTATATTTTCTATTTTAAAATCATTTTATTAATTATCTGTTGATTATCATAAAAAGTGTTGAATATTTATTTAATAATATATTTCAAATGTTAATTATTTTAAAGATAATATTATTGAAATTTTTAACCATATATAAACAAAATCATGTACTTAGTTAAAAAAATAATTAGGAAAATTAAAGTTAATTAAATAAATTATTTTAATTTGTATATATATATATATATATACATGTGTGTGTCTCTGTGTGTGTGTGTGTGTATGTGTGAGTACGATTATGTGTGTATGTGTGAAGGGTTTTTTAATAGGTACGCAATTTTTTAAAAGGTAATATTTCATTGATGTAAAACTGATGACTGTATTTTGATTGATATTTATTAAGTTTTGACATTGCCATTTTTAGTTATGGCTTTGTATACAACAAAATGACTCATTGAAATAATACAATTGTATCACAAAAATGGTCGTTTTATAAAAAATACATTTCTTAACTTACGCGATATTTATTCTCAACATACTAGTCCCTTTGAATCAACAATTCTTCAATTAATGAATAAATATGAAGAGGCTGGATCGGCTATAGATAAACATATTTATTTTATTTACGTATCAATTGAAAACGTATCGAAATTAACTTAGATCAATAGTATTACACGTTGTGCAATACATTTAGTTTAATAACTCAATAGTTGTGATTTTTCCGATTTTATACTATTAAATTTTACTATCTTTTAATCTTTATTTCATCTAATAGAACAAGTTTCGAACTTTTTGAGTTATTGATATACTAAATTTAAATAATTGTAGTAAATAATAAATATCATATTGTTAACAAGTCTGTATAGATTGCTCTTAAAAATTGTGTTATATTTTCTATCCTAGTCGTTTATAACTCGTAACACATTGACAAACATAAGGAAAGTATAAATTAATATCAAAATATTATGAAAGGTTTTGAAAAGAAAAAAATATTTTTCGTACCCGTACAGAAAATTGTAATATTTCTATCTAAAATAAATATCAACAATATGAAAATATGTTTTATATATTTTGATATAAAAAAATTACTGTATCGGTAACTAAGTAAATTTAAGATCTTTCTCTAATCGGTATCATTGTTTGAATTTGTTAGTCATTGTTTATATAAACAATGAATTTTAATCTAATTTTTCTTGCGAGTAAATATATATATATATATCAATTTGAACGTTATCCCCGAATATATTTTACACTGTATTTTTTTTTTTTTTTAAAAATATAAACAATATAGAATAATATATAATAATATGACGGAATAATACATTTAAAAATATATTGAATAACTACTATAAAATCCACAAAGGAATAAAATGCACTTCAATCTACATTATTTTGTAATAAAAATATTTCAAATGACCTCATGCCATGAATGAAACGTCGTATAAAAAACTAAAATTTATATTTATAAACTATGTTATATTTCAGTCTTCCATGCATGTTTATTATTTGTTTTTTTATTATAATGTTATGTTATATAAATGTTATTCAAACCATATATGAAATGATAATACAGATATAGATATTTTAAAAACACGACGTTAAAAAGAAAACATCGCAATATTGTTGTAACGTTGAGTCGATAACCACAAAAAGATAAACGTTGCACATTTTTTTATACTATTTATACGAGTCACATTTGTATCTATTGCAGCCGTGGTCTTTATTACCATATTTAAATTCGGCCTCCCTCATTCTGCATACAAGAGGCAACTGCTCCACGGGAGGTCTGCGACAGTTTGAACGCAGTCACCGAATGTATGACGTCTGCATGACAAAACTTATACAATTTGTATGAGTGAAAATAATTGATTTTAATCAGGTCTTTGATTTCTGATTGCTATTATAAATATTTGAATATCATGAATATAATTCTTAATATTTTGGTACATAAATTGTATAAGATTACATTTTGAATATTTAGAAATTGAATATGATTTTCATTTTTTAATTGTATTATTCAACAAAAGAACAAATATTAGATCGGTAGGAAAATAATTGCGATTTTTCTTTTCTGAATTCTAATCTTATTTTTTTAATGAAAATATCATTTCATCGTGTTCATGTTATCAACTCCAGCATTCCGGAATTTTACACCACTAGAATAAATAAACTTGTAATTAATTGTCAAAAATGCGTCGATTTTAATGCTACTTATTTCGATTAATAAGTTGTTAGCCGAGAAAAATGTTTATTAATTTGTAGGTAATAAACTGTAATTATTTTTCTACCAACCTAGTAGTTATCTAAAAAGATTTCAAAAATATGATAAGGGGAATTTATCAATTAAATTCTGGAAATTATAGGTACCCATAAATTATTAAATATATGGGTAAACCAAGAGCTAAACTTGAGATTTTCTTCTGTCCTTCAAAATTTCCTATGCGAGGTATAATTATTTAAATAGGACTATGTAAATTGAAATGTTTGTTCTAAACAAATTGTGCTACATTTTTTGCATAAGTTCAGTTTCAAATTATTTTATAATTGAATTTGGATCTCATATACATGCCCATCTTCATCTCAACATCTCCCCTCGTACTTTAGTAACAGTTTCACTAGTCACAAATAAACTTTTTCTTTCAGTTATTAACAATCATTGAATGTTTTTATCTCAAATATTATGCTCGTTGTTTAGATTATTAGTAATATGTTATTTTTACACACACACATAACATATGTGTATATATATATATATATAATATTCATACTTATTTAAGATAGTTTTTTTTTTGATTTCAAACTAAATGTTTCTGTATAAGTTTAAATTTAAGAGAATATTTATATAACTTTATAAAATCAATATATTTCAAAAAATTAATATATTTGTCATTGTAAATTTTGTTTAAAATGTAATTAAAGTACACATATAATTAAATAAATAAGGATATACGAAATTACAATTCATCTTCATTAATTAAATCATCGGCTTAGATGATAAATTTTAAATTACGTTCTGTAATGATGTCAATCTAGATCAAACTTATCTAATAAAATGATGTTTCCTTTCATCTCGTTAATTGCTTTCTAGAAAATGCAATATAAAAGAAAACGAACTGCACAGAATTTTTTCTTGAAACCGCAATATAAGTTAGTTATTTGTTTTTTCATCTTATTTTTAAACAGAAGCTCGAAGGAAATATAATTAAATAAATATAAACTAAGTAATTATATTTAATTCGAATAAAATAATACAAGATGCAATCTATAAAATTTTAATGTCTTTACTTTTTTATTACTCTCATAGGGATATTGTATCACAGGTCAATTATCGAAGTTATCATAAAATTATTTTAATAACCTGTATAGATATGCGGCGAATAAAAATGCATGAAATCCATTTTATTTACATATTCACATTTTATTAAAATATTCGTGTATATATATATATATATATATATATATATATATATATATATATATATATATTATGAATTATCATTTAATTTAATGGCTGTTTAAGGTTTCTATGTATTTTCATCTAGATGAAATTTTTATAAAAACTCGACACGTGTTTACGAATAATTAAGAAAATATTAGGTGAATAAATTAATTTGGTACCTTTTTTATAGAAATTGTATATTCATGAAAAAAAAAATAATACATTCTAGAAATATTTCCCATTACTCTTAATAAATTTTCTTCATTTGTCGGGTCACTGACAAACACTATAAAAAAAATATGGCGGTTTTGAGTCGATGAATTCGTAATGCATTTTTGGACCTCTTCCACTATTTTACCATTTTTGCATGTTTTATGCGTCATAACACATTTCTACAAAGCTGAACAAATCATTCCAGTGGCTTCGGTACTATTTTTTTCAACTACAATGTGAAAAGTATACAATATTTAAAATCCTACTCTTTGAACTTCATCACATTCACTACTGTTTCGTGGGGTTATTCTTACTGCTTGGGCAATATATATATATATATATATATATATATATATATATATAGTGTTTTTAAATGTTAAGATTGGCAATTTAAAATCTTAAAACGACAAGAAAATATTTTAATTTAAACCAGAGTTATGATTGAAAAAATTTAAAGCTCAGAATTATTTTTTACATATAATACTCCTATATACTGTATTTAAATATTTATAAACTGGTTTTAGAAAAATAATTATAAGAAATAAATTGAGAATCTCAAAGGTAGTTGTTAATTTGATAATAGTTGTATGTAAATTTTTAGATAATTTTTAAAGATTAAAGTTAAATAATGAAACTAATTATTAAAAATAGTAAGTGACGTCTTATTTTCAAAGTAAGGTATAGTTGTGTTGATAAAAATATAAAATAAGTAGTTTATGCTACCCTCATGTGTATATATATATATATATATATATATATATATATATATATATATATATATACACGAGAGCAGTTTGAACCTATAACTTGGTTCGATATTAGAGACAACAGCTTCAATTTCAAAGTTTGCTTTATTTATCGACATAATCACCTTAAAGATCGACTCATTTGTCCCAACGTTTTTCCAGCTTCGTGATTCCCTCCCAGAAGTGAGTTTCTTCGAGGTCCTCAAAATAGACGTTTACAACTTTATCGTATCTTTATTCGACCCAAATCGCTTTGCAGTTAAGAAAATGTTGAGTTTCGGGAACAGATAGAAGTCAAAGGAAGCCAAATCTCACCTGATTTGGCTTCCTGTGACTGTATTCATTGTATTCACCTATACAGTGAATGTGGAAGAATTTCAAACTTCGATTTGGCCAATTTTTGTTAAGCGACAACGTTTGAATGAGCTGGTGCACATTCATGGTGAAACAACTCTTTTTCTTGGCCATTTTGCGACATTTTTCCGTGATCACTGCCATCAACTTCTCCAAAAGTGTTGCATTGTATTGGCTAGTAACTGTTTTTCTTTTCTAAAGATAGTCGATCAAGAGAATTCTTTTCGCATCTCAGAAAACTAACGCCATCACATTGAAACCAGCCAAATGAACAGACTTTGCCTTCTTTGAAAATATTTCAGCGCATTAAATCCACTGTTATGATTACGTTTTTGAATTTGATGTATAATAGTGAATCCAAATTTTATCCATGGTCACAAAATACCGCATGAAATCCGTTGAATTCTTCTTGAACAGTTACAAGAAGTCAGATGGTGTTCGCGTAGGAACTCGTTTTTGCTCTGCAGTGAACAAACGCGGCATCCATCTTGTGGAAAGTTTTTTAATACGTAATTCATTACGCAAAATAAAATACGATCGCTCAGTTGAGATAGATGTGATCTCTGCCATATCGTTCACTTTCACTTGCCGGATTCCTGACGTAACAGCTGTTCTTGGCATTCCTGAGCGTGGTGCATCTTCAATGCTTGTTCTACCACGTTTAAATTCATTCACCTGAAGTAAAAAGTCAAAACGACGGTCTAATGTAGGAAATATCTTCTTGTGGATTTTCTTCGCTGTTTTTCTTTCAAAAAAAAGAACTGAATACACTTCGAATTACGATTTTATCTATTTTGCAATTCCGCACGAAACAGTTGTGTTGAAACAACTGTCAAACAAAAAATTAATGGCGGAATCACTTGCACATGTTTTACTAAAAGGGAGAGAACTGTATGAAAACATACACAGTTGTCCCCCCTCGCTCAATGAGCACTGGAATCAAGTTACTCTTCACATCGCCATCGTATATTATATATATATATATATATATATATATATACATTAAAAATCAATATATGTATAGACATGACTTACAAGTAATAGTTAGCTTTAGACTTTCTTTAAAAAGCAACTTTTATATAACAAAAAAACTACCATAATGGTGTCATATAACTATAATTTACAAACGCCTGAGTAATTCCCTATAGATGCTCGTTGGCTATCTCACATTTATATATCACCAAGACGACGCCTTCACGGTCTACTCGTTTAAGATTCTTTGCGAGGAACGATGACATCTTAAAGAATTAAACATCGTTCGCTTCTTAAATACGTTTAATATAACTAGTTATTAAAATTTTATTCTATTCTACACAATTTTATTCTCCGTTTACTTTTAATAGTTACATTACTTTTGCATTCTCTATTTCAACTGTATTCTCTATATGTGCACTGAATATATTTTTATTCTTTAATAAAAATAATGATTAAATGTCGCATTTTAGAATTTACAGACATTTGGTAGTTTTTTAGTACTTCTTTTAATTTATAGTAATTCAAGTGTGTATATATAATATTATTCTTGATATTTGACAATATAGAACTGTGAAAAGGGTTCATAATTTTTTTCATTTGAAAGATTCAGTATTTTAATTTTATACACTTTCAATACTTTTTTTATAAACGTAGATCGTCTATATATTTGTCTTTATTGTTTTTATTTTAATTAAACCTTCTATTGTTTAAATTCTGAAATGTTTTTGTTGGGTAAATAAAGAGACAAATGTTTTTGAACTGTTCCTAGATATTTACATATGTTTTATTTAAATTTTATTTCATTATTTGATACATGTATTTTTAATCTTTTAAAAATATAACTAATATAGTAATAATATAGTATTTATTACTATTTATATAGAAAACAGTACCTAGATAGAAGTTACATTCATTTATATAAAAAGTAACGTTTATATCAAGAAAATATAGTTAATTATGATATGCTGGAAATAAACAATTTCGATTATATATATATATATATATATATATATATATATATAATATTGTCATTATAAATATATGATAAATGATTAAAAATGATTATATTTGGATTTTATCTGTATTTCATATACAATGTTCATATTGAATAATTTATTTAAAATTAAATACTCTTTTCAGATTGAAAAACAATAATTTACAAATTTTTTTTATAAAAGAGAAATTCATCTTTCTAAAAAATAATTTACCTTTAATCAATTTTGTAATCTAAATAAACACATTATAGTATTTCACTAAAATCCTAATATAACTTAGAATAAAAATATCTAAATTGATATAATTTACACATATAATATAATTCTCAATAAATTGCTTTGCATTAATTTTATATTTAATACTTAATAACATTTCTTTGTAATTACTCTAATTAATGCATTGCCATAGCTTTTTAATTAACATTTAATTATTACAGTAAAATAAATGGATGGATGATCAATTTCCTTAAGTAGATTTTATTTTAATGATTAGTACTGTAACTTATTTTTAGTCAATAAAAATTTTAATGAAATTAATTAATAATACGTTTAAAAATATTTAAATACTATCATAGTTTAGTGTAAAGTATTGTATATTTGAAATTAACTTTGATGTAATATTGTAGACATTAATTTATATATATATATATATATATATATATATATATATATATATAATATACAGTGTGTTTGATTGAACTTTGTCCGATTTTGTTTTGCTGCCATTTTTGTTTATTGTGTAGTTATTAAGTGTAATATGACAATGGTGTAGTTCGGATGCAGACAATTCATTATGACGAGCTTAACATTGCAGCAACGTGTTATTGTAATTAAAACATTTTATCAAATTGAACCATAAATTGTTAATACTAGAAAAAATATTATGGATTTTTTTTGGTGTACATTATGTTCCTGCAATGTCACCAACACAGCGTGTAATTAAAAAAATTGAAACGAGGTGTATAGTGAAAGATTTACCGAACCCTTGTAAAACCCGTACAGCACGTACGCAACGACACATTGATGTTGTAAGAGAAAGTGTTTGTGAAAATACTAACACCTTCGTTAGACGTCATGCACAAGAAAAAGATGATTAAACTCATGGTATGTGTTCAATTTTAAGGAAAGATTGACTTTTTTTCACAAAATTCAATGGACACAACAACTGCAAAGAACTGACTATGAACGCCGTCGAAAATGGAGTAATAAGGTGTTACTGCTCAATTTTTTTTGAAAATTTAATCATGAGTGACGAAGTTCATTTCAACATGCTTGAATATGTAAAAAAATAAAACAGCCATTATTGAAAACCGGAAAACCCAAAACTGATCCATGAACAACCTCATGACTTGATTTCCTTCGTAAAATGACTGTTTGGTGTGAAATTTGGGCTAGTGGCATCATTAGACCATTTTTTTGAAAATGTTAATGGACATGTTATTACTGTAACTGGAGAATGATATTGTGTGATGCTACAAAACTTTTTTATGTCTGAAATTAATGAACAAGGTTTACAGTACATGTGATTTCAACAAAACTATGCTACATAGTTCACGAATTTCATGACAATCATTTAAAAATTTGTTCACATCGATTGGCCATATATATGCATCTCGTTCGCCTGACTTGTCTGCGCCACATTTTTTCTTTGGAGATACTTAAAGGAAAAAGTCTACACTAACAAGTCAGTATCAATTCAATAACTTAATGATAATTTGCAACAAAAAATCTTACAAATAACACCAGAAATATGCAAAAAACTCATGAAAAATGTAATTGAAAGAGCCTGTATTTGTAGTGTGGTCAGAGGCGGCCATTTGGCAGATATTATTTTTCATACTTCCACCAGTTAAATAAACGATCAATAAAAAATAATTAAGTGTTTTATTTAAAATATCAAAAAACAAATTCGGCCGAAGTTCATTCAAACATCCATATATATATATATATATATATAATCTTCTGAATGTCAACCTGTGATGTGAATAAAACGTTCTTCCTAATGAGAGCACATTGTCCATCCGAGCATGATACGTTTTTTTTTTAAATGAATATAAGCTGAAACTAAATTGAAGTTAACTAAGCTATTATACAGGATCGTAAAAATGAACTTATACTTCATGACAATTTTAAATCTGCCAGGAAGCTTATTACTGTCTGACCATCGTTATAATAGCTGCCCGTCGCATTTAAATTACAGTAAGCCAGATAAAATAATCACGTATGATTTCGTGATCATCGGTTCACGTTATTTGTTTGGTCGTTCAAAAGACGAGATTTCAGAACATCAAGGCTTTTCACGTTGTCCGCGAGTTCTGTCATGACAAGTTAATTTATAGTTTTATTCTGAATGTGCAAAGTCTATTTATGACATCCGCGTCTGGCACTGAAACAGGCTTAGTGTTAAATTTTAATCCTTTACGGAAAAGGATTTTCATTCGCTTCTTCTTGTATCAAAAAGTGTGAACTGGATTTAAATATAACGTTGACGTTTTTTTTTCATTATTATTATTTATTGTTTCTTTAATGATTTGTGTTGAATAATGTAGAATATTATTCGAATTAGGCGAATTATATATTTTAAGATTGAAATTAATTTTTATAAGAATATTACAATATATTCACATATTAATATGTATATGTTGCAAAAAGAAAAAAAAATGAATTTATTTTTATAATATTTACATAATAGTAATTTCATTTTTCCATATGTTTCTAAAATAACAAATTTAATGAAATCTATTTGAGATGTAAATTAAATTAATATTTTATCGTTCTAATTATACTTTATTTAAAATAAATACTAAATTACTACAAATTTTTAACAAATATTTTCTTTCTAATAATTTAAATTATAATGGGACAAATTAACATATGTATACTCGTATATTAAAACGAAATATATTAAACAACAAAAATCGTTACTTGAATGTGGTATATTTTTTAAAGTGTTAATATTCTGAATCCAAATATTGAACATTTACTTCAGTACTTTTTAATGAATCATTTTTAAATTACAAACTTTTATATTTTCACTTGACCATTAAATAAATGTTTATTTTCATCACAAATATATTTTTAATGACAAAGTAATTTTCACAATTCAAATAAAAAATTAATTGATAAACTCAATATTTTTAGCAAAAAATGTCTATTCAAAAGAAAATTTATTTTACGTAACATTTATTTAATTTGAAAATTCGTAATACTTGTATACATAACACATATATATATATATATATATATATATATAAATTTTCCAAATAATTTTTTTATAACTTGTTGAAAAGTATATCTGATTACCAGATTATAAAGTTAAAATTACATTGTATTCAAACATGAACTGCGACTGATTACTATATAATTTAACTAGAACGAGAAAAGTAAAACTTCTTAAAAATTCAACTTTTCAGACTTCTGATTGTAAATGAAGTATTCAATAGTACTTTATAAATATTCAATTCCAAACTTTTCGTATGTTGTTTGTATTATTTTAATTCAAATATCATTTTATATATTTTTTAAATAATAAAATTAGATTACAATCAGCTAAGTTTTTATTATTTAATTAATTTATTTTATAATTTTAAGTTTTATGTCAACAAATAATACACATATAGTTATATTTTTATTTACAAAGATATATTGCAAATAAAATATATCGACAGAATAAAAGTACAATAAAATCATTGAGGGAAGTAATTTCTTAATAAAATTACATAGCTGGATGATCAGTGAAGCAATTTTATTTCTCACAGTCGTTCTATGAGAAATTTGATATTTGATGAAATTACTTTATCGGTTTTATAAGTTAATCACTTTATTACGTTCAATGAACTGTAATTAAAATTTAATAATGCTTGACGTATATTTTGACATTTTATGTGGATGTGCACTTAATTAAAAATATCATTGTATGACTCGTATTTCTATGCACATACACACACATAGACATTCGTATATATATATATATATATATATATATATATATAAATTAATCATTAAATACTAATGAAAAGTGTGTGTGTAGACTGCAATAAACAACATTAAGTATAATTTAAACTAAAACTATAATCCAAAGAGTTGTGCTTCATATTATTGTCTCTAAGGGATAAAATATGTTGGCTTGTTCATAGGTATATGATCAAACCGTTATTAACCCTTAATGGCACTTGCAGCGACATGGAAAGATTACTTAAACAACTGATGCTAACAAACTTACCGCAAAGTTGCAGTTATGGATTACTTATTAGGAGTGTCCGATAAACTTTATATTATTAGATTATAAAATAAAGTTATCCCATATATATATATATATATATATATATATATTATATATAATATATATATAATATATATATATTATATATATATATAATATATATATATATATATATATATATATATATTGATTGAACATAGACTTCCACAGTTATCCTTCATTTAGTATTTTAGTTCAATTGTATTTTAGGATTGAATTCAACTAAAATACTAAATAAAAGTTTGTGGTCTTACTTCAGAGATAACAGATATAACATGATTTAAACAGTCCAAAATAGATTTTTTTCCAAATGTCAGTTACTTCTAATGACACATTTTCTGGTTTATCTTAATATAAATTGATAAGTGCGCTAAATGTAATATTTTTGTAAAGTAGCAATTATGCCTCGATCAAATAACAGAATAATACTTATTGTATTGTACGGAAAAACACTATCTGCACATTTTAATGGTCTAAATTCGAATGACCTGGTGCATTGTCAACTATTAACATAACTATTAATAGAGCTTTCTGCTTCATATAATTTTCATGCATTGCTTAACTTCAAATCCATATTCAAAAGATACGGTTAAAAAGACTCAATTGTATATATATATATATATATATATATATATATATATATATATATATATATTAATTCAAATACGTCTTCAAGACTCTCACTCACAAGTTTCAATTGAGTTTATAGGTGTCTACATACATTGATTATGATTTTAATAATCAATAAATTAGAAAATGTTTACAGGCACCTACATTAAATACCAACAAACGTGTTGGTATTTATATATGCATATATATAAATATATATATATATATATATATATATATATATATATATATATATATATATATATATATATATATACGCGCACACGTGTTGCTTATATATCGACATAAAAGATCATATTAGTTTCCAATTTCTGATTGTTTCATATATTGCAAGAACGTTATCAATTATTTCTCCTTGATCGAAGCTTTAAGTTTATATATACATATGTCTGTATATATATATATATATATATATATACACAAATATATATGTTATGTCGACAATACCTTGCGTAAACAGTTAAAGTGTTATTTAATTAAACAGCCTTGGGATATCATCCACGAGCAGCTACGATATAATCAGGGCATATGGCATGCGCAAGGATTTGAGTTAAATATAAATCAAGTGTATAGGGTGCAGCACATGGTACATGAGTGTTATTTAACGTTAGTCGCATTAGACATATGCTTCAACACAGGATAATAATTTTCAAATCGCATGTGTATCGTTTGTGACAACTGACAACTGTAATTTGTAATTGTTAAAACAGTAGTCATGTTTCATTCTATCCAATATTCGACTAGATTTTCCAATTTATCAACATTGATTCAAATCTAGTATAAATAACAATATTAGAGAGATGGAAATTAGGCATAGTAACTAGTATTTTATACAGTAAATTTATTAATTCAGTCAAAATTACAAAGAGATAAATACATAAAATGTAGATAAAGGACGACTATTTTAAATAGCTTTTATATAGTTTATTTTAATATTACCTATATTCATTCGTTATTTAAGTTTATATAATATTTTAACCACTTTATCATTTTCATTAATGTTTTTTTATTAATATTAAAAAGTAATACCTTGTTAAACTAGCTAATATCTAGAATAACAATAAATATTTCCAAAGAAAAAAATCTAAGGGGAGGTTCTTTATTTTCTTTGCAATTCTTGCAATTTAGAAGAATCGTTTGACTTTATAAGTAATATGTGATTTAATATTTCTATACATTTAATAAGGTCACATACATACTCATCAAAAATATACATACTCGTTTTTTAATAATACATACATACCTATAAACAATTGAATATAGTTCTAATGAGACATTATTGTATGTATTAGGTTATTAGAAAAATAATTGCGATTTATATCTTTCAAATTAATACACATTTATAACTGATTTAATTTTTCTAGCTGATTTTAATGGTCAAGAATTGTTGGATGACTAACATCTAACTTTTATGCAAGCTCTCGAATTGTTGTGCCTAGTTCTGATACAACTAACACATTCTTTAATTCAATAGCCCAAATTGAATCAAAATTAATAGTAAAACCAAATTCAATGTTACTAAAATACAACCCGAAAAGTGCACTTTAAAATAATATTAATTTGATGAAATTACACTTTCATTGAAAAAATTCAGGTTAGAAGTCAAGAAACAAAAACCGCAATTATTTTCATACCAACCTGATATCATTCATTCGATTTGTGGTATCTAACGTCGAAAAAAATTAATTGAGGCGTGTTTCCGTCGGTTGATTAGGTTGACAATATTTTTTTATAAAAATATTTCAGCCTTTTTGTGTACAATTATACCATTTGCCTACAAAATGAAGTTGGATTATGAAAGAGAAATATCAGTTTTAGATTCAATAAAGTTTGTACTGAGGATGCAATGAATAAATTCTTTATCGGTTCTAAAAATGGTGTTTAGTGACAATTAAGGAAAAAATAAAATAAAATTCATAGATAAGACAAAATTTTCTTTTTTATTAGAAAAACGTGCTCGTTATAAAAGTAGAGTTCATATGGACATATATTCGAAAAAACAATTATGATCTTTTATTCATTAACCTCAAGAGCATTTACTCACTACAGATGTGAACAAATTGTTTCAGTATTGGTAATAACTTAAATCGAATATATTTATTATATATATATATATATATATATATACATAGTGTATATGAATATGTATTATATGTTTGTCTTTTATTTTTATAATCAAATAAAATTCTGAATAAAATCAGTTTCGTTAATATTTCATACAACAGAAAGTGACAACTGTGTAATTTGACTTTGGTGGAAAATTTAGCAGCGATCAATCATAGGAGTCGATGAGGTGTTTCAACATTGGTGACACCTATGTGCTACAAAATCACGGCAGCCAATTTGTTACATACAGTTTGTTCAACAATGAGTTTATCGAGCTACGAGCTGTATGTAAAGGGTTGTTGCTAGTTTACACGCGACAAAACTTTATAATAAGTTGTTTGACACGCTACTTCAAAAGGGTTTTACTAAACATTATTGGTAATATTGCCACTTACAATTACACTGCGACCACGTTCACAATGTTTTAAATTATAATAAGATGGGATACTATTATAGACAACGGTAATCATTTTCCTGTTGCGAATAAAACTTTCATGTTATGTATCTTGAATTATTTATATTTCGTGATATGACAGTTTAATACAAGAACAAGTCTGATGTTGTCTTCTCAAACTATTGACTGTGCCAAATTTTAATATTTCAAACGTAATCCACTCGAAAACTATAATAGTGTGCAAATAAAACGAATCATTGACCGGATTATATAAATAATTTATAAATAGTTAGATTTTTTCATTATATTGTATATATTTTTAAATAATTTTTATATTCATATATAAATAACATAAAAAGTGTGTCTCATCTTTATATAAATGTATATATGTGGAGGTATGAACTCTATAGCAAAAAAAAATTGAAATAAAAATCAATTTTCCTACTAAACAACACATACAATGTTAACATATTTGTGTCACTATTTGAATCGATTTTAATCCATTCACATTTTGTGCATACAAACACATGCATTTGTACGTGCTTGGTGGAGCGCGAAAATTTGCGTGCACGCTACATCATTTCAATAAAAAATTTGTAACGAATGCGTATTTTACATCAAATAAAATGTCATGTTGTTCAGTATCGGCGGTTAAGTTTTGTTGATAGACATGCATCGGCGGGGCGCCGCTATGTCTATTGCGTGTTAAAACATATCGAAATGCAGACAACGTGCGTGCAAATGGTCACATACACGACACCACGAATAATAAAAACTCACATAAAACTCATTATTTGTACACCGGTATCTATGAGCGCCGACGTAAACATCAAATCAAATTATTTGTCCGTGTTTTTTTAATGTTTCAAATTGAGTCTAGTCATGAACAATTTTTTCTTGGTCTTGAACAAAGTACTTATGTGTGTTTCAATCACATAATAAGTACTTAATGTGTAAACTAGATGTATATCAGGTTGATCAGTATTTTGAACTTATGAAAAAAAGTGTAAATAATATTGCATTTGTTTCCAATCGACAAAACGAGTAGTGAATTTTTATTAGATAAACATTATAAATATAATCATTTAAATTGTATATATTTAAATATATTTTATAGATATTAAATACACATTTTTCAAATTTAATTAAATTACAATACATTCTTGTAATAAAATATTTATTTTTGGAATACAAGCTAACAAACTGCTTAATTAAATTTTGTTATCTTTTATTTAAATTATTCTTTTAATAAATGCGCGCTTTTTTATTTTTAAGTCCAATTTCAAGACTTCAGTACGCTAATAACTCAATATATATATATATATATATATATTAATTATTTTGTAATTTTTTAGAAACAAAAAAATACTGTAAGAAATGATAGATTTTTCAATCATATTTTTTATAAGGAATGAAAATATAACCTCATTTTTTTGTAAAAAGTCGATACTTGAAAATACGTCTATTAGAATAAAACATTCACATTAGTTATTTTTAGTAATATTCGAAAACTAGAAACTATTCTCATACTTTTGTGAACTCAACTTCGAAATCGAACCAACTCTACACTTAATTTTCAACAAAGTTGAATATTTCTATTTTCTTTCTTTAAACATGGACCGTTTCTTGTTCATTTTGCTTATAATAAACATTAAATGTCCTAGATAAATTATGATTTTAAGTTAAAAAGACAAACTAATTATTTTACAATGAACTATCGTTGCATTTATGTCTGAAGTACGATGAGAAATCATTAAATCAGTTCTTAATCTCATGTTTAACTTGAAATGTAATGATCACGTCTGGGTTACATCTTGGCACAACAAGGAATGGTTCCTGTGGGAGTAGACAAACTTAAATTAGAAGAGTTTCGGTAGTATTCCGGCGGCGATAAGCCCCAAGCACACAGGACCAGCGTGAGCGACCACGCGTGGACCCTGCTCTTATATCTGGATTAGTTTTCCGTCCCAGAGAAACTTACTGCACAACTACGCTTCCACTGCATACGTGAATGTGAACCTACATGGAATATACTGTCGAAATATTCATTTATAATAAGAACCATGTAACACATGACGTATTTTAGATAACTTATTTTGTTAACTTTTGACAAGTTCTTCAAGTAGGCACTTTATGTGTAAAGTCAACGTGAAAGTTTATGCACACACTTTTTTGTTAATGCTAAAACATTAATTTTATATTAAAAAAGTTATTTTCAAAAGTGTTTATAAAAAAACCTATATATATATATATATATATACATATATATATATATATATATATATATATATATATATATATATATTCATACAAGTTTGCAAGTATTTGTTTTGATTTCAATCTGTATGGATGAATAACGTTAATACAATCCAATATGTAATCACAATTACAATAAAAACATGACAAATTTCAATATGAGATACGAAACTGTTAAAATACTAAATTGTTAGATTTTTTGAAAAATGAAGACGAAATCTGATAATATATCGAAATCACGAGGGTTGTGACCCCGTGGTATTTGAAAAGGGATTGATATTGAAAATGATGAACATATTAGAATCGGTAGGTTAAGATGACATCATAAGTCTTTTGATATTATACCTGTACGCACGTCTTACTCTAAAATTTCTTTAAGAAAAATTAAATAATTCCATGTTTTTAAGATCATTTTTATAAAAAAGTGATTTTTGTTATTGAAAATTATTTCCCTTTTTCTTTTAATGTTAATATCCAAATTGTCCAATTAAAATATAAAAAAACACATTTAATCTTATTATTAATATTTTTTTTAATTGTTACTTTTACTTATAAACTTATTAAAATTAATAATAATAATATATATATTAATAACTATTTTATATTTTAAACATCAAATAAGGAAATTAGTTGTTGATCAATCATTTTAAACATAAATTATTTCAATAGACTTTTACATTTATTAAAAATAAATATTACTTTTTCAGATTTACAAAATTTCGTTTTATTCAATACAAAATTTGAAAAGAACATTTATGATTTTTAGTTATAAGTTTGAATATTTTAACTAACATATCAAAAATATATCAATTGAATTTTTAACTTAAAAATGAACTTAAACATTAATTAATGTTAAACGCGTATAAAGACTCTCATGAAAAGTATTTATTTTTAAGTCATATTTACTAACGAGTATATCACTGGTTCTAATTCGTTAAATTTTATGAAATTTGTTTTTATAAAATACAAAAAGATTTAATTTTTTGTAGTAAAATTAAATAAAAATAATTAAATTACTAATAAGGTTGAACATTGAACTAGTTATTTGTAAATAAACACACGGGTAATATTATTTCACTATAACAAAACTCTTTTTATTTTCTAATATCGTATTTAACACAAAATTGCAACTTAAATTTTGTAAATGCTTATAAAATTTACTCGAAAAAATTTAAATATATGACCGTATTCTTTTATTTCTAAAAAAAAGACATTAAATAAAATTATTAACACATACTGTGACGAATGTAAAAAGAAAAAAGAAGATTTTTTATAATATAACAAAATGTCTCAAGCAAGTTACAAAATGAAAAAAAATCAGAATATTTCACAGACGTCCGTCCATTATTCGAACAAACAGTACTAAAGATGAAATAATATATAAGAGGTACGAAAGTGACGTCAGATGCGTGCGAACCAGCAGCAGGAATGTAAAATGTGACGCTGAATAAGTGGCCGCCGCTGTCGTCTAATGGAAGAGGCGTCAATCCGTGAGACGACTTAATCTTTATACCTTTCGAAAGAATTTTCGGCGTCTATTTTCATAATTATTCTCGTTAAATTAAAATCATATTTACATTCCTGTTATAAGTATTCCAAACATTTGTTTTAATTACTATTCAATTAATGAACGAATTTGAAATATTTTACTGGTATTTTATAAATGCATCTATTTGTAAAATTAAAAATATTATTTTTAAAGTTTCTTCATATATATATATATATATATATATATATATATATATATCGAGAGAGAGAGAATTAAATTTATCTATATAATACACACTTTAGAATTCCAACATACATACAGTTATTAGATTCATTTTAGTTTTTATTGTAATTAAATGATGCATAAATACATTAAGTACACGAAGTATGCAGAACATTTCTCTAGTTGCTACATAGCAAGCATGCAACGACAATAGTGTACAACAACTTTTATACAATTTATTAAATAAATGTATAATGCTATGAGCACATTTTTATAAATTTTTTTGAAAATAATTCTTTTAAATCTAATTTATTGGTTCATTTTCTACTATATTTAGTTCTAAATAAATATGTATGTAATTATATATTACTTATAAATAAATAGGAAAGAATTTTAAGCTTACTTTACCTACTAATTATTCAACTACCCTTTATTAAAGTATTCAATAGTTTCATTCATTATTATTCAAAAAAAACACATAGAAAAACTTATTAATGATTAAAAATAAAATTATATATAATTTTTAAATTAAATATACGTATTTTTTGTACTTCTTTCAATAGTCTATGAATAAAAAACATTATCAGCAAGTGTACTGCTAGTTCTTTAGTACTCGCGTTTATTTTAAAAAGGAAATGAAAATGAAATTATTGTCGGACTATCTTATAGTTCTTTGCAATACTTTCTTTTATAATTAGAAATATTTAAGACTGATACAAGTGAATACATAAAACTGCTAACGATGGAATATAAATTTAACGAAATTAAATTACTTAAACTTTTCCAGAGTCGAATGTTAAATTACAATTCTGAAAATAAAATTAAATAGATTAAACAACAACTATTTTCTGATATAATACTCTAAATTTTTGTCACTACTAGTATAATAAACAGATATTACGAAAAAAATCGATAATAATAATAAAAATATATTTTTATTTTTAAATTAGATTAATTTTTGAAATTTTAATTTTCAAATCAATACATAATTAAATATTGGGCATCTTTTTATTTTACTATTTGATTTATTATGTAAATATTTAGATCATATATATATATATATATATATATTAAAAATAAAAAAATGACTATTAAGTGAAGGATATTTATTAAGATGTACATAAAAAGGAATGTTTTACTTGTAAATGTAATTATTCTACAATATATTCATAAATAAATAAAACAAAGTGGATAATAGTCAATTTAAATACTCATCTAAATTCAAAATTCAAATGTTTCATGTTGATACTCATACACACAACAACAAATTATCTCAAATATTCGAAAATCCTTTGTTAGAACATTTCAGAAACATTCAAAGTTAAATCTTTTAATAAAGCGTTTTACTAACGAAAAACAAACAAATATCTATAATTCGTACTTTCGATAATACGTCCTCGAGAATAAACATTGCGATGTTTTCTAACAAATATCTTTCGCGAAGAAATTTACACTGGGAACTAATATATATATATATATATATATATATATATATATATATATATATATATATATATATATCTTATAGTTGTAACCGAATCCTTTTAAAGCAACGAACAGCGTTGTCTTGCCGACAAAGATCTTAAGCGCTCGTCATGCCGTTGCTATGGTACATTTGTCAAGTATGCATCGCGTTTGGCATTAAATTTTAAGATCATTGGTTCGAAGCGTATAAAAGCATTTTAGATGGCTCTGTGCACACGACAAAGCTGAAGAGAAAGTGCGGGGTTTCGAAACATCTTTGACGAAAGTGTTCTTAGGAATATATACATACTTATATATATATATATATATATATATATATATATATAAACACACATACAGTGAATTTTCCACACGTTCCACAAGCTTTATTTCAACTTAAAAAGAATTAAGGAAATCGATAAGTTGATAAATCTGAAATCGGTTACATAAAAATATTTATATAAAGAATATATTCTTTTAATTTCAAATGTATTTAGAATGGTATATAAATCAATAAAGATATTATTCATGAGTAATATTTTTTGTACATTATATATATATATATATATATATACTTAAGAAAAATATCCATATGAAATAAATTAGTATTTAAAAATTTTAACTTTAAACGTTAATACTTTTTCAGTTAAAATCTGTTAAGTTCCTTTCATAAAGTTTTGCAAAATTGAAAAATATTATCTATTTTATAAATATTAAACAGGATTTTAATATAAAAATATGGAAATACTGTTCTTTCAAGTAACTTTGAAATTGTTTTAAAATTAATTTTTTTTCAATTAGATTGTTCGTTAGTCTATTTGGTTTTTAAGGATTTTACCTCTCAAACAAATATATTTAGAGTAATCTATAATTTTTTAAAAAATCAATATATTTCTATCGAATATACACAGTTATGTAAACAATGAAAGACTATTCCCAATGCAGGAAATTTAAATACTGTTTTATACACATTTTGTAAAAGCATTATAAAGTCTAGAGAAAACCTTTTTCGACTGTGGTGGTTATCAAAAAAATGGGTTTCCAGAATTCTGATTTGTGATAGGTTTAAAACACAGTTATTTTATTAAACGTTATGATTTAGGTATTTGTTATATTTTATTCATTTAATTATAATTATGTGTCACAGTTTTGAAAATAATTACTGTACTCATAGATTGAAATACATAATACAAAATGAGCATAAGAAGAATTTTTCGAGTCTGGAAAAGATATAAATAAAAATTGAGAATTATTTTAAATATCACGAGGTTAACCAATATTTTTTTCACATATTTGAGGTATCACATATTTGAGGTATTTGGATATCTCTTTTTTTGTTATCATGGTATTGATGGCCGTATCACTGGGTGCAAGATCCCGACAACAGCCTTTTCCGTATGTTAATTTGTAAAGTGTTTATCATTTGTTATTGATTTCTCAAAGAGTGTGAATATCTGGGAAAAGTTTAATGAATATGTTTCTCTTTTTCTTTATATATATATATATATATATATATATATATATATATATATATATGATTAAAACTCGATATAATAATAAAAATCGTATAATTCTTATTTGTTATCAAGTTTGAGACAAGCACATACATTAGGAGCATATCAATCATTAGAATTAATTTCAGTTTTATATTTTCATTAGGTATTATATTATCGCATTGTATATCAGACATTAAAAAGTGCTTAATTCAAATGACTTTGCGAAAAATCTTGTACGTACAAGCAATTTATCTTAGAAAAATCACCCCTAATACAATGTTTATCAATATTTATATCTCGGTAGACACCTAGCCACCAGCAACCAGGACCAATACAACCCTATATCTATTACAGCATAAACATTGAGGGTTTCATACCCCGCCGCGTACAGAAATAGGGAAACCATCCTAATTTATTGCATGACTGCGCCAGCTATTAAAATATTTATCACAGCTTCGCGTGTGGGCAGTTACGATGAGGCATGCTGCAATCGCCCGAAAAAATATACCGCTTTCTTCAATACGCTTGTGCCTTACATACCGTACAGGTCCACTCTGTACAAAAACTATATGAACTTAACGTATAATTTATTATTTTAAAAGTTTCTGTGGCGATTGAACTCGCAGTTGACTTTTTCAATGTAATTCATTTTTCAAAAAATATGGCATTTTTTAATAAAAGTATTAAAAAATATGAAATATATCTATTGAATTTAAATAAAAAGTTACCTAAAATATTACTGCATTAAAATGTCATTTATATATATATATATATATATATATATATATATATATATATATATATTTATAAACTAGAGGTATATTTCTTTAAAATCATATAATGTATTTTTCTACATAAGTGTAGTATCATAGAATTCTATTAAACAACAATCATAAGATTAGGAATGTTTTTGTAGATATATTGTAGCGAACGGATATGTGTGGAAATATATTCAGTAGAGGAAATCAGATCAAACTCCCTTTACGAAATATTATTACCCTAGTTTTTATGAGACACTGTTAAAATTTGATTATGTATTGAAGTTCTATGTAAGTAGAGTTGAAATTCATATGATTTTTTAAATATATTTTTTTGTGTAATATCTTCATGTTTATATAAAATAATTAAAAAGTTTTTAAACATTAAAGTATTAAATTAAAAACCATTTTATATATATATATATAATATTTATTATATGAAACTGCTTCATTATTAATTTGTTCTGTTCATAGTAATATTAACATCAATAATTTTAATTTTGTTAAAATATAATCTCTTATTTTTATACTTAAAAATTATTATTAATTTAAAAATATATTGGTATGAACATTTTGTACTCCAAGCAATTAGGCAATAATACAATAAATCCATTAATAGTTTATATACTACGAATTAGGATAAGAGTATTATAAATATAGAAATGTATAAACATCCTATGACCACTGATGGACGAACGTTTATCAAAACTTTTATCAGTAAATCAAAATATGGATAATAACACTGGCAGTAGTAGTTGAACACCTTTAAGTGCCTGGGTAATACATCTGGCATTGTCAGTCCAAAGGGTAAAAATTAGAAAGTAGTGGTTTAAATTATATAAAAAAAAGATTTTATAAATATTTAAATTATTAGGATGGTGCAAAAATAATTCCGGTTTTTATGAATCGAGTATAAAGACGCATATATCTGTTAAAATTTATATTTATTAATCAAAATTAAGACCATTTTAAAATATTATTTAAACATCATTTGGTAAAAAATATTATTTTATATTTAAAATTAAAATTAATAAAATGATATTTAAAATTAATTTCAATGAAAAATCTAGATAAATATAATTACCTTTATATTAATAATAATCTTATAGCAATAATTCATAATCTTTTTACACAGTTAGATGAATATAAAACAATAATAATACTTGTTTTCAGCTTGTATATCTCAATAAAGAAATAATTCATTGTGTCAAAATATAGAGAACACAAATACAGTCAGTTGAAACTGATCAAGTCAGATGTAGAACTTATTACCAAAGAGAATAATAATTCAGATGACTAATGATGGAATATTAGAGATAATTACTATCTTCTCTCGTGCATCATTAATTATCAAATGCATATTATCTGCTCGGGGGGTTTCTCCACTTCATTATTTTAAACTCTGTATACGGAGATCGGTTAATAATAGTTGATTTGTGAATGCGAATTTTAATAAATCATAAGATTGAGTTTCTCGCAAAAAACAAGTCAAATATCATAAAATAACAAATTTTATTTTATGCAAACGATTTTTTTCTTGTTATAACCATAACATTAATACAACTAAATGTATCCATAAATACATTAAGAAATGTCTATTACAATAAAAAGTTGATTAACCGTTATAAATAAGTCGATATTTATTATAATTTCATGATGATATAATGATTATATAATAAATAAGATATAATTATATGTATCTATCTATCGATATATATATATATATATATATATATATATATATATATATAATTGTTTATTGCATAGTTGTAAACTAGAATGTTTCCATTTTAAAATAAAAATTCCATTTTTCCATAATGAGATAAAAATCTGGGATCAATACATGACACACTCTAATATATATGTATATATATATATATATATATATATATATATATATATATATATATATATATATATATATATATATATATATATATATATATATATATGTATATATATATAACAACATATATATATGAATATGTATATATATATATATATATATATATATATATATATATATATATATATATATAAATATATATATATATATATATATATATATATATATATATAAATTGAAAGACATTGCTTAAATGAACCGAATCGAACGGCGTACGGGCAGCCATGCGTACGGGTAACATATAATTTCTGGTTATTACTTATTCATCGAAGGGGACGTTTTGCACGCAAGTTATATACCCATATCAAGGGTGCACCGATCACACTCCGGACTTGCTTCACGTCTACACGCACATTCACTGTTCACTGATACGTCACGAAGTGTGACGTACATATTGACCTATCCATATCATATGTACATCGGTTTGTTATCAAAGCTGTCAACTTTTAAACGAAACACACGTCAACGTTTCCGTGATTTCAGTTTCGGATTTTCATCTAACAAATTCTCAATATGAAATTAAATTAAATTTGATATCGTACCTTAATACTGTCAAATTTTGGAACCTATTTCATAAATAATTATTAAAATGTGTAGCGAATTGAATATAATTTCTACATTAAATACTGTTATCAATTTGAGCTTGACTATAAATAGATATTAATATACGCTGTGAATGATGAGTTTATTTAATAAATGAAGAAATGTATACATTTTGCAAGAAGTGTTTTTTTTTTAAAAAAAATAAATCGTTTAAGAAAAATTGAGGGTACTAAGAGTAGAAAATTTTATATACTGAAAAGTATATGATTATTTTGAATAAGAATTGCAATAGTCTTTTATCGTATAATAAATAATATATATATATATATATATATATATATATATATCGTATTATATATATATATATATATATATATATATATATATATATATATATATATATATATATATGTATGTATACATTGAAGAATATTGTATATTTTTATATAAAATATGGTATATTTTTAACTAATAATTTCATTATACAATGAGTGCTAATTCCTCATTATATTATTATTCATTTTCTTATTTTTAACGAATTAATATTCATATATACATTTATTTATTTTATGATTGTTATTGCAATATAAAATGGAAACGTATTTTGAACCACAGTTCATTTACTATATGATATTTAATTGCTTTCAATATAAATTTGATTATTTTTTATGTTAATTTTTCATTTTTCTATTAATTCTATTTCTGTATATTTCTATATCTTACAAGTTTAACCTTTTTTTTTCTAAGCTACGTCGATAAAACACATTTCTAATTGAAAGAGATAAATTTATTTTCTACGAATGACGCTATATATTAATTATTATTATTATTTTCATTTTTTTAAATATAGGCCTATCTATACATATTTTATAAGAAACTGATAGAAATTTTTTTAGTAAATAATTTTTTTATTTATTCTAAAATAATAAAATATTTTTACTTTTTAAAAGTGTCTATTATATATTATTTTGTATCAAAAAATACATTTATAAAAAACTTATTTGCTGCATTACGATACGAAAAAAAAGATTAACACAATATGTTTATACTTCAAATACGAGCTTATAAAAAGGAAATATAATAAAATTGATCAATATTATATAAAAATGTAAATATAATTTTTATTTGATAATAAAATACAATTAAAACTAAATTTTCAAATGTAGTATGCTTGATAAACACATTTAAATTTTATATTATTAAAACTAGAAATAATTAACTTATTTTTTCATTAAAAGCAATCGCAGTTTTATTTAATGGTCAACTCTATGTAATTATTGTTTACATATATTTAATTTACAGTCGTTAATACAAAAATCGTGCAGAAATTGGTAGAGAAGATTAGATTATCATAAAAATCATTTTCAATATTGATCTAAATTAATTATGAATGTATTACATAGTTCAATAGTATAATGATGCTAATAATATTTCAGTAATTGGTAATTTAAAACCACAATAATATTCAGGTAACCATTAGACGTTCTGATATCGTCATATTATTAACTTGCATGCAGTAATTACGTTGTATGATACTTTTAGTTTTAAATGATTTTAAAGAATAAAATGAAATAATACACGTTTAATATTAAAAGCAACAATATCATATATTATCGTTACAAAAATATTATTTATTAAATTACTGTTCTCTGTAAGAAAAAATTCAGTTCAAAATAATGAAATTTGATAACTTATTAACTATTATTAATCTGTATATTAAAATATATTTGTACAGATATGAAAACGATAGTTGTGTAGTTGTTATTACGCAGATATATGTTTCAGTGTTAATTATAATTGAGATATTAAGTATAAAATTAAAATACATATTAGTAATTTTTATTATATATGAAAGATATATTTCTAAAAACGATCACTTATTACAAACAAATTATTACAAAAAATTAATTAAAAGTGTATATGTAAGTAAACTATTTATGTCAAATTTCCTTCTTTAAAAACATAATATATTCCAAGTGAATTTAATATAAAACGTTCAATTAAATAAAAATAATTATTATTAAGGTAAATAATTAATTGAATTTACAATATATAAATTTATACTAAATCAATATTATAAGTATGTCTTAAAAAATTGAAAGGAAATTTCAAAGATAAATCGATTATTTTGTTATAATACAGTTGTGTCACTATTCTTTATCACCCTTATTGGCGAAGATAATGAAATTATGAATGAAATGCGTATAAACAACAATGAAAATTAATTCAAAATCAGCTATTAAACATTAGGTTGGTACAAAAATAAATTCTGTTTATGACCTTCAAATTTATATATATATATATATATATATATATATATATACGTATTAATTATATTTTTTTATTTATTACATATTTATTATAATATAAATTTATTTATTATAATGTAATTTTTAAATTTAAGTGGTTTTAAGTGGACCAGTACTGTTCGATAACTACGCAAGCTCTACAATTTTTATACATGGTTTTGATTCAACTAACGCCTTCAGTTGGTCATTATGAACTGAAGAATAACACCCATGACTTTTTTCATTTTCAAGGCTCTCGTCCTCAGCATAATTTTTTTGGAATCATTGCACTGTACGTTTCTAACAGTACCCACAACAAAAGCATCATTTAATTTACAAGCAGTTTCTGTTGGTTTACCATCCGTTTTGAACTCATACAAAAAATTGCTCTTATTTGCTTCTTTTACATCTTTAATTCAATAGCCCAATTTAAAGCAAAATTATTAATAAAACCAAAGTCAACGTTATCAAAATAAAGAAATAATATTAACATGAACAAGATGAAATGACAGTTTGATTAAAAAAATAAATGTTAGGGTTCAAAAAACAAAAACCCTAATTATTTTGCCACTAACTTAATATTTCTGATCTAAAAAATGTGCGGTTTTTGGACGAGTGAAAAATTTAGTTATAAAAATCGATTGTTCTTTTAAGAAATGTCGATTTCTTTATGTTTTTAGTAATATTTATAAATATTGATACTACTAATCAGATAATATTTCAAATATGCATATATATATATATATATATATATATATATATATATATTATTGTACAAATATAAATGTTAAGTTTTGTTGCAATATACTTGTTTAAAAATTCTCCTCTGTATGAGAAATAAATTACCACTGAATAAATTAAATACATAAAGAACATTTTCATGTATGCTGATTACGAAATAATAGTGATTAAACCAATTATCAACAATTATATGATTATTAACCCAGATATTTATATGATTACATAATGACCTATATATTTAATAATTTCTGTATTTATTCAGTATATAAGGGAAGATAACACGAATAAAAATTACTATAGTAATTAATTTTTCTTTCAAAGTTAGTGCTTTATTAAATATGCATGTTTGTATTTATTCATATATATATATATATATATATGTATATATATATATATATATATATATATATATATATATTATATACATTTATACATTCATGTATACAGAACATAAACGTATTAAAATTATTTATCTTGTTTAAGCAATACAGAAATAGTTATAAATAGACGTGGTCGGGATCAGAAGCCAAAACCCCAAACTAACCGACCTGTCACCAACCATATTAATTACAATGGTAACTCCTACTTTGTTCACGCGACAGTCTGACATCCATCTGGATAATACCCCAAAATTCTCTAGCGAGTTAGACGCAGCTTTAAGAAGAAACACTCTGGTTAATGGACATTACACACGAAATGTACCAGCATGCATGTGCGTTTATTGCATTTAGATGCGTTTTAAATTTGATTTCCTAATTTGCACTATTTATATATATATATATATATATATATAATGTGTGTGTGTGTGTGGTGTGTGAAATAATATTTATATACATTCTATTTTATAATCTACATAAATATCAGTCAATAAGTGTACTTATTTTTTTTAAGAAACTTCCACGATGAAAACAAAATAATAATATTATATATATATATATGTATATATATATAAGAAAGTTGATGTTTTTTTTGATGAAATATTAATTACTGTAATATATTAATAACTTGAAAGTATATTCTAATATTACTATAAAAGTTCGTATAAAATAACAATTGCTTATAACGTTTATGATTTGAAGTAAGTGATAAAGTTAGTAATTCATTTTTGGGAAAAGGATTGAATTTATAATTTAAATTTATTCTTTTTATATGTTGTAAATGATGATTAAATTTTAAAAGAAAATAATAATCATATCTTTAAATAGAGACAGCATCGAAAAACCTATCTCTTTTATTATGAAATCAAAAAGTACACTTCCAAAAGTAAAATATAAAAAAATAAAATCAACTACAAAAATATATTGACTAATTTACTTCTTTAAATTGTTTGATTTTGCAGTTTAAAAAATATCACAATCATAATTGTATTTCTAATAATACATTTGAATTTAATAAGTGATATTTACTTGGTAATATTTTAGAAAACAAAAATAAATTATTACAAATTTAAAATTTATATAAAATGATCACAAAAATTGGTTGTAAATATAAAATGTACTGTTTACTGCTTTTTTCTAAATGTATATATATATATATATATATATATATATATATATATATATATACATATATATATATACATATATATATATACACAATGTACTCGTATAATTTTTCTTTTAATTTACAGAAAAAAACAATTTTATATATTTCTAATTTGACGTCAATTTCAAAGTATATTAAAATAATAAATTGTTCATTTTGAATAAAATTTGAAAATAAATATATTCAGCAATATTAACAAATATGAAAATACTGCTGAAATATTTTCTGTATAAAAGGAAATATGAAAAAGAAATATACACTTCTTTTAACAAGAAACATAAAACCTATTAAAATGAATTTATCTCTAGAAGTGGTGTTTATTGGCAGATATCTCTATGTAACGAATAGACATAGAGAAACTTTTACATCAAAATAAAAACATACAAATATCATACTTCGTTGTCAAAAACAAAACTTTCAGTAAACTTTAACACATAAAAAGATATCCGTTTCACAAACAGATAAATGAACAAACGTTGTATAAAACAAGAAAGTGGACCAAAAAAGTGTACCATAACGTATGTTAAAAAGTTATAAAATTAAGATAAGTTTTATATACAAAGTATTTTATGATTTTATAAAATTATTGTTGTTTCCTTATTTTTTGTATCAAACTTTTATTATATGTGTATATATATATATATATATATGTGTGTGTGTGTGTGTATGTGTGTGTGTGTGTGTGAGTGTATGTGTGTTTTTGTGATTCTTTTATGTGCTTTTTCGATCTCTTCTATACGGGATTATTAAACTCTAAAACGTAAAGATTATTTTAACAAAGAACATCATCAAAATTACTCATTCCACTTGAATCTATTGTTTAAAATTGAAGCCAAATCGCATGTACTTCATTTAATAAATGGAAAATCACATATAATCTGATTGAAGCTTAAACTCGTAATCTTTGTATTCAGAGGAACAATACGGCTTTATTAAAAGAATATTACCATTATATATCAATAAAAGATTTAAGATTATTCGAATTCCACTGCATTTAAAAATATAGTTTAGTTAATAATTTTTAAAATCAAGTTTAAAAAATACAAAAAATAAACTCTTATAGTTAATGAAATAAAGTTTTGATAAATGTGTGTTTTTATAAAAATGAGAACAGCAATAAATGTAATGATTAACAGATAATGGAAAATGTGTGTTATTCGAATGTGTAGAGGGAGTAATAGTACAATAGTTTGTTTTAAATATAAAGTGACGAAAATTGTTTCTAAGGATGTGCCTAATAAAAGAAATAACTTGCATCGGATGATTTCTAAGTAGTAAGTGGGAAATCGAAGGAGTCGAATGCAAATCAAGCAAGTTGAAATAGAACGTGAATAATTCTGTCTCGTTTCGTGGACGAACGACATAGCGACAGTTACATTTAGCGAACGAAAATACAATTTATATATGGCAGCGAAGTGGCGTAATTGAAAGGTGTCGGCGGTGTACGCAGGAGCCTGGGACCGCCGCTCCACGCAAATGTCAGAGACCGAACGTAAATTCAACGTGTCTCAAACTAATTAAAGTAGTTAATTTCACTTCCGGAACAAATGCGCACCATTATTCTATTCTACTATTGGGTACGTGCTACTTACCTCAGTGTAACAGCCACAATAAGTCTCGGGTCGCGGGAGGTTGGCGCCGTTGTTGGCGTTATTAATAGACGAACTGCTCCGTTTTGGGAATAATCTTTTCCTCGCGCATTGCTTCGAATTATTGGTTGCATTCAAATTAGTACCGAACTGTTTCGGTTACATTTAATTGATAGCCATGTTTATGTTACATTCAACAGAACATATAATTCTTACCTCTAACGTTACCAAATGGAAAAGTTATAATGAAAATGTCTGTCGTATAACAACAATGTTTTATTTAAATGCGATTGAAAAGTTTTTCCCTTAAATTAAAAGCAAAACACCCGATTATATTACACATAAAATTAAAGATATTTAGTGTTGTTTTTGAAAAAATATTTAACTTCCAAAATGTACCGTATTCGAACAACAAATATTAAATTTATTTCAAAAAATAATATACCTAATAAAATGTATTCAGAAAATAATAACTTCAATAAATATACATTTTATTACTTATAATGTAAAAAGTTTAATTTTAATTATCGTTTCATTGATTAACTTATAAAATTTTATATTAGCAAATTAAACAATTTTCAGTAATATGTCCATTAAATATGAATTAAAGTACTGAAATTAATAATGTTTAAATTGTATATTATGCATTGTATAAAATTAGTTTCTTCATACAAAATTACATATATTTACAACTTATTCGAAAAGTTATACTAACTGTATACGGAAAACATGAAATTTAATTCAAGTAATAAATCTCTTTAATTCTAATTAGTTTCATATTATTCCATTATATTATGTATGTACATATACATACATATACATATACATATATATATATATATATATATATATATATATATATATATAACGTATAAATACAAGTAACATATATTTATCTTACAATGTACATTTATTTAAAGTTATGCAAAGTTTTGAAGTGCGTATGTATAACATGTAAAGCATATACAAATTATTAAGTAGTTACGATAGTATACTGACAGGTTGTATCAGGTGTATATGGTTGCAAGTTAATATCGTCTATGCTTCAGTAATCTTAGTTGAGTAACTAATATGTAATGACCAAAAGTATAACTTAATATTATATGTATAAGACATTGTTCTACATATTTCCACTAGTATACGAATAAAATACGTACAAATTGTAGCTTTCTTGAAACATTAATTATATTTTAAATTTTAAACATACCGACAAATGAATTGTGTTATTATATACCATGAATAAATTATTTTTAATATTAAATCTATCATATTATCAATAAATGAATATAGTTTCTAATATTTTATAACAAATTTAATTTTTAATATCTGTTTATTTTTTATAATATAATTCTGTATTTCCTTCTACATACATGATATATTTATTTACATCTTGTCTAGCAACTTATATATATATACTCGTATATATATATATATATATATATATATATATATATATATATATATAAAAGTTAAAAAACAACAATTACATTTTTGTTTAAAATAATGAAACAATCATACATTTTAATATCTGTTAAATGATTAAAAAATGAGTATAAAAGATATATAACTATTATTTAATTCGGAACTTAAGAGAATTATAGAGATAATAATAATTTAGACAAAACTAGCATTTTGTCTTTTTATGTAATTAATAATTCATTTTAAATATCCTTATTCCTGTATTAGGATTCTTGTTGCCTATTGATATGTAATATTGCTGTTTTAAACATTTTATATAAAAGTAAGCATTTAAAAAATAAAGAATTATTTTATTTGAAATTCTTTATATTTTGTCTTGACTCTGCTAAACTACTTTTTAATTTAAAATATGCGATATATTTTTAATTTATTAATATTTGTGATAAAATTTAAGAATTTAAATTATGCTTTAGGTAAATCTGAATTTAGAACATATATATATATATATACATATATATATATATATATATATGTGTGTGTGTGTGTGTCTGTTTACGAAGTATGTTTATCTATACCAGCTTATCAGTAAAGATGGATTATTCATTGAAGAAATAAACAGGAGAATAAAAATGGAATGGAGTGCATTTGAACGAAACGCCTCGATATTTAAATCAATAATCTCTCTCTGTTTGAAGAAAAAAGTGTTTGATCAATATATATTACCAGTCCTTACCTACAGAAACATGGATGCTTCACGCCAAAATCATTCAAAGACCAAACAATACAGAGAAGTATAGAAACATGCATGCTATGGATAACAAGAAGAGATAGGAAAGTAATTTAATGGATACGAATACAGACAGGAGTCGCAGATATAATAAGAAAAGTATAGAGTCTGAAATAGAAATAAGCAGGGCATGTTGCAAGACGAGAAGATAACAGATAGACAACAGAAATTATTAATTAGGAACCAAGTAATACAAAAAGATTAAGGAAGAGACCAATGAACAAAACTTTCTGAGCATACACTCTACATACAAAAATAAAAACACATCACGTAATCACAAAAAATTATACTACGAACGAAATTGATTTAACTCTTAGGAGAGGCCTCGAATATAAACATACACACAACAATACATATACTACATTTTTAAAATATGTATAAAAATGCTGGGGAATAAAATATTTTCTTTATTCTACCAATCAACAGATGGGATAAGGGAATTAAAATTTTTATTGGAAATCAGTGGACAAGAGAGGCATTCAATCATACAAAATGGAAAATCATAGAAGAGGCCTTTATTCAGCAGTGGATTGATAGAGGCTACTGCTGCTGATATATATTAGTGTGTGTGTTTTATTTTTATCTTTTTATTATACTTAAATACTATTTATTTATATATTTACTCTTATAGCAAGACAACACTTACTTTCTTAAATCTATAATACACCTAAAAGATAAGAAATATATATATATATATATATATATATATATATATATACATATATATTTTCAGTATGAAGTAGATATATAAACAACGCGAAGAATCACCTGTTCGTTCCCGTACACGAAACATTTACATTTTCAGTCATTTATCTTGTTTGAACGAACAGTTAAGTTAAAATCAAACGTAATAGTGAAGTGAGTGGGGTGTACAGACGAGGTAATTAAAAAATCACTCTCGTTATGTATTCCGTTCTCGTTGACAGGTTAAACACGAAGAGTAGTTTAGCTGAGTGGCTGTTGAATAAATAAAGGATGATTTGTCGGTCTCTTTAGTTTAGGAAACAGGGGGAAACGAATCGTTGACAACGACCAACTACTTCAACTGAATCATCAATAGCAGAGCAGAGCTAGAAAAAAAAAGACAAACTATACATATCTTGCAAAATATTCACATATTTAAATACTACGAATAGATATAAATCAAAGCGACAAATGTCACTTGTGACCATTTTTCAATTTGATAAAATGTTAAATGATATCTTCTTTGAAATTCGTTTGAATGAAAATCTGTTTTGTATACTTATTGTATTTAAAATTTTCCATCTCGTTTACAGAATGTTGTTGATAAATAGAAACGTTCATGCCCTCGTCCTTTTCTAAACGACACAGATATTTTCCTATTCATTAACATCTCTGTATACATTGACGTTATTTACATAAAAGAATCTAAAGTTGTGTATTTTGTTATTGAAAGCGAAGCGAATAAGAAATGCAGCAATATATTGCATTGTCAAGAATTAATTACTAGAACTATATTAGAATGCTAATTTTATGATACTTAAGAATGGTTCGTTTATTCTATAAAGAATTGCTTGCTGGTCTTGAGAACAATGTGTTTGTAAATGAAAGTTTTCAGAGTAATACAAACTTTTCAAGTACAATAAAAGTTTTGAAAGTTTATCAAATGTAGTTCGTTTTAATATATATATATATATATATATATATATATATATGTGTGTGTGTGTGTATGTACAAACCAGTATTAAATTCAATTGTATGTATTACAAAATAATTTAACGATATTAATTCAGTTCAATTTTATACATATTGAAAATAACGATAATATTAGTGATGGTCTCATTTCTTTTTTATTAATGAATATTATATATGTTTATAAAAAATAATGAAAAGTAAGTAAATGAGAATTGTATTCAAGATGAAAATTATTTCGAAACTAAATCAATAATTACATTTATATATTTAAATTTAATTGAAATTCATAACATCTTTTCATTAAATTGATCATTTTCAACAGCACAGTATTGTTTTGTGATAATTTATATTGCACAATTTACATCTACTATCTTGTTTGTTTATATTTTACTGTACTGATTTCAGCATATAAATAGATTCATTTTTTCTAGATATTTTAATAATATTTCTTTAAAAAAATTATTATATTTTGAAGCATATTTTATTTTTTAAAATGCATACAGTAAATTAAATTTAGAAATATTTTTTTCTACGACCAAAACTTTTAGAACATATTCAATAATCAGAAAATATTTAGAATCGCTGAGGTGCTCCTTTAGTTTATTATAATCTATCAGTGTGTGTATATATATATATATATATATATATATATATATATATATATATATATATATATATATGTTCATTACATTTAAATTTTATTTAATTTAAAAACAAAAATATAAAATTTATAAAGGAAAATAATTTTATTTCTTTAAAATTTGTCTCTAGGTGTAATTTCTTTTATTTATTTCAAATACGTATATATATATATATATATATATATATATATATATATATGTACATGTGTGTGTATATATGTGAGTACTTATTCTGTGTCGCGTGTATTTATATTCGTATATGTGTATATAAATGTCAAAACGATGTACGGAAGCGATGATCTGTGATTAGTGAAATCTATTTACAATTGAATCAAATTGCCATATTTTAAAAAAATCGAAATTTAATACATAAAAACAGCGATCAAATAAAAAAACAAGACCAAGCCAACACATTTTCGAATTAACATGAAAGAATGATTAATACATTTCATAACAACATCCAATTAGCAAACATCACAAACGGAAACATCGGCTACAGAAAAACCAATAATGGAAGAAAAATATCACGGAAATTACGCATGTTTATGTACCCCACCCCGATAAACGAATGATAAATGTGATATTGAGTGCGTGTCATTGTAGCAGACCGTGATTATTTTCACTTTTAATAGTGCCGTATATCTGTATATATATATAATGTGTGTTGCGTCGTTACGAATGACTAATTTAAATGTTATTGTTATTTCTAACCAATCGAACAGTTTTAGAATCACACAAATGGATAAAACGTAATGAAAGCATTACATTAAATATTTAAATCATGATGATCAGAAATGTTATTTTTGCTTTTGTAAATAAACATATAATAATTTAATTACTTTTATCCATCAATTATGTAAATGAAAAAAACATTTTTTTAAACAACATTATACAGATGTTTTTAACATTTAATATTAAAATAGTTGATTTGTTTTAATAAAAACATTAATTTAACGTAGATACATATTTAAATTTATCTCCCTATTGTACATTTATATATATATATATATATATATATATATATATATATATATATATATATATGTATATATATATACAAGGAAATACAGAGAAAAATTGAATTTAAAAGTAGAAAAGTAAAACTTAACAATAAAATTAATATAGATTTTGTTAAAAACTTATAGAATTTTGAGAGGTGAACTGATATGTGATAAATAATATTTTCTTGTAGACAATAGTATTTTTTTTAAATACCTTCATTTTTTTGAATTTTTTGTACTATAAAAAATATTATTATAAATTAAAATGTACCGTAGATTTTTAATGAAATTTTACTGTTGTAAATTATATTACATTTCAAACAGACTTTTTAATAAAAGTGTTCAGACACTGTGGCTAAATTCATTTTCAGAGATTTTGATATACATTGAGCTTCAATAATGATCCGATGATGAGAATAATTCATATATGAAAGAATTTTTAACATTTTTGTTATTCAACAAGTAAGAATAATTACTTTATAAACATTTTGTAATAATACTTTAATAAAAAAAACAGTTGCATCATATTTTAATAAATATATTCTGAAGAGTATTTATTTAATGTAAAAATTTATTTTGAGGTTTTCGGAAATGAACCTCTCTCCATAGATTGTTCGATAATTGTTTCTTATTCTTCATCCTTAGATCTCTGATGTAAATAAAAGTATGAATTCTTATCATAAGATAATTACATTTTTCTGTACCTTCCCTTTTCAAAAAGAATGATATAGCTAGCGAAAGTCACATAAAATGAAAACTAACTATTGAACATTTTGATATAAAAAATGTGTTTTGTGAAATGATTTATTTATGAAAGTGAAATTGATCACAGCGTTAAAATTATTAATTTTTAGATCATATAATAATTTTTAATAGAATAGCCAGATTATTATAAAAAAATATGACAGTTGAGGAAACAGTAATCATTAATTAACAGAATTTATTAACTGGAAAATTAAATCTCGGTTTAAAAAAGCCATTATATATATATATATATATATATAAATATACGCACACAAAAATATGTTTGATAATCTCAAGATTGTTAAAGATATTTGCATTTTTGCCTAGGTTGAATTAATGAATATTCTTCCATTTGCAAAATAATTTTAAAAATTAAATTTAGTTTTGACATTTTTTTAATTTATTAAACAATGTACGATGGTTGTTTGATAAATATGGTAAAAATAGCAAATTAAACACAGTTTTTTTTAAAAAAAATGGATTTTATTTCGCAACATAATCTCCATATAGGCTATACACTTGGTACGTGGCGAGTCTGCAAAATATTCATTGATGGCGGCGATGACACATCTTGATTCGACGAAATTTTATTTCCACCTAGCCAAATTTTCAAGTTAGGGAAGAGGAAGAAGTCGTAAGCGGTCAAGTCCTGAGAGTATGTTGTATGAGAAATCAATTCAAAGTCTAATTCGTGCAATTTTACCATTGCGATGCTCGATTTGTGGGGCAGCGCGTCGTCATGTTAAAAGAGTACTTTTTTTTGCGTCAATCTTGGTCATTTTTGTCTCAGCTCTTCTTTTAAAGGGTCGAATTTTATTGTATAATAAGTTCCTGTTAAATATTTTTTCTTCGTTAAGTAGTCGATCAGGATGATTCGATGATCAGGAATCCCAAAAAACTGTGGCAACCACCTTTTCACCTAACAAAACGGTATTCGCCTTCTTAGGCGCACTTTCGCTAGTCGTTGCCCACTACTTTAACTATTTCTTCGACTCAGGTGTGTAATGATAGATTCATGTTTCATCCATGGTGACGAATCAACGCAAAAACGTCTACTTGTTTTTTTTCCATTTTTGCGGCAACTGGTATAATGCACGCGTCAAACATCTGTAGAACGTGAACAATGCGTCACTTCTGGCTGAAATTTCACCTATGCTAGTTTGAAAACTGACAGCTGTAGCGTTACCAAATGAATGGTGGAGCCATATCATAGAAATTTACCAAACTTATCAAACGATCCTCGTATAAACATTTTGAAAAATAACGAAAAATATAAAAAAATTAATTATTTGAATAATATTAAAAAAACAACTTTTACATAATAGAAGATCTAATTTACTCATAAAAGTTAGCTATGAAAAAACGATATGAGAAGTTAACAATAAAGATTGTGTACTCTGAAAGCAAAACAAAATAAAAATGTGTACAAATTAAAAGGGAATTCAAATTATTTTTTTGCAACGCACGAGCAATAAAAATGATTGCTTTTAAATTGAAAAATTTTGATATTATTAAACATGTCATTTCCGGCCATCATGTTTCTCTAGTTTCATAAAACATGTTAATAAAGATCAAAGTGGACTCGTCACCAAACTATATAATGGAAAATTACAGTAATGAAACACGAATAATTAATCTATATAATGAACAGCCAGGAAACATTCTCTGAAATTTGTCAAATAATACATTTATGATGGAATTAAAATTTTGTGATTGTGCATACAATTTAAAAATTGATCGTTATACAAGCGACGAACAGTAAATATAATTTGTGTACAACGTTGAGAATTTATTTACACAGTAATGTTTATATATATATATATATATATATATATATATATATATATTAGAATGCATCGATTAATATTCCCGTTTTTAAAAATGCACGAATACCAATCAGATAAAAATAAACGTGCCTGTGCATAAATTATACAAGAAATGTACAAAACATGCAATCAAAGATAAAGTGTATATTGGGATATTTAATATATTTACATTAATTTTACAAAACAGTATATATATATATATATATATATATATATATAAATGTGTTATATATAAAGATTATTATTTGGTAGGAAGTACAAACAAATTTAATCTTATAGGTTTTTGAAAGGAATTATTTTATTTCATATTTATACAATTTGTTAACGAATAAATGAAAAATAATTCTATTGAACATTCTTCCTTTTGATAATTTATTAAAATCTTGATTAGAATGCAGTAAAAAAATGTTTCAAATTCTTTTTTTATAATTGCCATTTTTATATTTAATTCAATATTATAGACAAATGTCTAAAATAATATAAATTTCCACTTCACAAATTCATTTCAAAATGAAAGCTTAAAAAATATCTATAATACAAGAAATATGTTTTATAAATCATTTTAATACAATATAAAAATTACAATTTATTTCGAAAACACATTTTATCTCAAAACTATTTATTTTTTAATAAAATTACACAATTAATTTTTAAGGTGATACTAATTCATTGAAACATAAAATCATAATATGCAAATTTTAAGAGAATATTTTAATCATTAAATATTACAAATATTTCTAAAATAAAATATATATTAAAAATGTGTAGACTCTAATCTACTTTAGTAATAGACTTTAAAAATATGACAAAAAATAACCAAAAGGGGTTATTTTTGAAAGTTATTTTTCGCTCTCAGATTAAAAAAAATGTATAATTCAAACACGCAGAACGGTTTTAAGCATTTCTAAAATATAACTTGAAAAAAAATGAAAATTATGTTGAAGTGAATGTCAGTATTTTTTTTAACTTAAACGTACAATATGAAAATTAAATAAAATATATATAAATGTAAATTTAATATTTCTAGTCTATAACCAAGGATTAATAGAAACAAGTATACTTCTACAAAAAACATTCACTCATTCTAAAAACCACTATTTTTTTCTTATCAAAAACATTTAATACATGATTATTGATTATTTTTTATTGTTGCTTATACCCATTTTGATAGTAATTGAAAATTTAAACAAACACTAAAATAAAAATACTAGTGACATGAATAAATCAAAAAACTAAGGTAATATTTAAACAACTCTTTACAACAATAATATCTAAACAACACTAAAATAATTTATAAAATCAATTAAATACTTTTTATGATAACACACACTAAAAAAGTTACTTGTACTGATTAAATTATATTTTTAACACATTTTAAATATTATCTACATACTGTTTTAATATTTATTGATTTTATTGCTAATTTATTCATGTAAATATTATTTTTTTACTTTCATAAATGTTTTTTCGCTCTACACTACAAAAAATGAATATGTTACTAAAATCTTCATTAGTTGAGTATTGTTTATTTTGATAGTAGTCAGTTTTATGATTGTGTAGAGTGAAAATTTAAACAAAAACTAAAATAAAAATACCAGTCACATGAATGAATCAAAAAACTAAGGTAATAATATTTAAACAATACTAAAATAATTTATGAATTGAATTAAATAATTTTTATGATAATTATATTATTACTGATTATTTACTGATTAAATTATATTAATTTAATACAATTTATTAATGTTTAAATTCCGATTCTATTGAATGTTTATATAAATATATTAAACTTTTTTATTAAGAACACAATAATAATTTAATAATAAAATTTAATGGAAAAGTTTGATTCAATTTAAATTTTTTTCTCAGAAACGATACAATTATGATTCAAATATAAACTCACAAATTATTTGCCCATTTATAGTTGATTTTTTATATTTCCTCGATTATTGTAATAGTTTTTGTTGAATAATGTTCTATTTGATTAATTACATTTTAATATTTTTTTATATTTTTTTCGCACGCACTATATTAAACTAAACTATATTAAAAAATTCTTGTTAACGAAAAAAATTCTGAAAGTATATATTCCATTCTTATCAAAAATAAAAATGTGTTTTTTGTCTTCGTCTCTATAATTTTGTTCAAAAAGACTTGTACACTCGTTTCGCTTTTATAAATTCATGTGTCTACTTAGCATTATTGATTAAGAAATCATATGATATTATTATGTGGTTGTTTTTTATTTGTCACAGTATCTCGCACAAGTTTTTCATGCAAAAAAAAACTGTTTCATAAAAAAGATGGATGACTCTTTCCAAAAAAAGTAAATCAAAGAGATCATATCGGGTAGCGCACAGTTTAACGTGTCACATTTATAAATTTGCCGTCGTAACTGAACCATATATCATTACTCATATTATCACGGTCAATCTAGTATAAATACGCAAAACAATGTCGGGAATATGCATCCAACTATTTTTTTTTCATTTTGAATAGGCACACGCGATTCACTCATTACAAAGTGAATTTTCACTTATGAATTCTTTGTTTTCGTTAATACACATACACACAGGTCCTCACACTCATATATATATATATATATATATATATATATATATATATATATATATGTATGTAATTATTTATTTTTTAAAACAATTAACGCAAAAGAGGTAAAATAAATAATTTATATTTTAAATTTATTGTACATACTAATTGATTATACAAAAAGTATTATACTCTTCCAAATATATATTATAAAAGAAAATTAATAAACTTCAAATTACTATGTAAAACAATGATATGTTAACATATTTTTATTAATCGTTTCTGAATACATCTTATTATAAATTAATGAAATAGATTCAAACTACGTCCAAGGACTAAGATTTTTTGACAAATAATGTTAATAAATAAAATAAATCAAATATTATTATTTTCATTTATTATATGAACAATAGTTTTTCTTTTAAAATACATTTTTATATTTTATGAATCAATTTTACAACTAAAAAAATAAACATGTATTTTTGTAGCAATTTAATTAAAACACTCGTTCAAACTATAATAGGATAGTTTTTTTGATCAATTCTTAGCTTTTTATGTAGTAATAATTAATATGGTTCAATTTATAGACATCTATTTTTTATTTATTCATGTAAATTATTTTATGTATTATTAGTGTGGCCGATTTTTTAAATTTATTTTAATACATTTTGAGTCCTATGTACTCATAGCAATGAATCCAAATTCTAACTATTTAGTTTATTACCTCGTGTTATTTTTTACTTAAACATTTATAAAAAGTACTTCACTTCTCTTTCTTCGTTGAAATCCAGCTCATAACCAAAATTATCATACTCTGTTCCGACGTTCTTTGTATAGGGTGTGGCAAAAAAACCTCCCAGATTTTAAAGGTTAGCAAAAAGGGCATAGTAAATGCTATACCACAATTTATTATACAATCTAAAAGTGCATGGAATACAATTTATTTTCGATTGGTTTTGAATGTGATATCGTCCAGATGGTAGTCTTCATTCGTGATAAACATGTGTAGTCAATTTCTGAAGTTTTGCATCACTCAGCGGGTCATTTCCAGCGTTATAAATGCATTTTTTTAGCATATAGTAGCTTTAAGTTCATTAATAGTTATTAGTCGATGTTTGTAGACTACAATTTTTAAATGGCCCCAAAGAAAAAGTCACAAGGACAGAAACCGGGTGAACGTGTAGAGCATCTAACATACCGTGTAACGAGATCAATTTCCCTAAAAACAGGCACTTCAAAATTTGCATTGAGCTGCTCGCTATGTGAGCGTTTGCCTCATACTGTTGAAACCACACATCCGAATTTCCAAGTTTAGTGAGTTTTGGTTGCAAGAAGTTCCGTAGAATTTCCACATACCAATGGGAAGTTACTTAAAAAGTTCCTCCTCAAAAAAGTAAGGCTACAAACACCAATCTTCAACAGCGCACCAAAATGTTTTTGGCTGTGTGGATGCCTTTCATTAACCTGTGAAGATTGTTTTTCATCCAATAACGAAAATTCTGCTTGTTAATATAGTAAGACAAATAAAAGTGAGCTTTATCACTTGTGAGCAGAACAACGTTTTCAGGAACATTTTGAAGTATATTTTCACAACATGCCAGTCGGTTCTCACAGTCGTGTTCTTTAAGATTTTAAACAACCATCATTTTGTATGGATGGAACTTAAAATTTGCGTCTAAAATTCACCTGACAGTTCGATTAGACAACCTCAAAGTAGAAGCATGTTTACGAGCTGAACATTTGGGTGATTGCACAATGGACTGTCTCACAGTGTTAACATTTTTTCTCATCCGAACTCTCCGTGGTTTTCAAAGTAGTTTTCGTTTTAACGCCGAATCTGTGATCCTGAACAGCAACATTTCGAGTGCTAACTGGATTCAAAAAGTTTTTTGCATGGTGATCACAGATTGTTGTTTCGGATAAATGATTCAATAACGTACCCACGATGCACACTCGTCCAAGCCATGACGGCAACAAAAATGGTAAGGCACATACTATCGGTAGACCTCACTATGTCCCGTCCTATTTCACTAGTGCCGAACCAATGACTGAGAGAAATTTGGAAGGTTTTTTTGCCGCCCTTGCACATAACCACACTAAATCAGATACTTTTTTCCTGTTCAATTTATTATGCCATAATTATGGTTTAATATCCTTGTTAAAAATATATTAATTCACTTTCTATTTTCAGATAATAATTATGTGACCAGTCGCCCTCAAATTGTAAGTATGATCATTGTATTTAAAATAAGGTTATGGGATAAATGCTTGTAACAAAAAGTTAAATACAAAATGAAAGAAAATTCTCAAATCACAAAGAATTTTAATAACAATTTCGTTTAATAAAAAATAATATGTGACACTCTTAACGTGTGTGTATAATATATATATATATATATATATATATATATATATATATATATATAATTGAATTTTGAATATAACATGAATTTTTTATTTAGAAAAATGATGTCTTAACTTCACCGCATGATGAGAAATTGTTTTAAAATTTGATAAAAATTAATAACAAAGTACTGTTTCGGTCAAATATAAAGTGAAAACAAATATTGAATATACGGAGTAGACACTTGTTTTCTACTATAAAAGTATTATATTTTTAATCAATTACTTCAATATTTACATTATTTCTGAAAAAATATACGATACGTATTTTCATTCTCTGAAATTTAATGTCAAGTACAAATTCTACATTACTATAAAATATGAATCAATTTATTTCAGTAGATACGATTTGCAAAACATAAAACCTATAGGAAAATGTAAGAAAACGTTTATAAATATAAATCATGTTACTTGAAAATTTAATTACTTCTCAAGAACAGGAATATAAATTTACTGGTCTGAACATAAGAAACTGATATAATTTTAAGCTTATCCAAACCAAATATACAAATTTAATATAAATCTATGGGTTATGTATACTGTATTTGAAAAATTGAACTTGTAATGTCTTTATAATTATCATTTATTGCATTAAACTTTATACATCCTGTTTAAATTTGTACTTATTTTCTCCATTATTTTATTTCATGAAAAATTTATTATTTTTAACAAAATATTTTTCATTTTTCACGTACTACCGAATGGTAATTAATCAATTTTTTTACAAAAATGGTTCTTATAACAGTTTCTTTTTTCACTTTATTTTTTTAAATGTCAACATTATTTAATATATAATAGAAAATAATAAACAAAATGACATTTTATAGAAAGTGAATATAATATTTAATCTGATAAAAATTGGGTATTTCTTTTATCTAACAGAAAAAAATTCTTGTGCTTATATACAAAGCTCTTTATGAATATAAAAAGGAAAATAAAAATTAATTAAACTGTCTCTTATCTTGTTTTGTAGATATACGCATGTAAATGTACATTGTTTATAGTTTAATGGAAATATTTCTCACTATGCAGTGAAAGTTTTGAAAGTGAAAACTTTATTAAAAAAGTAAAATATTTGCGTGGTATAAAAATGTCAATAAACAACTTTAAATACGCATTAACAAACTGATCTAAAAAATAAAATTTCAATAAGCATCCGAATACACAAATTGAAACAAACCACTTGCAACTCAACAAACATTAATAAGTACTCACGCGATCCTTACATTGATTAAAACATATACATCAAAATGTTCGTATAGTAAAATCGAATGGCATCAGTGCAGTGAAAGTTTCTGGTCGCAATAAGCACTATTTCTTGCGAGAAATAATTGGCTGTAATTCACGAGCCCTGCTTTTTGTGCAGACTTACATCGTTGCTGTGATTTCCCGGTGAAAAAGTTTTCCACTAATAAAACTTAATGGCTCCGCGTACACTAGTGCTCCAATAGGTCTCTACTGTATTGATGGCAATCTTGTTACTAGTGCAATTCAATACGAACTTGATGCAATCAGTTGCATGCAAGATTTAGTGAAAAAAGGTTCTTTATGTTATTTCAATTGCTTTAATCTCAACGATAAGGCAATGAAATTTTTTTTTGTTTCAAACATTAAATTGTTAAAAATTATTTACAGTTTTTCATTAACTACTAAATTATTAATAAAATTACGACTTTTTAAGTAATAATATCAACCCTAGAAATCATAATATCTTTATATATATATATATATATATATATATATATATATAATTATTATAATTAAAAAAAGATGTTTGAAATTAACGTATCACTACATTCTATCCATTAAATGTTTTTCCTAGTACCTTATTTATTATTCACAATGCATAATAAATAAATGAATGAATACCACATTAGAGTGTTCTTTAAAATTTGATTAGATTGAAATCTTTGTTAATGAGGAACGTAAATAAATGTATATTTTAAGAACAGTAGAATATATTGGATTTTACAATAAAATACTTTAAAAATTTAATCAGATAATAACTTATGTCGATTTACAAGATAATTATATTTTATTTATATACATACAAACATGAACATATATATATATATATATATATATATATATATATATATATATATACGAATTAAGATTTATTTATCTATGATTATATATAAATATATAAGAAAATATGTTTATAAACAAAATGAAAAATTAACTTATATTTTTTTTAATTTTTGATAATAAAAATTAATATATAGAAAACATATAGAATAGAATCACTGAACTATGAATAAGTTCTAAATCGCTAGAAATTCAAATAATTGTGACGTCTGACAAAGTTCGAAAATTCCGAACTTAATACATGATATGGACCATTGAATACTCATGACCCTGCACTAATATGGAAACCCATCACTATAATACTAGTTCTATCATCTTCACTTCCCTCTTTATATCGTAAAACTTGTAGTAGATATACTTAATCCAGTTAATGTACACCTGGGTGGAATAGTAATTGCTTTTAATATATAAAGTACTCCTAAGGGTTAGAACTACCTTTGCAAACATATGATATACAAATAAATAATATATATATATATATATATATTGAAATTCAACAAAAATTATCTAAATAAAACGATTGAATTTATATAACACTCATAAAAAAACAGTTCAATTTTTAACTGTTCGAAATTGAAAAAACCCTCATTTTAATATTTTAATAAAATTGTAATGTATAAAAAGTAAATACTCAATGAAACATAAAAAAACAATTGATTATAAATTTTTTTAATTCTTATACTTATTATTGTGTATATTATAACAAACATTTTTATACTCATTATTAGAAAGGTTCTATTAATCTATTAGTTTATTGAATAGAAATTGTTTTTAAATAATTTATTTAAATAATAACGTACACCAAAGCATATATATATATATATATATATATATATATATATATATATAATTACACGTAAATGTTTTTACGTGCATTTGTTGTTCAAAAATATCCTTACAGAAATATAATATAGAATAGGAAATAATAGAAACCATTCATCCGCAATAATTTTTATATAATATATATTATTATTTAAAATATATTATAGAATTTTTATCATAAAATTTTTAAATAAGAATTAAAAATTATATGCATAAATAAGTTCAGAAATTATAGTATTCAAGTTACTTTAGAATATTTATATGAACATTTTTGATTTAGTAAATTTATCAAAACTGATTTTTGTACGATATTTTGTTCGCATATTTTTTATAGACAATCTAATGCTTATCAAAAAACGGTAATGGATTGAACCGGGTTAATTTACTAAACAAGCATACATTCACACACGAATATTTATATATATATATATATATATATATATATATATATATATATATATATATATATATATATATATTAATATGTGTACGCATATAAATTAAAGTAAAATGTTACATCTTCTTTATTCTTTTATTAATTCCGTTATACAGAAGAAATAGTTAAGATTTCGAAGCGTAGAGTATTCAAAGGTAGTGCCTGGATTTCGAACCAAATTAAAAATGCATTTTTTATGCAACTACTCCAATTATTAGAACGTGTACTCAGAGTATGTACATGAAGTTTTATTCACATTTCTCATCCTTCGAACGTCCACCTTCGCCTCATAAAAAGCATTCAACATGACGCGTACACAATGCGGCACTGTTAATAATTCTTTTGAAGAGCGGCTTTCTACTTCTCACGGTCTCTATGACATACTCAAAAAAATTATAACACGTTCTTGTACAGGACGATGAAGGATTTTTTACCGTAGTTTTCTTTTCATATGCATAAAAAAGGAATATATAACTAACATACACTGTTCATACTATTTTAATACATCAAGAGATTATTTTATATGACCTACTAAATGTTACATCAGACTACTATAGTTTTTTGGCTATTTATATTAATGAAAATAAAAATTTAATTATGAAAATGGATTTTCAAGAGAAACAGCACATTTTGATAATGTGTTTTAATTATATTAATTAAAAGACGAAAACATGATACGGTATATGTTTTTACGTATTCATTGAATAACTTTTATTAAAGTTGAAATACAGGCCAAAAAAAGTTTGATATGTCGTGCAGAATTTCAGTTATTTATAATCTAAAACTATTTGAATAATCATAAAGAAAATTATTAAGCTTGTTATTTACGTTTAATATAGAAAAAAGATATTATGTGATATCTAATTTCGATACGAAAATTGGTTTACGAAAGCAATATGTTTTTTTTTAATTTAAGCTCATAATAGAATACAAAAATGTTTGATTTTAAAATTAAGTAATTATGTAAATAATTTATGTAAATTACAAATATGTTTGACATTTGAACTATTATATATATATATATATATATATATATATATATATATATATATATTCTGATTTATATAAAATTAAATTACTAAATAGGTAAGCAAATCGATTATTTTTTCAAAAATAGAAAACCATATTATACAGAAATTAAATGAATTATCTTCAATTTAAGTCAATTTTATTTTGTTGTTGTGCATTCGTCTCTAAATTATTATTGTTCTGAAGTAAAACTAACTTTTTATAAAACATATTTAACCAATTAATGTATTTTTAAATATTTTGTTGCTTTAAAATATAACTTTTCGAATATGACTTTATTGAAAACTTTCTTATAACCTGCATTAAAAATTTTAAGAATATTGTTCTGATTTATTTTCAAAAAAATTTTTATTTTTGTAATATTAATAAGAAATTATTTTCCATTTTGCATTAGTATATAAGTTATAATTAACTACAATAGTAATTAATGATATTATATGATTAGATAATTACTCGTATATTGAACGTATTTAAATTATGAAAAATATTTTTTTGTTACACAAGTATTTATTTTTTATGTTAATAAATGCATTATTTTTAAATATATATATATATATATATAATAATTATTTTAATTAAATTGAAATTACTTTTCAAGTTTAATTATAAGCAATACATTATATATCGTATATATATATATATATATATATATATATATATATATATATAAAGAATTTCAGTAATATTTTAGCTACGTGCTATTAAATATATAATCATTTCTATGGATACAATTTCGTTTAAAAAATGTATGTAATTAAAATAGAAACACAAAACAATCTGGGATCAATTCATAAGAAACAGAATACAGACATTGTACAGCAATGTTAAGTTATTCATTAGTTTTGTATAAAAGTAAATGAAGTATGTTACACTACCGTTCAAGTACGTAATTCGTACTGGTATAATTCTGGCATCCTCCGATAGAGAAATCTACAAGACACACACAAGGATGTTAAATTGCTACCATTCCGTGTTCCTTTGAGTACGTTTTGTATGCGCCCGTCAGTAATATTCTCGTGTTTAACAATCCTCTTGGTCTTTGTATATACGCCACTGTCTGTGCTATATTTATAAGACTAAACGCTTTGAGAGCTATATTTGAAGGCTTTCATCAGGCATAATTTCAAGTAAAAGGTTGTATTCGATGCACAACTTTGAAATATTAGTTAGTTTTCATTTTATGTTTGAATTACGATATACAGATATGTATTATAAACGATTCAAATAAGATAAACCTCATTAAATACGAGATAGAAATATCATATATATATATATATATATATATATATATATATATAAAGTTTTAAAAGATAGTTTCTATTTCTTTCAATAATAATTTAGTATGTAGTAATTTTAATTTATATTTTAAATTATCAACGTATAATACGAAATAAAATCATTAAATATATTTGTTTTTATACAAAATATTAGTTTTCAATAATATATCAAATATGACATAACTGTACAATTCCAATCCAAATACTTCTTTTAATTTATTATTTTAAATTTTTATTCAGCACGAATTATTGCCATATAGAAATATTATTAAAAATATTGTTCATGACCTATAAATCACAACAGAAAAATATCTTTAAAAATTACTTTTACAATCTCTCAACTTACTAGCAACTGAAACATTGAGAATAAACTCGTTCAAAGTATTAAAAATTAAATGATTCAAAGTACACAACAGCTAAGAGTAGTAGTACAGGTGGAATACTATTATTTTTTTAAACACACTAGAGAAATCAACAGGAAGAATTCTAAAAATATATCAAGATACCACAAAAAATTAACATTGCTACGAGTTTAAATTTTACTATTTTCTTTTAGTCATACGGTTTTCTATTTGCTTTTATTAATTGTACTTATATTAAAAAATTAAGTAAAAAATATTTCAGTTAATATATTGAAACTTTTGTATGGAAGATTTTGTAATAAAAAAATTTTTTCTCTGAAAATAAAATAATAAATTTTCATATTTTTCTGTACAAATATTAATATCTTATAAAAAAATACAAATTATTTATAATATAACTATTTAACACAAATTTATTTGACAGGTGATATATTCTAAAAATTGGTAATAAATAAAAATCATAGTTTTTGATCAAGCAAATCTTTCAATAAAATTTATATCGGTATTAATTGAATTGTTCATTAAAATATCACTTAAAAAATAAGACGATTTTTTTTATTTTAAAATACTTTATATTTTACGAGTTAATCCTTGTTAAATGTTATTTATTTTTTTTAAAAAAAATTATAAGCTAATTTTAAATATACTTAAAACGTATTTATTAAAAAATCTTAATTTAATATTAATACTCACATTAAAAATAAATATGTTTGGTTTTTTATCACTTTACTATTTAAAAATCTCTTAATTATATTAGTTTTTATCTTTCACACGTCATTTCAGTTTTCATAACTTTTTACAAACTCTACCAATTTATTGCTGAAAAATATTCAGTATGTTTTCTTTTGAAAATTCTTGTTATTAAAAACCTTAAATCTTGAAAAAATGTCCAATTACTATATATACTTACAAAAAATTTAAACCGTAAATTAAATATGATCAAAAATAAATAATTTACATTGACTTTTATTCTATACTGACATTTTTTTTTCATTTCCCAAATATAATATATTTAGCCTTCATGCTATCAATAGTCTTATCTACACTTCTTTTATTACTTTTAAACCTTATTTTAAATCGTTTCACAATTTTAATTTTATTTGTATTCAGTATATATATATATATATATATATATATATATATATATATATATATATATATATATATATATATATATATATATATGTACAGGGGTCGCCGAAGTAAACGAAAATTTCAAAACCCAATAATTAAAAGAATTTTTATTTTTACATAATTTTATTTATATATTATTGGTAAGTATATCGGGTCACTTTTTTTTAAAAAAAATAACGTTTAATAGTTTAGTACTATTTCGGAGCACGTATTCCTATAATTTTATTCAAAAATATTCCGTTACGCGTTGTAAGATGTTTAGTGCAATCCTCGTAAATGCTTTTTGGATTTTTAATTTAAGTTAAGAGATAGTGTGTGGACGATCAATATACTCGTACACCTTACTCTTTAGATAACCAAAAAAAAAAAAATAATGACACACCGTCAAATCTGAGGATCTTGCTGGCCAAACATCTCCATTTTTGAAAATGATATGATTTGGAAAAAGCGCTCTTACAGCGGTTATGGACACTCTAGTAGTATGACTTGTTGCCCCATCTTTCTAGAATCATGCAGTTTGTGGAAATCGAATTAATTCTTATATTAGAAGTGTTGTAATTATGTTAGTGTGGCGGGAAAGCGTTAACGTTTATGACATTTTCGTTGTCATCTTAGTAGAATGGCCTATAATGCTGAAAGACGAAAGTATACCTAATATACTGATTACAAAACTTATATATTTATTTAATATTTTCATCTTATATTTCAACAGAATGAAAAACTAAAAAAAATAACTAGATTTACTTGTTTAATTATTTTTTTTTAGTAAATCAACATATTTGTTTTAACTTTTTTATTTCATTGAATAATATATATATATATATATATATATATATATATATATATATATATATATATATATATATATGTACATATTTTTATGGTGCAAGTGTAGATTATAAGAATAAATTCAGTTATATATATTATGTACATTAAAGTATGTATGATTTTATACACAGCAGTTGTAATAAATTTTTAAATTCCCAATAACAATAATAAAAGATTTAAAATCTACTAGCCCGTTAAAAGGTGATAACAGTGTTTCTTTCATATAAAACATCATACAACTTATAAGAGTAGTACTAGAAAACATCAAATCTTATGTTTTACTTGAGATAACTTTAATTAAGGATATCGCTAGAAAACATCTCTAAACACAAAACTGTTGTTTCGTAGGTTTTACTGTTATACACCGTTGGTTTTCATTGGTCGTCAAAGATGTGTATCGACAAGAGACTCACACTACATTAGAATCTCCTGCCCATTTTCTCCCTAATTTCCATTTTAGACACCGACTTGGTAGGCGTTATTTTACGACGTGTAAACATTACGCCAATGAACCGCAAAAGCTGTAACGTTAATTCTTGCTTGTCGTACTGTGCGTGTAGTGCCTTTACTTGCATTAAACATATTTGCACTTTAGGGAATTAATAAATTTCAAATACTATAATCTTCATAGTGTTTTATATGATTTCAGTTAATTAGTTTGGTCCTAATTATAACGATGAAATCATGATTTTATATATATAATACAAAAAAGATAAATATGATAATAATTAAAATACAAAGAAGTTTTATTCAACAAGAACGTCATTTTGAATCTTAAATTATATATTTATCTTTATTTTAATAAAAGTATTCACAAAATGATTTAAATCATATTTAAATGTTTAAAAACAAATTAATACATTAATAATTTCATTTATTTTTTTAATTGAAATAATCTTTTATTTAATAATAGGTAGATACATTTAAAATTAATGAAATAAATCATTATTATTTTAGTTAGTACATGTATTTGAAATACAACTTTAAATCTTTGAAGCATTGTTTAATATTATTGTTTTATATTTTTATAATTTATACATAATTTTGTTTTCGAAATTTATTGAAACTTAATTTAAACAAAGAAGAAAAATATGCATATTATTACAATTTTTCTATTTTTTTTTTTAATTATATGAGATATTTTGTAAATTGTAAATAAATAAAGAAAAATATTTATTTGAAGAATAATATAAGAAAGGATATTATATATATATATATATATATATATATATATATATATATATATATATATATATATATATAGATAGATAGATAGATAGATAGATATATATATATATATATATATATATATATATATGTATATGTATGTGTGTGTGTCTGTATATTTGAAATTTAAATTAGCCTTCGTTATTTTTCCTTGCAAGTAAATACGAATAAAAGTTATATAAAAACGTAGCCGAGAATTTTTCACACGTCTTCTAAATTGATTTTGTTCCATCTGCATGAAGTTTCCAAAGCAATTTAACGCAACTATAGAAATGCACCGCAAAAGAGTTTTCATTTACTTTTGTTCGAAATATGCAAAGTGAATAACTTTCCATTTTGCTGTGACAACTCGCTTAAAGTTTTTTTTCTCACCAGATACCAAATCGCGAAGCATGAGATGCAAAGAAAGAAACAACACCCTTTCTTTCTTCCATTTTACAGACACACACAGTTATGTGTATGTGTATATATATATATATATATATCCTCTCACACCTTGTTATAAACATACACTGAATACATATTTGCATATGCATTTTTCCAGCGTTCAATATTCAACGCAAGTTATGACAAGCCACAGTGTAATTGAATTATTACAGCGACGGGCTGTTCATGTACGCCTCGACGGGCATACATTGTTGCGGGCATGCGCTCTGTCTCCTATCACAGCACAAGGATTGCTTAGTTCGCACCAACAACGGTGTTATGTTACGGCCACGTTATTTGTTATTGTTGACTTTGTACTAAATACCCTATAAACTCATAATATATCATCTAATAGCAGTTAATAATGTCAATTTTGAAGATATTGTATATACATATAATTTTCATATATATATATATATATATATATATATATATATATATATATATATATATATAATATCTGTTTTTGTTGTTTTTTTTTAAAAAAAATACTAAAACTAAATCAATCTTTATTAAAATTTACTACACTCTTACTATTACCAATTTCACATCTGATCATGACTTATAAATAATAAATGAAATGGTAATACTCAGAAAGTAATTAAAAACTTAACGGTTTAACTAGCAGAAAATATTGACATTAATAACTATTTAAAACATCTAAAAAACGATATAAAAATAAATGCGCTAAAAATGGATAATTTATTTTTTTTTAATTTCTTAATTATTTACAGTTAAATATTACTAGGTTATGCATAATCTTTTCTTAAAAACTGCAGCCATATCTCAGTATAAAAAGGGCACTGAATTAATTTGTTCACCTTATATATATAAATATATAATTTTTTTTATTTATCTTTATTTAATTTATTTATATGATATTAATGCCACAAATATTTGCTGTACATTATTATTAGTTCATCAGCTTTTCTTTATTTATTATACAGTTTCATATTTTTAAATATTTATTTCTTTGCTAACGTATTTATACTTCATATTGTTATTTAGATTTATTTTTTACGAATGATAAATCAATCAACCGTATATGCATATATAAACATATTTATTCACAATTGAATTTATTTCAAAGACAAAAACAATAAAGACATTTTTTGACATTTTATGACATAATATCACAATCGCTCTTATTTTCTTTTAAAATTTTACATTTTCAAATCAAAAAAAATGTTTATTTTTTAAATAGACTGATAAAAAATAATTTTATGACGTATTATACATTATATATATATATAGAGAGAGAGAGAGATAGTATGTAACTATATGATATTGTAGTTACAATTTATGTATAAAAAGTTCATTTACCTCCCTTATGAAACAACAACGTTTGGATTTGCCACGGACTCGTTCTAAGACCGATGCTGTGTTCTCACCGGCATAAACTAAACGCATTATTCTGCCTGCATAACTTAGATTTGGGTGGTTTGTATAGGTTTAACATCATTATGTAGTTCACATCCGAGCATGTTGCTGATAAAATTATTCCGAGCTGCATGGATGCTTTAATTGACAATTTCCAGTTAGGTTGGCAAATTATGTTTTAATTCTCTATACGTGTCGGCTTGTGTAATATACAAGCTGTAATTAGTATTAACACAAAGTGATACATTGTACCTTTACTTGGGGCAGCTGACTATCCAACGTTACCAGTGGAACTGTTAGCGAGCTTTAACCATCCTGTTGTGCTCGTTCAACAACGATCACTGCGAACACTGAAAAAACATCAGTGCTTATATTACACTCTTGTACTCTTTCGTAGCTCTTTTATAACTTTCATGTGAATACGTCATAACTCTTTGATGTACTTTATAAAGTTAATTCACTTTACAAATAATATCATATATGATCAAAATAACCTCTCGACATTATCCTATTATTTTTCAACCGTGCTCAGAGTTTACAAAGCAACAAGTTTTTTGTTGTTTTATGTCTGCTTATTTTAATACATACGTCTGTTTTCTAAGTACGTCAAATATAAAAATCTATTATCAACTATTAACAAGAACAAAGAAAATTCACTTCGCAAATATATATATATATTTATATATATATATATATATATATATAAATATATGATTTTCTTAAACAGACTTTTTATTATGAGTAATGTTATGATTTTTTGTATATTTCTTTGAAATATACAAAAAATATAAGAATTTATGAAGTTTAAATTGAATATTGAATTTCCAATTTATTACCTTCTACGATAAAGTTTTATGATAAATTAATAGTTCTTCTACTGCCCATAAAAAATAGTTTGTCTAGAAACTTTAAAACACGTAAACATTAATATTAAATATAAATAGATATTTTTTTTATAATTATAATTGTTTATATAAAAAAAATTTCTAATATCAAAAAAAATGTTTTTAATATATTTTATAATTTTTACATAGTCATATTTTTATTTTAAACAATATTCTTCAATGACACTTTTAATCACAATATAGATTTGAAATTGTAGTGAAAGAAATGAATTTTTCTTTCACCCTACAAATAATAAGAAAAATATTTAAAAATCTTCAATAAGTCATTATTAATTTCTTTTTAATTGGTGATTATAAGCATTTCAAAGATGATGCTATTATTTTTAGAAAATTCATCTTCATCAGTACAGAAAAATCTATTTTTTTGTTATCTGTGGCATAAGAAAAAATTAATTTGTGAAATTTTTGAATTTTATTGTGCAACTAAAACAAATGTCTAAAAAAGTATGTTTTAACATTTAAAGAAATAGAATTAAAAATAAAAATTCTGATTAAATAAAATACCAAATCTAAATGAGCCTTACGCCTGTATGTATATTGAATATATTAGGTGTACAAATTCTCTATCTTTTTTCTAAACAATAAATATTTACAAAAAAATTGAATATATTGCAATCCGCAAAATATCCCATATTATTTTATATAATTTCATTCCATCTGTCAGATAACCGACAAATCTCTTATCGAAAAAAGATGGTACCATTGAGTCGATGAAGTCAATACATTTTCGAACTTTTAAAATGTTCTAGCATTTGTTGCATGTTTTATGCGTTAAAACACCTTCCTACCAAAGCTGAACAATTCATTCACGTAGCTTTAGACTGGAATACGAAAAATATACAATACCTAATATATTGTTTTTCGGACGCCATCGTGTTCATTGTTTTTTTGTGAATTTATGCCAACTGATTGGCCAAGATATATAGTATTTTAAATTATGAGACTTCAAAATACTAAAACGACCAGAAAATATTTTAATTCAAAACTGAGTTATGATTGATTCAGTGCAAAAGCCCAGAATGAATTTTTACGCCTAATATACACATAAAAATATTGTATCTCAGTAATTTTATTACTCAATGATTTGAGAGTTCTAGTACTTTGATATAGCCCAAATTTAATTTGGGGTCACGTTACAGCGACAGGTGTACGCCAATAATCCTGAAACAATTTCCGTCCTTAAAGATGAAATCCGAAGAGTAATTAGTGAGATAAAGCCTCTGTTGTATAATGATGTTATTGACAATTTTAATAAAAGAATGGCACTTGTAAGAAAGCTTGCGGCGGTCACTTACAAAATATTACTTTTTATTTATAAAATGGCATATCCCCAACTATTATTTACAGTAAAGAAACGTAAAATGTCAGCACAAACACTTTTATTTCAAATTAAAAAAGTTATTGAAAATCATGTATATATATATATATATATGTGTGTGTGTGTGTATAGTTATTCAAATTGCCGATGAACTTTCAATGCATATTAAAAATGTTAAAAAATCAAATATTTAATTTTAATTATATCTAAATTGTAATTTTTGTTGTCTTTAATATTAATCTAAATCTGTTTTGGTAAAACACTTTAGCGATATGAAATTTTTGTTTTGCAAAATGTGAATATGAATAAATAATATTTTGAAGAAAAATGTGTGTTCATTCATGTTTGAGTGTAAGTTGAACGTTTCCGAGATTATTCATGTAAAGTTTGGTCATCATTGGTATGCCAACAATGTTTGACCGTGAGATGTTATTGTGACTACTTGCAGCCGTTGAGACGAACGTAAAGCGCGTTGCATTGTCTGAACTTGACGGCCCGTGTATAACTAACGTTCCGTTCACGCGGCGGACGTCTGAAGTTAGAACAACGTATCCGTAACTGGAACGTTTTCTTCTTAACTTAATGTTCATTCTGAAGTCGCTGTAATTTTTATACTATAGTTACGAAACGTCTTACAAACGTAAATAATAATTCCTTTGTGACATTGTATTCTTGTAGTTAACTTCATAGTTTCTTATTAAAGGTGTTTGAAATTTATAACTGCTTATGTAATATTTAAATTGTATATTTTTATCACATTTTATTGTAGAAATTGATTCATTGTACTCTTAGTAGTAATATTCAAAGAAGAATTAATTAAATTATATTTTTAATTAATCTATCTTAACTTCTATTTCAAAAAGTTCACCATATTAGTTTTCATTAAAAAACACAGAGAAAAAATAATTAAATGTAACATGATTTTTTTCCATAATACAGTTATTTTTTATTTTTAGTTTAAGGAATATATAAAATAAACTGTAATCATCAAGTATTAATAATTTGTCAAAGAATTATATTATATCATATTGATATATTGTATTATATTCTATCATATTGTGACAAATTAATGAGTTCCACTATTTTCATGATTTCATTATGTCTTCATTTCAAATTTGATAATTATTTCAATTTGGTTTCTCTACAGTTAAAAACGGTGATGTTGTTTTAATTCAAATTTTCAGTTCCTTTTTTGATTAATTTGGTCTAAAAAAAAAATATTATAACACTTAAACTATAGTCAATAAAAGAAATGAAAAGTAGCATATAATTTTATGAAAATAAAATTAAAAAATAATTTTAAGTCAATTCATATCACCTTTAAATAAATCAGGAAACTCTAAATAATAATAATTAATAATAAACTTCTTTTATCTATATTTCACTATTTTTTACTGTTTTATAGTCATTTCAAAAAATCATTAGTAATTGAGGACAATCGTTTTTAAATGAAATATTTTATCTTAAGACATAAATGAAAGTGTTCCATTCTCAATATTGATTTTAAATACTTGTTAGGTTGGTAAGAAAATAATTGCTGTTTTTGTTTTATAAATTCTAACCTTAATTTTAATCAATGAGAGTTTCATTTCATCATATTTAGTTAATATTTCAAAATGTATTTTCGATCTGTATTTTGATAATATAGAATTTAGTTTTGTTATTAATTTTGCTTCAAACTGGGCTATTGAATTAAAGATGGAAAAGAAGCAAATAAGATCAATTTTTGTACGAATTCAAAACGACTGGTAAAGCAGTAGAAATTACTCGTAAAACTGTTCTAAATGATGCTTTTAGTGTTGGTACTATTAAGGAACTTACGGTGCAATGGTGGTTGCAAAAATTTCGTATTGGGACCAGACTTTTTAAGATAAAGATGGGCGTTCTTCTTCAGTTCATAACGACCAACTGAAGACGTTAGTTGAATCAGAATCATATATAACTATTCAAGAACTTGCACAAAAGTTAAGTGTTAGTCATTCAATAATTCTGAAGCACTTAAAACAGAGTTATGATAGAAAAATGGATATAAATTTGAAGGTCATAAACCGCTATTATTTTTCTACCAACCTAATAATTATCCTTTATAGACACTTTCACAAATGAGCTCCTTTTGTCAACCCCCTTCCCCCAACTACAAATTCTTTTTTTAAATATTCAATAAATCAATATTTACATTTTTGATTGTTGTATTTGCACAATTCTATATTATCTTTTCATCTGACAGAAAAATCTATTAGAACTCTATTGTGACTAACTATTCAGTTATTCTTTTTTTCGTTTTTAGTGTATAAAACTAAAGTACATTCTATTGTTATCATAAATGCAAAAAAATAATTTATTTTATTTGTTAAATTAATAATTAATACTTGATGCCGCATCCACATTTTCAGGGTTTGTACCGAAAGAAAAAATGTCAAGGCATATGTTTTTATGTATACGTATGTAATTTATGAAGTTAGTTCGTGTGTCATAATTTAAAAACTGTGCAACACATCTGCATTCATGCGCATACTTTTACAATTATTTGATCCATAATTCACAGACGGAAAGAGCCAAAAGACGTTTTCTCTCAGGTGAACGCATTTAATATTCCAGTGGAACATTATTGAGGTGCTTTCATACGCATATCTTTCGCCTCAACAGTAGCTTTCACCGTCATACGACAATGACAAAGTCACTTGATACGTAGAATAAAAAAAAGAGCTGAGATTTTTTTCAATTTACGCGTGTTTTTTATCACGAGTCCCGCAACGAAATGTAACTTTTATTTTCTGAAGCATGCAGGTAACCCGAGTATTACTAAAATGAAAATTTCTTTTGTTGAAAATAGTAGAATGCGATTACTACAATATTTTTTTATAAGAAAATTTTATATTTCAATCTTAAGATAGTTTTTTTTAAACTACGTTCACGAAACTTTAATAACATTTTGTCCAACATATATATATATATATATATATATATAAACAATGAATAAGAACTGAGTAGTAATTTTTTATTACCTATCACTAAATAAAATTTCTTAAATTCATAATGTTATTCAAATATAAACAATATTTTTTTATTTAAATTTTATTTTTCGTTTTGAATAAGAACATCCACTTTATATTATCAAGAAATAAATTTAAATATATAAAAATGTTAAATATATATATATATATATATATATATATATATATATACCTGTTTTAAATTAAGATGCTTTATAATAATAAACTTATTTCAACATATACAAATATACAGTAGAATTTCGGAAAGTTTTATCATTCAATAATGTGAAATATTTAGAACTTTGAAATACATGGTGCTTCAGACGAGCGAGAAATTCTCTCAAAACATAGTATTTGAATGAATTTTTATTTTTACATAATTTTATTTACATATTATTGTTAGATATACCGGTCTATTTTCTTTTTTAAAATAACGTTTAATAGATGAGCACTATTTCGGTGCACACATTTCTCTAATCTTGTTCGGAAATTTTCCATTATGCGTCTAACAACTGCTAGTTGATTCCTCGCAATTGCTTCTTGAATTTTTATTTTGAGTTCAGGAATGGTGTGTGGACGATCAATATATACCTTTCTGTTTAGATAATCCAAATAAAAGTATACTTAGGTAGTCAAATCTGGGGATCTTGTTGACCAAACTTCATCTACATTTTTGGAAATGATAAAAAAAGAGATATAAGAGGGCTCTTATAGCAGACATGGACACTAGCTGTATGATTTGTTGCCCTATATTACTTGAATCATAAAATCTGTAAAAATTTGATTAATTCTTTCATTAGAAATGCTAAACATCGAATTAATTTTTTTCGAATTATATTTTTATGAGATTAAAGTCATGGGCTAAGCGTTACAGCAACTCTAAAACGATCAAAGTTTTCTGGCGTTCTTACTGTCCTTCAGATGATTCTCGATGCTTCAAATTTAATGTAGAAACAATTTCTTCAATCTTCTAAATCCACAATTTGATGGCAATGAATGGCCGCTACCTGTCTACGACGCGGAATGTTATAATGATTGCGAAATGGCCGTTGTACAGTTGTAGTAGACTCGCCATTTATCTAAAATGATTTCTCAACGAAAGCTTAATGTGCACCAGACCACTGTTCCATATTTACTAAATGACCATGAATAACTAACGTTTTATCATTTAATTGTACCCTCTCACTCTAACGGTAAGTGAATAAGCTGGCTTTTAAAATTCTCACTCCACCGGCAAACCTTGTAGCACTAATTAATTTCCCTTATTCAATTCGAACACTGTGCCTAATAATTTCACAACACACTATTAAACAAAGTACTGTATAAATAGCAACAAAACTATTTTATAATAATCATTTATTATATTCAATAAAAGAAACCAAAAATTAATTATATAGTTATTTTTTTAGTATGTACGTATATTTTGGTTTATTTTTCCATCCATTGAAAATGTAAAAAAGTTAAAACAAATGTTTATTTTAATTAATGATCACTTTAAAATGAAATTGGTTTTATTTTAATATTTTTGATCTCTAATCTCTCTTTATTTTGACAATAATAATATAAGGAATAGATATAAAGTATTTATTTTACGAAAATCTAGGTAAAATAAGATTTATTTGTCAAAATATTTCAATGTTAATTTTTGAAAAATAGCTTAGTATACATTTTTTAAAAGAAAATTTTATAAAAGATTATTATACACTTTTTAGAAAATTTATTAAACTACTATTCGTATAAATAGTCATATGGTCTTTTTTAAATGCTCATGAGTAGTTTAAAAAAATAGATATATTTTTTCGTTTGAATGCAAACATAGTGTTTTCATTGTGTTCAAATATCTTAAAACGCAAATATCTCTAATGTATAATATTAAATATATGAATAAAAATTTAAATTTGAAAGTTTAAAAAAAATTTATAAGATAAAAAAATATAAATAATAATTTACACTTGTATTATAAAACTTTCTTTGAGACATTTTGTCAAACTTAATATGAATATAAAATTAACAAAAATATCTTTTTTCAATCTTCAGTACAAATATAAAATTCGATTGTATTGTTCTAATGATTGTACACTTATTGATATTGAATATTTACACTGGTTACTTTATTGAAATTTTAATTAATTTAACCTCTTAATAGACTGTACCGATCTTCTCATCAAACAACATTTAAACATATATCACACATTATGTAAATATATCACGCTTTATGTATTACAAACATCGGATATGAAACAATAAATCGTAAACAGCTATATATCATCGTGTGCAAATATATCAAATGTTGTTAAACTGATCAAACATTACATAAACCTAAATGTATATTTACCATTTCCATTCAGCAAAACAATAATATTCAAACTCTCGGTTTCAACAAATATTTGCTTAGAACATGGCTGGGCACATGATACATGCGAAACAAATTATAAATTAATACTTGCAACTTACGTTTCAACTGTTCTGTTTATTTATTGTTCGAGGACAAACAAAAGAAACGAAAAAAAGGACATTAATTAATTTACGCGTGTTTCAAATTACTTTATAGGTCAATTACCGATTCAAACTTGATCTGAAATGTAATTAAATCTTATTGTAATAAATTTCTTATAAATACCTTCTGCTGACATCTAACAATATGTTTCAATTTTCTGTGGAAATTTACTCTGATATAAATAGTTGAAAAAATCAATAACTTCCCGTTTCAGCTTTTCACTACTAGGGTGCATTTTGTTCGTGCTTTAGGATATTGAATATAGAGCTTTTCCTACAGATGGCACTGTATAAAAAGCTAAAGAAAAATAACATCGATCCACTACCGTTCTATTTGATGAATTGAATTATACATATACAAGTAATTAATTTACATTCATTTAATTTACTGCCGTACATAAATTAAGCTTTAATTGGAAAATGTATTAAAAACAAACAACAAATTACAACAGATTTTTTTCGAATTTTTCATACATACTCTTTCTCTTTTCGGCAAATAAAAAAGTTATTAACAATAATAAAAAACAAATTATGTATTTTGTTTTATATAAATAAAATTGTATATATTTCGCCAGGAAAGAAAACCAAAATTTTAATAAATGGATATACTTTTATAGTGAATTTGAAATTGTTCTGTTTTTACTTAGTTTTGCACATTTTAATGATGATTTAAACAACACACATGTAATATTTTTAATATTTCAATAAATATATATATATATATATATTTATGTGTGTGTGTGTGTAGAAAAAGAGATAAAGAGGTAATTAGACAGATTTTCTAATTACTTACGTTGTTAATGTTAACTGTAAAGAATTTTAATGTGTAATATTATGTTTATTAATACTTATTTTATATATATAGTCATTTCATGATTAACTTTGAAGTAAATGAAGATGTATTAAGAAAAATTATTATATTTAACAAATTTTTAATTTTAATCTATTAAAAACAATTTAGAAAACAATGTACAGTGTATATATATATATAAGTAATAATTCAACTCAACTTCGTATAGAAATATGTAATTAATTTATACATACATCTGGTTTTGATATGTTCCTGTAGGCGATATATATATATATATATATATATATATATATATATATATAATATATGTGTGTGTGTGTGTTTTCATGTATTATATATGTAATTCCATTTCGTTAAATTTAAAAACGTAAATACAAAGGAGTTCTTAAGAGACTAGAATATTTTTATAAAGGTAAACTTAAAAATTATTTGTAAAAATTAGTTAAATGAATTTTCAATTATTGTATACTTAAAATTTAAATCATTTGTTTATTATTTCTATACACATTTTTTAATTAATCTTCTTATGCTTAAAATTTTTAATCGCTAGTTGTTAAGAAAATACAAAATAATTCTAGTATCATATAATTGTAATTAATTTTATTAACTAAATATAAAAACAATATTGTTTCATATATTTGATATTGAAAGGAAAGTGACCAAAATAAATAAAAATAATTTATGGCTTATTTTCCTGTTGTAAAAAATAATAATTTATTGGTAGTAAATAAAATTATTAATAATTATTCGTTTTCTGAATGTACAGACAGACAGTTCAATTAATACATTAACACAACTGTCCTTAATTGAAATACAAATTTTTAAAAAATTAACTTTATTTATAATAAAACCGCCAATAATTAATTAATTAAAGGCAGTAATAAACTCAATCCGTTTGATATAGTCTAGTGCATTTGTTTGATAAATATTTGACTAAAATTTATTAATAATTTAAAACAGTAATGTTTATTGTGATAATAAAAACCAATATTTAGTATTATTATAGCAAATATTATTTTAAAAAAAAGTGAAATATTAAAGCCCATGTAATAATGAGATACAGTAAATAAAAATGTGATAACTATATATATATATATATACATGTGTGTATGTGTGTGAAAAGAAGAGGTAGAGTTTTATGCAAAATCGCACCAGTAGATAATAAAATGTATACGTTTCGAGAATACAACTCGAAGAAAAATCTAAAATGTGCCTGTACATATCAGATGAACCGGTTGCTTGAAACGCTTCGAACGCAATTCCCATTGGAAGTCTGTTGATTTTCATCTTCTATTAGCGACGCTCCCTAGGTGCGAGGTAGGAAATCTCCGAATATTGACCCACTTCCTTAAGCTGTCAAGAAAGCTCTCTCAAGACAGATTCCTCCCAACGGGAAGATTTAGATTAGAATTTATTTCACTTAGATAACGCTGCAGTAGGCGATGTAATTTCAAATCGTATTTAAATGTAAATAACTTAATAATTGCGATATTCGGAATCGTTCAACATTTTGCGGTTTAATTAACTTACAGGTTTCAAAAGACGTCCGATGAATTGAGCCTTCAAACAATTTACTTTTTATTCAATGCACGTTATTCAATTTATACACGCTTGTTCGGAATTATATTTTTATTTTATTTATTTAAATGCATATATATATATATATGAGTGTGTGTGTGTATGTGTAATAATATATATCAATAAGTGTAACGAAAACAATATATAAATAGAAAGAATACTTTCTCTGATATTCTATTTATAAAATACGATAATCTAGTCATTAGTCATTTAAAACATGATTATGTAGTTCTAAAAATACTTTTAGTAACTTAACAAATTTTTTTAAATTGAAATGTATAATAAAATCAGTCTCTAATTTTATTTTCATCTTACTCGTTTTTTAAAAAAATGTTGACTTATAATAAAGACTATATTAAACATTAATGGTATTTAATTATATATATATATATATATGTAAACATATAAAATCTTCAGATTTTTAAGAGACAAGTAATGGATTTGTTTGTTGTTTATAAAATCAAAATGAAAATTTATAAAAAGTACTGAAATATATCTTCTAATCTTACTTTAAAAATATAGAAAAAATATATAAAAATAAACGACAAATAAATACAACAAACACTTTCTAAATTAAAACGAGGAAATGAAAAAAATATTATTTATTATTTTAATTTAATAAATCATTTTTGTTCTTGTATTATATTTATGAAATTTTTATTTTCCAATAAATAATATACCAATTCAAAAAAGCATCTTTATACTTCATAAAAATTGTTAAAATTTTATATAATAAATTTATTATTATTTGGCAATTGAAAAAAAATGTATTGTTATTTTTGATTACATTTTTAATTGTTTGTCTATATATATATATATATATATATATATATATATATATATATATATATATATGCAATCCTTTATACAAAATTAATACCAATGCTAAAAGTATTGATTCTATGTCGTATTAAATAAGATTTTGATCCGTAATGTAAACCCAACTGCATTTTTTAATAAAAAAGATTTATTCGCTTTAAAGTTTTCATAAGAGAAAACTCTTCCACGCCTTGCAATATATAACTGTTCAGTACATAAGGTAGAAGTTTTACAGAACTCAAGATTTCATCATTTTTCGACGAGTTTATAATAGTAAAAACTTTTCTAGTCTTTTTCTCCACATGTAACTAGAAATTTAACATAGTACGCTATGTGATGGAACTTGACAAGTATTGGATTAATATTTTTTTCTGATCATAACTAATTTTTTTAAAGTAAAAAAAGTTCAATATAATGTAGAAAGTTGAAGTTGGTTACGTTAATTTTTCAATTTAATATACATATAAATAAATACATATATATGTATATATACATATGTGTGTGTGTATGTATGTATATAGAGAGAGAGAGAGAGAAAAAGAAAGAGGTTCAATTAAATGATTGAAATAATTGATAAATAACCATTTATTAACTACAATCCTATGCATAAATGTTACTCATAAAATACATTTATAACCTGATCACTTTAAGATTTTATATTCACATAAATGCAAATGTTACTGATAGCTAAAGTTTAATTTTATATATATATATATATATATATATATATATATATATATATATATATATTAATAAAACTATCCTAATCACTAACACATAATCCACTAATAACTAAACTTTATTAATACTAAAATATTTACAACTTAAAAGCATTATTTACTAAATTATCGTCTTTTATTCAAGTATATTAAATCTATCAAACCTAGCATCACGTAAATTAATACATTTTCGAAAGCACTGTGAGCATTTTATTTTCATTTGCACGATTCTCCGGAAACACAATAACTAAACACGCAAACATTATGTCACGATGAACTCTTCAAATAAAAGTGAACTGACCCCATTATATATATATATATATATATATATATATATATATATATGTATATACATATACATATGTATATATATATGTATATATGTATATACATATATATATATATATATATATATATATATATATATATCAACTGAAAAATAAATACAAACTTACATAAAAATCATGAATAATTAGAAAATTTTTAATGAATTTTGTCAAAAATATATATATATTATACTTCAATAAATAAATAATTTTATATTTCTTTAAATCAGTTTAATAGTTTTAGTTATATTTTATTATTGTTTCGAATTGTATGTTTAAAAGTCATTTTTTTTTTAATTAGCAGGGCGCTTTGCCCCCAACTTGGTATCCTTGCAGAACCTTGGAGGGAGGGCTTCGTCCCTTGTACGCTAACGCTTGCTCTCTCCTGATAAATAACAGAAATTAACAAATTTAACAGAAAAATAATCTGCGTAAAATGTAAGTCTTAAAAGTTTTATTGGAAAAGTTTATATAAATTAACAACAAAATACTATGCTACAATGTAAAACATTTTTTTTATTTTAAAGTTTCAGTGAATATAATATTTTGAATAAATTTTATGTTGTTTTACACTGTTATACATCAGTTTTACACTGAAATCATATACCTTCTTTCGTTGTACACCGTGATAAAGCTACGTAAATATGTTTAATGTCAACAAAACAGAACAGAGATCATTCGATCTACATTAACCAATCATTGATGATTGGGAATGGAAATGATTAACGTGCTACTTATAAAGAGTAGTGAGGGGAGCGACTTTACAAGAAGGTGATCTACACGAAAAATAAAAGAAAAATGTTTTATGGAAACTTTACGATGGGATTATTTTTTATATATATAGCAAATAATGAAAATTTTTAAAACTCTACATTGTAAAAATTGTTACATATTGATATGTTTTGTAAAATGGCTCGATGATTCCTCTATTTTAGATAAAATTTAGTATTGCATTTCTAAACTCACTTCAGATATATTGAAAGACAAATTTTCAGTTCGGAAAAAGGTTCAAATATGTTTCTGTATAAAATCGTTTTATGTAACGTTAGGATTTTTCACGTCGAATTTTACTTATTGTGCTTCAAATATATTTACTTCAACTTCTATCAAATGTTTATACATCAAGTTTTATTGAATTGATTCTTATAACGGAATTAGTAAAAAAACAGAGTAGCATAATTTATTATAAAATAAAAGGAATTTAAATGTATTTTTTTATAAAAAATGTTTGTAAATTATTATAATATTTATTTTGCATTGAAATAAAGAGACTGTAAGCTTTACGATAGACTGACTTTAAAATATTCTAAAAATGAAAGAAGATAATTATTGATTAATTTAATTATTCACTAAATGAAAGCTTTATTTTTATAATGAAGTCATATATACATATATATATATATACATATATATATACATATATATATATATACATATATATATACATATATATATATATATATATACATATATATATATATATACCATTATTATGATCATCTTCGTACAATGAAATTGAATTATTGTGTACATTTTTAATAATTATTATAATAATATACGTGCTTGGGATAAATATTGTAGTGAATAACCTTTTTATAATTAAACTATCAGTCACCTTAAGTACTCTACACAGTTCTCAGTTCTACTCTATTTCAGTTTTTTGCTAAAACTGGCGATAGAAAGATAGAAACAAAAGATAGAAACTGTTCTCATGTACAGTTCATTGGTTCTCGTCTATTGAAAATATTATATTGATTTAAATTTTCATAAATGCATTCTTTTTTTATTCCAGACATTCATCAAAATTTTTCAATCAAAAATATTCAATAAATTTTTATTAGCTATTTTCGTTTGTCACTTAAACATATATAGATGGCAACGCTATTATCTTCAGAGCGTCAGGGCATAGAAATATCTGATTTTTCAGTACAGTAATCATATTTATCTGAACTTTGGAGCTCTAAGAAGGAACTTTTGAGCTCTGGAGCTGTAAGTGACAATCAAAAGTAATCAATAACTATTGAATATATTTGATTATTTGATAGAAAAATTTTGGTTTGATTTGTGGAGTAAAAAAAGAATTCATTTGTAAAAGAGAACTTCGTCTCTGTATCAGAACAGTTTTTTCATTGATTAAAATTTTTTCTTAGTTTTAATTTTACAGTTATGATCATTTTTACCTACTTGAAATTAAACTATACTATTGAAATTAACTTTACTATTAAACTATACTTAAAATAAAACTATATTCATTAACAAAAGAATAGTAGCTTAATCCTTAGTCGATGTCAATTAAAGGATTTAAATAGGTAAGCTAGATAAACAAGATGTTTAATTTTTCAATACAACTAGATTTTTTGAGCATTTTGTTTAGATTATTGAACTTAAAATGTGTTTGATATAGAAAAAACTTTTCTCTTTGTTTGTTATTTTACAAATATTATTTAGATTTGGCTAATATTACACTGCTTCAGTAAATATCTTTCATTCTTATTACAAAAATTCGTTATAAAATAAAATAAAAACTTTCGTACTTGATCTGACTCTAATATAAATGAATGCTACACATAATTATTTATATCAATCAGAGGATTCTAATTCCATTTCTCCTGATAGAACAAAATAAATTACCTTTTTTTATTTATAAATAGAACAAAATAAATTATCTTTTCTTTATAAAACAATTATAAGTATTCTTCGATAAATTCAGTTTGAATTAAATTGATAGCTAACTGATGCTCGCAATACATATTTGAGTTGTTTTAAGAATTACGTTTTAATAACATTATCGTTTCTTTTATATTTATTAATTACAGAATCCATGATTTACAAATGTGCTAGATCGAAGTAATTAGATGATAATTATTTACGTTAATTATTATAACTCCTCTAAAAATATTCAAATAACCACTATTTTTTCCAGTCTTACAATATGAATTATATTATTTATTTCTTAATTTAAGACCAGTTCTACTTTTAGGATAGTTTTTGTCTAAAATATTACAGTTTTTAATATTTAATTGTTAATTATATACTCTTTTCCCTTTTTAAGTGTAATTAAGTAGTAATTAACATTATATTAAATTCACTATTACAAAATTTAACCTTCAAATGAAATAAATTTTGAGTTGTATCAGAAATTAATTTCAGTCAATATTTAATTCACTAAAAATATATGTTATCATTTTGGAATTGACTAAAAGAATAAATTCAAAACAGATATATATATATATATATATATATATATATATATATATAATATGTGATGACAAATAAGGATATTAAAGTATTAACTATTCTCAGTTTAATTATAAAATAATTAACCATTTGGAGCTGGTGAGGGATAAAGGGTGTCAAAATCCATTAACACAATCTTTTCTAATTATTATTTTATTTATTAAACATGATATTTTTCCAAAGTTTGTTTCAATTTTTTTAGATGGTACTTTCATTTTACTTCAGTAATTTAAAATCTAACAATAGAACATCATATATATATATATATATATATATATAACAAATGTGGTTAAATATTTCGTGAGCGTGTTTATATTCTTTTTCGTTTTATTTTACTTAATATGAACAAAACTTCAGAATGGTTCGTGTTATATACAAGACCAACTAACCTTGCGTGAGTCCTAAACGTCACAATTCTCTTCGCATGTACGGCAAATGAGATGAACGTACTGACGTTAAAATTGCATGTGTTATATCTTATAGTAAACAGAAAATACTTAATTTAGAAACAAAATAAAAACTTTTCTTTTCCTGGCTTCAGTTTGATATCGTTCAACCTTAAACATTTATTAATGTATTTTAAATGGAATAATCTTGTATTCAAATTTATATAATATTTTTTTTTGTACGAAAATCATAAATTATGTAAATATTACTTTTTTTCTTTTTAAAACGTATACTTATAGTTAACTATACATTTTGTAAAGAAGGTAATATAAATTTAATCATAGACTCAGTTCATAGTCATGTTATTTCATATTTTTTTCGGAAATTTAAGAATATTGAGAAATAAATATAAATTATACAATTATATTGATCATAAAATAATGTTTCTTTGAATTTATAATTTGTACTGTTATTAAAAAATATTAATTTTTATAATAAAAACGTTTAATTATAATACTTAAAAGGTTTTAATACAAATATACTTTACTTTATATTAATAATGAATAATCTGATTTTAAAGTACAATATTAATAAAATAACTGTGTAAATAGGTAAATATCAATAGAAATAATATTAACAATTTGAAATCAAGTGTGGATCTAGGAATTCATTGATTTTTTCCAAAGAAACTATGGTCTTTTTGATAATAAAAAGCACTATATTTCGGATGATATATTTAAAGGCCATTAAAACTTTTCTAATAATATTAAATTATAACTTTCTTTCATTAGAAAAAAATAAGGTTATCCAAAAATCAAAAAAATCAAGGTTTTGTATTTGGAAACCTATAAACAACTGTAAATTTGAGAATTGGGTTGAATAATATTTTTTCCAAAAGTTCATCATTAGAAGGAAGCATATAAAAAATGTTGAGACTACGTTCTGCACGTACATCGCAAAAAAAATAAATTCTGTGTCCAGCGATATTTTTTGATTTATTGATCAGTTAGTTTGTTCCTGTAAAAAATTACTTCCTGTCAACAGAATGACAAGATAAATAGTCAAATGGTATGAGACTTTTCTTCCATATTTTCGATCTTCCAACCTACAACGCATATGTATTTACTGCCGTGTGAATCGTAAAGGAATGAGTCTTGCTGACTACAAAATAATTTTGGTTTCACATGTTGTTCAAAAAGTTTTTCCAAATACATCTTCTACGAGAAGTCCAAAACCACATCGATCGACGCTTCATTTTCCGGAGAGAACATCATCAGATCATGGTCAACGAACAGAGTGCGTAGTTTGTAAAGCAACTGGAAGAAACCGACGTTCAGGTACAAGATGTGACCGATGTGAAACCGTTTTGTGCACACTTGATTGTTTTAAAATTTTTCACACTCGACACTAATATTATTTCTGTAAATTTTCAATTGTAATCAATTTTTCTGCTTCCAACATATGTTTCCAATTAAGTGATTTATGTTTCTCCGAATATTTTCAACGATTTTCCACGATATATCAGATAGATTTGAAATTTCTAATGGCTAATCTGAATTAATATATATATTTTATTATTAATATATATATATATTTTCTTGTAACCGACAAATTTTCAACTTTTATGTTGTTTACGACAAAAGAATGTCCAATTAATTAAAAACTATTTATTAAAAAAATGTTAGCACCTTTTTACCCTCACCAGCTTCAAAGGGTTAATTATTTTATAATTAAACTGACAATAGTTTATACTTTAATGTCCTTATTTATCATCGCATATATTTGTATATATATATATATATATATAAATAAATATGTGTTATACATTATTTTGTTTATAATTTAATATTAATTACTTAATAGTTATTAATCTCAAATTATTATTTGAGTATATATTTTAATACTAAAAAACGATATAAACAAACAATGATGAAAGATTAAATACACTAAATTTGAACTCATATCCTACCGATTACCAAGTAGTGAAAACGAATTGAAAACGGAAATATATAACTCGGAGAAACTGATTTGATTGAATCACAAGCTGAATACAGCTCAAAGTGACACCTATGTTAATAATTCGATCGGATACGACACATTTATATAAATGTACTGTATATTTTTAAAAGTCGAATTATCTTTAATCTACATCATTTTTCAATTTAAATAGAAAGATACACTGCAGGTTAATACTCTGCTTAAATAGTATTGATTTAATAAAAAATCGATATTTATTTCGTATAAACTTTGACTTTATACATTTTTATTGAAATATGTAACTAATCGTATTTGGACATATCGATCAATTATACAGCTGATGAAAATATTATGTATATAATTATTTATTCAAACGTTTCAATACATATAACACATTATTTACTTATATTTAAGCTCTAGAAAGTATTATTTATAAAACTTTATGTTTTAGAAAATAAAACTCATTAGTGTAAAATGTGATATATATATATATATATATATATATATATATATATATATATGCTATTATAAACGAAATTTTACTACCACTGAGTAAAGTGAAATATCTCGTACATAATTATTAATTCATTGCATTAAATTGTTCGTTTAACTAGGCATACCGAAACGTTTTAATCAAATTTAATGTTGATTCTCATATGATATTTATATTTTCTTCATTAGAATAATTTAAAATTCATACTTTATTTGTTATTTAAACTAATTTCTTTACAAAATGTTTAAAATATCCTTTCTCAAAAAAGATTAAACTAAAATAAATAGACATTTTTTGCATAAGAAAATCCATTCAATTATATATCTTAGGTTTTTCATGTGTTAAACCGAAATAAATTGCCAAATTCATTATGCACAACTAATTATTTTCAAAATTTGCATCATATTCTTCATTATTTAGTATTGAAAATAGTATAAGGCTAATATATCTGTAATATGTTTTGAAGTTTTCAGAATGGTATAAAAAGAAAGTTTATTATTTTTCAGTATAAACTCTGCATTTCAATGAATTTCTTACATTTTCTATTAACAGCTTGTTTACCATTATAAAAATATTTACCAATTTTGTTTCTGAATAATCGAAAACACCTTTTTGTAATTTTTCTATCTAGCTGAATATTCATTCTTCCCCTAAAGTATTTTCCATCTTAAAAATAAAAAATAATTATTATAAAATAAATCTGAGCTGGTAAATAGGTATACAATTACTACGAAACAAAATTCTTGAATAATTGACTTTTATTTCATCAGAAGTGCAAACCATATATTAAATGTATAATACTTCTCAACTTTTTCTTGACGCTTTTCAATTATAGCTTGAAACTGTTACAGAAGATCAAAATAATAGGCTACATTTACTGTAGTTTAATTTTATTTTCAGTTAGATAAATTAATATTTTTCTATCCTTAAGAATTAAATTTTAAGTTACTTTTACCTTTTATGACATTTCATGAAAAGTGAATTAAATATAAGATAAAATACAAAACTATTTTTTCATTATTTAAACTAATTATTAACATTATTAGATATTTATGAAATATTTTATTTTAAGAATTTTGTACTTCAACATTTTTTATCAGTAAATCTTTTTTCGAAAAATTGACCTCTTACTTGATTGATATTCGATCTATTCTCTCTCTCAGTAAAATAACTGATCAGCGTTTAACAGCGTTGAAAACTAAAGAAGAACCATCATAAACAAAAAGCATTCTTTATTAGTTCTTTTTGATTTATTCTAACTACTATAAGAAATGTAATTACTACCCTGAGTTATTTTTTCAATTTTTTAAAATTTATTGGCTTAAATTTATCTTAACAACTGACTTAAAAACTGACCTACCGAACCAAACATCGATATGCACTTACACTGATTAGACACTTTATATAAAAAAGGTAAAGATTAAAAGTTTTAAAAACAGAAATAATTTATGTTGGAAAATTTTGGACTAGACTATGTAGGTTATAATTGTTACTTATAATATTTGCATTAAAACTTGCTAATATCCTATTAGAACTTATTTTTCAATATGAATCTATAGTTGGTTTGAAGTATAGCATTATGTGTAAATCTTTTTGTTCAATTTTGTTTTAGTTATGGAATGAAATGATATATAGTTATTTTTTTATTATATTCTTAAACTATACATACAACTTATTTGTGTATATTAGCTTATAATGATTTAAAAAATTGAAACTTCGATTTTACAATTATATACTGGAAAATAATGCTAATTATGTAAAATATTATATAACTGTACATTAATGTAGTTTTAATTAATAAACATAATAAAAGAATAAAAATTTAAATTATTCATTTTTATGTCAAAAAATAAATAATGCTTATTCAACAAATCAGCAATACTTGAGCAATCGGTAACACGTTATACGTTACAACCATTAAATGTAAATAGAGTTGAACGTAAAGTCATGTCATGTAAATAAATATTTACAAAGTTGAACATTGTAACAGTCATTGATCTGGACATTACCTTCAATAACGATCACTATTGTAAAATGAAAACATTAGACGTTTAGTCAGCTGACTGAGTTTGTTTTCAACATGCGGGTGCGTGCGGGACGGTGAAAAGCGTCAGGCGTTGCGGCGTCCATGCGCACGCAGTTCGCTGGAATGCCGCGTGCAGCGCTACGAGCGTTTTCAGCCAGCGCCAGTTCTGACCGGGCGCGTCGCGTGCAATACGTACAGTGCGTATCTGTCCAAATTGTGCTCATACTGATTAAATAACTCGGTTCCAAAACCTCATTTCTGGAACCAATTCAAACATATTTTGTATGTAAACAAAAAAACATTACATACATATATACTTTTCACATGATTCGAATACAATTAACAATTGAATGTATCGAATAAAACTCAACAATTGCTCTACATAAATTATCAAAGAGAGAAACTATATGTTTTTTAAAAACAAAGTATCTTATTTATGTACAGTTCTATTAAGCTATTTCAATTATTAAAGTTAAGAATTATTAATTGTTAAATCAACTGTCATTTATTATAGACACGTGGTTATATGATATCATCATTTAATAACATGTTTGCACATATGCTATATAGGTTTAATTTGAAAATTTGTTGTATTTGTATATAAATTGTTCAATCTTCATATAAAGTACGGTGTGTATGAAATTTATGTTGTGATTTGTGAAAAACAGTATGTTTTTTTAACATCTCATCAAGAATAAGGAAATCATTTTTCTGACTGAAGACGTAGGTAAACAAATTTCATTTCATTTCTGTTTGAAAACAATATGTAATCAAAATATGTTTACAAGTTTCATAATACATACAATAATAATTTAGTAACCAAATTATTACAGAAATCATCCTTTTTCTCACTTTTTTTTGTTTATTTAGATTATTTTTTAATTTATTTTAATATTATATCCATCCATATATATATATATATATAGGTATATATATATATAGGTATATATATATATAGGTATATATATATATATAGGTATATGTATATATATATATATATATGTATATATGTATATATATATATATATATATGTATATATATATATATATATATATATATGTATATATATATACATGTATATATATATATATGTATATATATATATATATGTATATATATATGTGTACATGTATATATATATATATATATTAATATATATATATATATATATATATATATTAATATATATATATATTAATATATATATATATATATATATATATTAATATATATATATATATATTAATATATATATATATATATATATATATATGTGTATATGTATATATATATATATGTATATATATATGTATATAAATATATATATATATATATATATATGTATATATATACATATATAGATTAAACAATTCATAATTCACGAGACAACCTCAAGAAAAATAAATTAATAAGATTAAATACATGATAGTAATTAAATATAAAACTTTACTTACTTATTTAAATACAAGATGCCACGAAGATAATTATAGACAAGACTAATGAACTATGTACTAAAATACTGACTTCTATACTTAGTAAATATTTGTTGAAAACACAATGACCTATGGAGATTAACTATCTTCAACTATTAGCCTATTTGAAAAAATTTTCTGTATATAGATATATATACATATATATATATATATATATATATATATATATATATATGTATCTATTTATGTAAGTATTTATATATGCGTGTATGTGTGAATAAAAAAAATGATTAAGAATGTTAATTTATGTTTAAATATCAAATATCATTAATCAATAGGAATTAAATAGTTTCATTTCTGAAATTCTTAAAATATTCTTTGTAGGTAAAGTGAAAAAGGATAAATTAAAAGCATACGTCAATAAAATAATTAATACGTAATTAAAAAACTAAAAAAAATATTTTTTTTGCTTTTTACAAATAAATATTCTTTTTTAAGTATATTCACAAAGATATTTTCTAGTGTGATTTGAAATATTGTATTTGAAAATAACATTTAATGTGTTTAAAATTAAAAAAAATATTCTATTGTAAAGACAATAATTCAATTCCAGTATTTTTATGGTTAAAATAAGATATTAAAAGCTGGTTATAAAATAATTTTTTTTTCAAGTATAAACTTATTGTCAAATATATATATATATATATATATATATATATATATATATATATATATGTATATATATTTATATTTATATATATATATATATGTATATAAATGTATATATATATATGTATATATATTTATATATATATATGTATATAAATGTATATATATATGTATATATATTTATATATATATATGTATATAAATGTATATATATGTATATATATATATGTATAGTTATATATATGTATATATATATATATATATATATATATATATATATATGTATATATATATGTATATATATACATATATGTATATATATATTGAATTTTATTTATTGATTTTAGTAATGCTACTAATAAAATTAACTCAAAATATGTTTGTATTATTTTGAAATATTAATTAGTAAATCTATACCTAATACACTTACATATACAATACATTTACCTATTATCTCATAATCGAATTATTGGCTTTTACTATGCGAATTCAGTGTTACCTTCAATTAAATAATGAAAAATCTTTAGCGTTCATTGAATTTACACATAAACACACGAACATATATATATATATATATATATATATATATATATATATATATATATATATATATATAAGTATAATAAACATTAAGGCTCATACTTCTACCTCGAGAGAAGTTATATTCATTTTATTTAGCTCTATTTTTTTAAAAAAAAAAATTACGTGAGATAAAAGTGTTATTTCACTATCAATATTTGTTTCACATCTTCTTATACATTTAAAATATATACATTTCTTTTAAAAATTTAGTTATTTGCATTTGAAAAATGAGCAATATTTGCTTTTAAGTATGTTTATAACAGTTATTGAAGAAGTTACATTTTCAGGAACTGTTCATAAATTTCATTTTATAGACTGTACCTTACATAAAAGAATATTATATCAAAGTTTACTAACCAGAAGACCACGTGCGGTACAGCATGATGTTATATTACTGACCTTTTTGGCAAAGTTTCAATATTTTCTATGCTCCAGAGAGTAAAGTATCCAAGTGTATGGATTTCACGAACTTTACTCAGCAAAGAAAGTTTTTCTTATAATCACATAAAATTTTATGTTAATTAAGAAATTTTTGTGACACACTCAATTAAAACACATCCACATATGAACATATTTTCAGAACAAAACAATCATTATTATTATATACATACATATATATATATATATATATATATATATATATATATAACTATGTATATATATATATACATGTATGTATGTACCTACTTATGCTTGTATATACCTCAGTATACTCAAAATAAATATATAAAATAATTCATTCTAGCAATATTTTATTTGAAACATTTTAAATTCTTTTTAGAATCTTTAAGAAAAATAAAAAAATATTAATATGATTTATGAAATAAACAAATATATTTAATATTTTGTATATCTTTAAATCACTTTAAATGCTTAATTTTACATTAGGTAATTAATTTATCATTAATTAATAACATCCTTTCATTACAACTTTTGTTTATTTTGTGATACAAAACATGTTGACTTTAAATTACATTTCAAAAAATATATTTTTTTGATATAATATTTATAAATATATTAAAAATGTTTATAATAAAAAAATGTTTCTCTACAATACGCATTACAATTTGTTATTCATACAGGAGCAAACTTATATGTATGATCATAGTAAAAAGAAACTCTAATCAAAATATTTACTAGAGACAAAAACACTTAAAATTTATTTTAGAGTAAAGGAAGACAAAATAAAATTTAGCTTATGGTTAAATAATTTCATTATTCATTATTGTTTTCAATTACTTATACATATGTAAATAATAAAAAAGGATAATTTATAAAAATATTTGTCTAATAAATTACCCAATAAATATATTTTTTTTTTTGCTTTAATTATAATAAAATAAATATTACACAAAATTAATTTAAAGAAACAAATCTACAACAGTGATAATTAAAACGAAAATTTTATTACTAATTATATTACTAATCGTATTTATATTTAAACAATATCAGCCCTACTGAATACTCCACCATAAATGAATAGTCATTATTTAATTATTTTTAAGATATTATATATATATATATATATATAATAAGTAAATAATAATTTTTTAAGTATACCTAAACACTTAAAATAATTATCAATTAAAATTTAATTTATTTTAAGCAATAATAATATATAAATTTTACCAATACAAAAAAATAATTTATATTATCAATTAATTTGTAGAAGAAAAATCTGTCTCTTATATTTTAATAAACTTAATCCCTAAAATATTTCATACAATTTCGTACTTGATTAAGTTGTGATTTGAAATTAAGAAACTGCATTTATTTCAAGAACTCGTAATCTTTTTTTCTTAAAATAACTTCCATTTATACATAAAAACATTCCAATTATATACATATATATATATATATATATATATATATATATATATTATATGGA
>CM068315.1:36217817-36280317 GCA_034766995.1 Acanthacorydalis orientalis | reverse complement strand
CCGTGGAAAAAATCTCGTCTTATATTCGGGCCAATATAGTATATGATAAAAATTAGTTCAGAGTTAATTTTAACCAATAAATATAGCAATTCTAAGAAACTACATGAATACTGTGCTTTTTTATTAATAAAATAACCTTTAGAGCTGTAGTGTAACATTTGGATATATACTTAAATTATTTTCTACATTATTTTGCAATTTTAAAGATGTTTGTTTATGAATACATTTAAGATGCGAGGAACGTTTTTGGAGATACAAAAGGATCAAAAGAAAACACAATCTACGTTACCTTTTATTTTGTGCAAATATATATTATAAAGGAAATATTAAAAATATTATAAAAGTGTCATGTTCATACATTTAAACAATTTTGTTAAAAAATTTCTGGTGAACACATGAAACTAATTATTTTTGTAACTGTATAAACGAGTACATAAATTAACACACCAGTTTGATGCTTGTATTCTTTTCATGGCAACATATTACGTTTAAGCCGTCCAAACGGTATTTTTAATTAAAATATCGCAATAATCCCTTTGAACTGTACGTTTGAAAGTAAATATCAAATTATATTTTTGCATACAAAGTATCAGAAGGTGTAATATAACGGTGTATAAAGCACTTATTTCAGTGCGTTAGAAAACGTGTTCTTGCGCCTGTCGTTCAACGACTAAAACACTGTAAGCAATATCACAACGGTCGGTAATGGGTTGGGCTGTTGTAGTCCTCAGGGCAAATTCACTAATGGCAAGATACGATATGTTCTTTAGAAATACTACGGCGGTTTTCGAACAGCCAAATATAAAGCGGTTTTATGTGTATAGACATGAAAATTTCGTTAATCGTTACAATTATATTCACAAAGTGAACATCGCGTTATTACGTTACATTATTTTTGTATATATATATATATATATATATATATATATATATATATATATATATATATATATATATATATATATATATTATATTTTTGCTATTAAGCTCTGATGAACGAAATTTATAAATTATTATTTAGAGATTAAGTATGTGAAAAATTCAAATTATTAATATTATAATAAAATTAATAGATATATGAGATATGAAAATGAGTATTTTATACTTTATATATATATATATATATATATATATATATATATATATATATATATATATATACCTGAGTTGCATATAGAAAATAAGAATTATTTAGTTGCAAAGGTAAATAAATTATATTTTTTAGAAAAAAAATGATAATTGTGTGGTATTGTTACAAAAGTTTTTATATCCTTTCATTAAAGAGATCTTCCTTCATCTTTTTCAATCCAAATCTGCATGTCTAACTTCATTTATTTACCACTAATTGAATCGTTCTACCACTAACATCTCTTAAGTGAAAAAAATGCCAAATATTATATTATATTACACCTGTAGGGTATATTTTCGAAGGTTTTCTATTCGAATTGTTCGAGTAGTTGACGCGTTTAACCCTTGATACTATCAGTGACTGTAGTCACCCATCACCACATGTTCATTGCTACCAGTGATTATAGTAACCTGTTAAAATTTTGCATTTATTCACAACTTTAGGTCAAATATACCATATCTTATTATCTCTATCGCATGCTATTTATTTTGTTTCGTAATTATTTTGTTTTTTGACACACCTACTCTGAACATAACGTGGCAAAGTATCAAATCTTATGCTCTCTCCATGCTGAAGTGTTTACGTTCGCATCGTAACAGGCCCGTACCGTATTCGCGATTCGAGTATTCGTACAGAGGAAGCATAGTAGCGAAAAACATCGCCTTATCGAAAGAGTTAAGCAATATAGTATAGACTATGGCCATATTTTGTGTGAAATAATCAATTTTAGAGCTGCATTATACTCGTTTATCATGTTTAAATTACCATTGTAACATCTTTAAACACTCAAAACGATTTCAAAAACGTTACTAATAAACTTCAGCTCAATGATTCTTTTCTATGATCAAAATGTTGATCACAAATCATCTCACAACTTGATTTTCTATTGTTTGATTAATTTTAACACAAAATAGAGTATTTATTAACAAGGAAGAAGAAGCAACCGAATGTCCAATATTTTCTGAACACTCTGACTCCAACTACTTTACTGATTCAATGTACTGTCCTTCCATCCACTTCAGTCACCTTAATATAACAGATTCTTATTTTCTGAACACGCTTGTATTTTGATTACTATTGGTAATTGAACACCTACTTACAAAAATTTTAAATATTTTCTATTATAAGAAAGATAAACAATATATAGCTTATTGCTATTTTACGATAGAAAAGAAATAATTATATAAATTTAATAAATGTTAACTCAAAATATATAAAAAAATGTTACAATACTAATATTTTAATTGATTGAATATCTTTAGTATCAGTTTTTTGGGTACTTTATTTTTATATAATGTGTAAAAAAAAACAACTGATCTACTAATAGATACTGCATACAAAGTTTTTTGTATTCATTTCATAATTAGTAAATTTATAATTTGTACACACATAAGCATATATATATATATATATAAACCCGTATTATCTTATAATTATAAATTATTCTTACGTATATATGTACATCTAGCTATATCAATCAATTGTACTTAGTTTGATTATCAAATGTAAGTAAATGTTTGTATTGAATATAAAGCGCGCATACATATAGTTACATTCATAAGTGTGAATATGTATATATATATATATATATATATATATATATATATATATATATGTATATATATACAAATATAACATACATACATACATAATTACAGGACACTTGAATTGCGTCGTGTTTAACACGTGTTTGTATAGCATTTCACCCTCTTACATCGAAGCATCAGATTCGTGTCTGCACTTGAAGGGTTCAATTAATTCCTGTAATCCAAACATAGATTACTGACACCTTGCAACAACCCCTTTTCAGTGTTGCAAATTAGTCAGAAGTTCTGTAACAACAAACAAAGATACGGAGTTTTTATTTGGAATTTTAATCGTTCATATGTTGATTTTTAGTAACCAGTTTGAATTACAATTAATAACGGGTTTAAATTATATGCTGTGCTCCAAAAATGAATCAAAAAACAAATAAAAATTAAGTTTATTGTTCTATTGACAATTAGTAAAAGTCATCACTAACAAAATTATATTGATGTATATTTTTAAATTTTATTTTGTGCAGATCTTTTCTGCTGAATAAAGAAGTAAAAAAGTAAAAGAAGTAAAATATTATCACTTTATTTTTTTCACTTCATACTTATTGTTAATCACTTGAATATTTTTTTTTAATTCGAAATTTAAAAAAATTATGAATCATTGAAAATTAAGTATATATATATATATATATGCCCATGTACATTTTTGGTAAACTTGCATAAATTACAATCTTAATAATTATTTATTTATTTAATCAATGATCAGAAAAAATACTGCTCATTTGTACATATAATGTTTATTTTTTTATATTTTTATATGCAAAAAAAATATTACATTTCGTGTTTAAGTTATATTATATTTTAATGCTGCATTTACATTGGAATTTAGATAAGATTTTATTTCAGTATTCTAAAACGTATATTTTATATATATTATTACATAAAATATCAATAAATTTACATTTATTTTTAAACAAAAATATTATATTCCCAAATTAATTAGAAAAGTGAATTTGTAATTAAATTAATGTTTCATTCATATACCGAAACAAAAAGGAATTTGTTTGATCCAAATCAAATTCAGGTTTTCATCTGACTTGTTTAAAGGGATTAACGAACTAACCGTTCACTGCAATCAATTATTGTAGTTATTTCCTAATTATAAAGGCTATGAGTTTGACCTAAAATTCGATTAACTAAGGTCAACCGCTTATTTGTCAAAGTTTTAACAAATCGGAGTCGGACATTTGAATTGTACCAAAGTAGTAATTGCTTAACATATATCGAAAGAGTAAAATAATACTGAAATATAATTCCCTAATATATAAAAATAAATTACCTCTAGTGATTTTATTGTCTCTAATTCCATAATTTCGACATGTTTAATTAATTGAAAATGTAAATTTTGATATCTAATTAACGTAATGTGCAATTAAATATTGTATTAGCATTACAGTAATTATTTAATTCATATTTTATTTAAAGAATTCACTTCATGCATTAATTTAAATTAAGGTTTCATTATGAAAACACAGTTATAAAAATGTTTTAATAAATCATTCTTACAAATACAATAAATATGTTTGTGAGTAAACTTTTTCTTAAATCAATCAATGAACGAAAGTTCGAGTTTATGTTCGATTAAGGTCAATCACCTTCTTACTGCTATTATTTTCTCAGAGCGTCAAGTTTTGGAATGATTCCAAAATGGTTTTAATACAATTGATAGCATTGTGTTATAACCTTTTTAGTCTTTTTATCTTATTATTTTCTTAGTAAATCAAAAATGAATTCCGTTTTTTTAAAAAATTATAAATTTAATTACTTTTATTTCTTTTTCATACACAATAGAACATATTTTCTTTTTATAACAAAAAAATAAAAATAAATTTAATTTAAATTCTGTGAATTATTTTCCATAATAACTAATGTGTTCAAATTAAAAAAAAAATTTTACACCAAATTTTCTTTATTTATTGATATCAAACTAAAAAAAATATAACCAAATTTGAAAAATTTTGTAGTATATAATATATTTTTTAAAAGAAATGATTGGCAATATATATATATATATATAATGCAATAGAATATTTATTGTTAAAAATAAAGTTTACAGATTTATAGATAAAGATAATAAAATATAGAATCGACCGTGTTATAAATTATAAAAATAAACAAATATCATATTTAAAAATTCGATACGAGATAAAATTGATAATCTCATAAATAAAAACAGTGCGAAATACATTCAAACATATAATCTGGATTAAAAATATTGCAAATAAAAAAAATCTTTCAGTGAAATGCTAAAATTTATCAAAATAATCGTCATAATATATCTCACATTTAGAAACGTATGGAATTATAACACGCAGTGAAATTGAAATAATATATTTCCATCTAATCTGCTTATATTCGTCCCGAGCGAATACTAAGCTCTTGAGGTGGTACTAAAGGTGACATTTGGGGCAGAGCCAACACAAGAATTCCACACGTGTTTTCATTTAAGCGGATTATACCTGAATTCAGTGTTAAGCGCATTTGCTTTACTGCGGACAACTTAAATAAACAGTGTCAACTAAACCATTTTCCCAGTGTTCATATTTTTAATGTTGCAATTTAACATGTTATTATCAAAGTCGAGCACTAGAATACAAACATTATATGCGTGTAATAAAATTATTACCTACATTCAAATAAGTAATAAAACACCTAATTTGAAATTGTTATTATGCGATTTGAATTAAATTACTGATATTGTGATATTAAAAGTATTATTATGTTAATTCACATAAGCAATTATTATAGTTTTTATGTTAGATTTTTAAAATAAATTTAAATAGTAACACTATAATTATTTCATTGAATTAATTAGTCTTTCATAAAGGTTCTACCAACGCCATTATATAAACCTATATATTCTTATTAAAAGATTTGTATTTTATTTTCAACAGAATATTAAATTAAATATTTAATAAAGCATACTATTCCTTATCTACACACACACACACACTTATATATATATATATACATACATATATATATATATATATATATATAATCTATTATATATTTTGATGCTCTATAATGAAATCGTCACCAAAATGTACATGATCAACAATTAAAATGATGATGAATTATTTATTGAGTTACGATAAGAATTTCCTCGCAGTTAATAACAGAATAAAAAATTTATTTATGGAAGTATTTTAGTTTCATTTTAATAAAAATAACAAAATTTAACAGCAGAAAAATGTTTGTACTTATTAATTGTATTCAGCCATATAGAATTATACCTACATTTTCTTTATATTAGAACTTATTATTACTTATGAGACTACTATTCTTTTTTTGTAAATAATATACTCATTATTTTTTTTTAAAAAAAGTTATTTTGATCACTTACGCTTCATAATAAATATATACTTAATGATTCGGGTCAAACGCCCAATGTCCGAAAGTCAATTTTTATGCAAATCGCGTTCACCACGATGTCATTTGTTGTGTTGATCTCCGCGAATTCATATTAGAGTCACAATGTCATTGGTGTCCTCGACTACCCATTACCTGTTTTAATTTTTTGTTTGAGCTGAGTAATTACGTTCACGTTGCACGCCACTTCCGGGTCTTCCACTTCTCTTATGGCACAATTTTAATCAATACGGGCCACAGAGCCATTGAACATGCTTTGATATTAAAGACTAACTAACGCGCAATAGCGTATCGTGTGAAATGTGCATGTTTTTTCCACAAAACTCTGTATTACATATTCATAACGCGTGCCTGAAATGAATCATAGCTTTAAACGATTTTCTAGATAAAGTCTGTTTTCAGTGGCTTTCCTCGTCGAGGTGGTAAAGAATTATAAGTGGTATGAATGTGAATTCGGAATATATTTTACCAAATAATAAATACAAGAGTTTTTTTAAATATTCGAAAATTTATATACCTGTGTGTATATTGAATAATAATTTAAAATATTAAGTTAGTGAAAAAATAATTGCGGTTTTTATATAGTTTTCAAATGATAAAAACCGCCATTATTTTTGCACTAGCCAAATAATTTAAAGTTTAAAAATTACTTAAATATTTTACAACTGGAATACAACATTTTCTATTCCGCATATTAAAAAGAATGAAGATAAAATCCTTATATTTAAAGTTAACTATATACATATATATATATATATATATATATATATATATATATATATATATATATATATATAATCAAAATATACATCAGAATAAATTTATGATAAACTTTACGTTTATGTCGAAAGTAATTTAGCAAATAGCTTTATATTATTTTTTAATTTGCATATTATTATCAGCTGTTACATCATTCTATATATATATATATATATATACATACATATATATATATATATATATATTTCAATTTATTATGTACAATAAATATTATTATTTATTTCTTAACGAAAACCGTATGTAGTAAAGTAAAACTATTAAAGATTTCATGAACATACACTAAAATAAAAAATTGATAATATCAAATTTAATTTCGAAACCAATTGCCACATAGTCGTTTTTATTATTATAGTCCTAACCAAACAAATAACGGTAACTAAAACCTGTCCAAGAAAGAAATGTGCCTAACTTGATTTCCCAGTAGAATACTTCACAATTTATGAGACGTCGTAATTCTTTTGATATACACTTGCGTTAGAACACCATATTGTTTTTTTCGTTCCTTTTTGGAAAATATAGGTTTTGTCGGAAGATGATTTCTGTTCAATAAACTATTTAAGAAAACGTTCATATATGTTTTATATAAGAAATTATCTATTTTTAATGTCATTTTTTGTTATATTATTTATATTGAAATCAATTCCATAATTAATAAAAATAGTAGAATTTTATTTATATAAAAAATCTGTGCACATGTACAGTTTTAAAATTATTTATACGTATGGATCAATAAATGTGTATTTTTAAATAATATATAATAGCTATATATTTTTTCAAAATCAATATTAAGCGCATTTAGTAAGTTAAATATTTTAATAATCTCAAAACAATTAATAAAAATATATACCTATTAGTACGTATTTCCAGATCAATTTATCTTGGATATGTATTTCATATAAAATACAATTTGCAAAATATAAAAATTTGTATATTTTTTCAATTTTTTTTGAAATTAATATTATGTATAATATCGAAATGAAACATTTCAAAACTAGTTTCTTCGTTATAAATAATATTTTACTATTGTATAGTTCATATTTTTAATAAATTCAGTTACAGGTGATTATTTCGTTTATTTTTAATGATTTATGGACTTAAATAATCGATATATTTAACGTTGATCCTCAAACATATTTTACTTTATATTTGACTACTATAAGAAATACTACATTTATTCAATGTCAATTTAATATGTGGTCTATAAATATATATATATATATATATATATATATATATATATATATATATATATATATATCAATTATTTTAGATTTTATTTATACTAGTACTTTTCGTAAAGATTTGCAATTTTTTTTTATGGGCAGTATTAATAGAATTTAAAAATATATTTTCATTGAAACATATTTAGATGATTTTAAAGATATAAAGATTAATTATTTCAAGAATTCAAAATACTAATTAAACTAAACTTTTATTTTTTTTAAACAAATAACAACATCTTTTTTATTCTAAACAATAATCTTATCGTACAGAAAGTTATTTCATTAAATATTTTTTTGAACTTATTTAACTTTGTTTTATATTCGATTGCTTTTTGACAGTAGCAATAGAATATATCCAATCTATTAGAGTGGTAGAAAAATAATTGATATTTATGACCTTTAAATTCATATACACTTTTGTCTTCTTTGATTATACTATTTGTTTTAAATGGTCCAGAACTATTTTATGACTAACGCCTAAATTTGTACAAGCTCTCGAATTATTGTGCGTGGTTCTGTTCAACTAACGCTTTCAGTTAATCGTTCTGAACTGAAGAAAGATGCACACGACCTTCTTCATCTTTAAAGATCTCGTCCCCAGTACGAATTTTTTGTCACCTCTATTGCACCGTACGTTCCTAAACAGTACCGTCACCAAAAGCATCGTTCAGTTTACGAGCAATTTCTGCTGCTTTGCCACCCGTTTTGAAATCATACAAAAAATTGCTCTAACTTTTTAATTTGCATCTTTAATTCAATAGCCAAATTTGAAATAAAATTAATAACAAAACCGAAATCAATGTTACCAAAATAGAGACCGAAAAATTTACTTTAAACTGACATTAATATGAACAAGCTAAAATGGCACTTTTATTGGAAAAAATTAAGGGTAGAATTCAGAAAACAAAAACCGTAATTATTTTCTTACCAACCTAATACATTTTTTCTTTTATATATCTTACTTCTCTTTAGATTTATGAACATACTGTGAAGTATTTTTTTAGTTTTCAGTACTTACAAAAGTGATATGTACTATATGAAAATTTAAATCATATTGAATGTTTTTAGAAAGTATTTTTTAATTTTCATTAATAAATATATTTTTTATATTATTTAAAGAAATTAAAATTAATTAATTATGTATATATATACGAGTATATATATATATAATACTAAAGTATTTTTAGGTATAAAATATTTACATACACATTTCAAATATTTCGTTCTTAAAATAATTTCAAGGAATTTAGAAGCCACAAAACCGATAATTTTGATATATATATATATATATATATATATATATTAAAATACAAATAAAACGAACAGTTATACGAAAATAATGTATTAATTTGAATAAATTAATTTAAAAATATAATACTCTTAAAATTATTTAACGAGATATTAATAATAAGATATTCTAATTGAAACAATTGACAAATGTAAGGAATATTTAACATATTTCTTGATTTTATTTTGAGAAAAAATATTACAGTTTTTTTTATTCGCTATACAAAAGTACAAGTAGTTTCAAAACTAATATTACTTTATTTAAAAGGGAAATGAAACACAGTTAAAGGCAATTTCCGTCAACCAAAAGAAAAGAAGATATGAAATTTTAAAGGTCGGGAAACAATATAAAACTTTATATATGATCGTAATAAAAAATATAAAACAATATATTTATACTATCCTTTGAAAGCATTCATAAATACACCGAGACACGTCAAATATTTTATGTGCACACACATACACGCACACAAATATATACATGTATATATATATATATATATATATATATATATATATGTATGTATGTATGTATGTATGTATGTATGAACGTACGTGTGTATCTGTACTTATGTATATTTATACAGATAATATTATACGAAAAAGAAAATTACATTTTATGTTTCAAAACTCCATTCGAAACTTACATCAATAACTAATATGAAATTATATATGATGTTTTAAATTGTTGATATTGGGCAATTTGTACCATCACCTTTTTTATTTTCAGTGCCCTCGTAAAGTAAGGTATATTCGCTCCAAGATGGTTGCGTGACGTTTTATTACTAATGTCACATGTGTCTAATATATCCTTCGGTGACAGCAAAATGTCGATAACCATTACACGGCGTCACGCGTTTGCGACTTGCGTGCTTATGTCTCGCATAGAAAAGTTATTGTCTGCAAAGAAAAACTGAAGTGCGGTGTCGACTGAGTTAACAGTGACATATTATGTGGCCCTTATTCGTTTATGTTACCATTAATTATTCATATCAAGAGTTTTAAAATAGTCTTCTTACAGTTACACGACATGCAGATGTAGCTTGCGATATACACAATTTTTGTATACGTTTTCATATACATTGTGTTCAATGTTCTGTTGCTTACTGAGATGTAAAGTGTAATATTCACATAATAGATTTAACACAACTATAGTCACACAAATACCTATGTACATGTGTATATATATATACTTATATATATATATATATATATATAAATACTTATATATATATATATATATATATATAAATACTTATATATATATATATATATATATATATATATATATATATATATATATATATATATAGGAACGCTTTTTATACTAAAATAGCTTAAAACGGCAATATTTACTATTTTAATTTTAATACTATGCACCTTTCAATCAACATTCAATTACTTTATTTCAAAATATTACTCAAATGTTATTAAAAAGATTAAATTAAATAATGAATGCAATATAAAAAAAAATATTAATGTCAATTATATTCTCTAATTGTCTAATTGTGTCTAATTGTGTGTGTTGTAAGATACTTTTGACAAAATCTGTGAAATATATATATAAAAAAAAATCTTAAGTAATATCTATGAAATGTTATGTCTTAATTATAAAACATTATTTGTAACCATTACGCCTTTGTTTGATTTTTATTTTCTGAAATCAGTTTTGATGTTAGTCAACGATAGATTTTTTAGGTAGATTTTTTATACAACACAGTTCTGACACTATGACGTTATTCATTTTAACAAATTAATTGTTTTTTAATCTCACAAACTACATGAAAAATTCCCGACAAAATATATTTATTTTTATCAAAAAAAAAATATTTTGTGGCTTGTAGAGGGAAAAAATCTAATTGTGAAAGTAACATTCATTCATAGCATCATTAGTAATTAGAATTTCGAGAGTATCCTTAAGAACACAAGTGAAACGGGTACGAATAACATGCCAACAAGAACATAAACTTAAATAAATACCTATGCTATTTTTCATTTTAACTATTTTATATCTTGTTCTTTGTATATTTACAACTTATTTCAGTACAGTATTTATTTAAATAAGTTTATTTAAAATTAAATATAAACACTGTAATTAATTACTTATGTTGAGTAAAAATAAATATTAAATTAATTTTTTTTCGGTACTTTTTGTACTATATATATATATATATATATATGTGTGTGTGTGTGGGTGTCTGTATGTATATATAAATATAACCATACGCTAAATAAATCATTAAAATATATAATTCGAATGACATTAAAAAATTGAAAATATTTATTTTCAATTAAGTTATTAGGATGTACTAATGCAAAAGAAAAAGTTAATAGTTGAATATATTTACTACAAAATTACAAAATATATAATTTTCGAAAATTGTAATACTTCTTTTTTAAAACACAATCTTTAATACAAATGCACATAATTTCAAATATTGTAAAAAAAGAATTTTCATTGCGTGGCTTTTCTGTATTTCTAATGTTCATTGACTATGTAAATTCTGTACATGAGGTATAGAGTTCATTTTTTCTACAATTGGTTTACAATTTCCTTATCTTCAAGTTAAACTTGAAATCAGTGAGTTTTAGGTCTACCTAAAAATAATAAAATTCAAAAACAATCTTAGAATAATCGTCACTAATATATGACCTACAGAAGCTGCAGAAAACAATATTAATTTCCATTTGAATAAAAAAATGAAAATGGTTCTAGTTCAAAGATACATGTTTATGGAGTGAAAATATCTTTTTCTTTCAAATTTTCAGCACGATTATAAAAATCGATTATATATATATATATATATATATATATATATATATATATATATGTATAACTTTTTAACTCTATTATATTTAAATTCATGGTTTAACAGGTCAATGTACAAAATAGTTACAAAGGCTTGAAAAAATTATAAATGATCGTATTTCAATAGTCAATTAAAAATATATGAAAATATACGAGTATATAATAATATGCTCATATTTCGAAATTAATGCATTTACTTATTACCATTTGGTAAATATTGAGATTATTTTAAAATTAAAACTTTAAAACTTGCCTTGTCTTTATTAATGAAATATATTTTTATAATTTTTTCCGAATAAATATTTAATTTATTAAGATATTTTACAATTGAATTAATTAATTTTAGCTCACATAATAGTATCGAAATAATTTACTTTAATATTGTTTGTAAATTCTTCCAGAATGAAGAAATTTGAATGGTAATTAATGATTTCTCTTTCTTTATATATATATATATATATATATATATATATATATATATATATATATATATATATATATATATATATATGTATATATATATATGTTTTCTTATTTGATTATGTCAACTTCATAAGTTTCTCAAGAGAAATGTGTTTTTAGCTAAAAAAAATAATTTTCCAGTAAAAGGTTTTTTGTGTTATACTAAATTCAATATTTGTCATTTATATGCATATACATATATATATATATATATATATATATATATATATATATATATATATTGTTAACGTGCGTGGGAAAGGGGTGCGTTAATACTAACACAAAATAAATAACAATTTATTTAGAAACTATTGTAAATAATAATGGCGATGAATAATGCATCTGTACAAGCCAGAGATTCATCACAACCCGCGTCTGCACACACTACGTTCGTTGCTTGGTTCTAATTAATCTTAAACTATCAGTGTTTATTATAAATAACAACAGTGCGTTTCCACTGCAACACACGGATAAAGAATCTAGACGATCGGCTTCAGGCGTCGTCAACAATATATATATATATATATATATATATATATATATATATATATATATATATATATATATATATATATATATACACACAATCAAAAGTGTTTATTAGAAAGACCAACGTATTATTCATTCTGACTGTGTTTTGATATTTTATAAATCTAAATTATTATACACGGTGGCACAAAAAGAACGAAGGAGTTTGAATAGTTAATATTTTTCTGTTTAAAAGTTTCTCCTCTTCTTTTCAGAATTTTATAAATAAAACTTGGGGAATTTGTTATCGAAAAATACACGATGAAACAACGTACCAAAATATTTAAATTTTATTTTGAAATCAGCGTTTAATTATTTTAACGCAGCGAGCGTTTCGTCGTTATTTTAATGTTGAATAGCATCACCAGAGTCAATGATTAATCGTTTTGTTGCATTTTTTCGACAACAAGGTTCAGTTAGTAACTGTCCAGGGTATGTAAGAAATTGTTTGTCTCTAACTGAGGAAAATATTCAACGTGTAAAGGAGAGTATTGTGAATAGACCTGAAATGTCAACCAGAAGACGTTCAACCCAACTTGAGATATCTCTGAGGTCACTGCAAAGAATTTTGGACCCCACTTAAAATGTTCCCATGCAAAGTATAGCTTGTGTAAGAGCTAAAGCTGATAGATTAGCAGCATCTCCTTGATTATGCAATTCTTTTTCACCAACAAGCACAAGAAAATAATAAATTTATTCACAGTTTGATAATGAGTAATGAAACTCATTCCATTTAAATGGCTTTATGAACAGACAAAACAGAATAATATAGGCTATCATCAGCAATAATTACATCCACTTAAGTTTACTGTTTGGAGCGGAGTAACTTATTTCTTCGAAAATGAAGACAGTACTGCTGTAACCATAAACCGTGCTCAATATCATACGATGATATAAACATTTTCAGGTCAGCTGTTGATAATCATCCACTGGTTTCAACAGGATGTAGTCACAACGCTCACAGAAAGAGCCGTTATGGAACTTTTATGGGACATTTTTGGCAAACGCATAATTTCGAAAAACAACGATGTTAATTGGCCAGTGCGTTCGCCTGATTTGAGACATCCCAAAATTTTTTTGTGGTAACGTAAAAGAACGTGTATACATCAATAAGTCAAAAATTATCCTGAAGCTAAACAATAATGAACAATGTACGAGATGAAATTCGAGCATTATGTTCAGAAATCCTGAGAAAAGTGATGGAAAATGCCTTAGAAAGAGCTCGACTCTGTGAAACCGAAAATGAGAATCACTTACATAATGTCATTTTTCTTGTATAATCAGGAAAATTTCCCTGTCCTTATAAAATATTTTGGGAAATAAAAACGATGAAAATATTACAAAACAAAAAAATATGAATGCTTTAAACCGTTTCGTTCTTTTTGAACCATCCAGTAAAAGACGTATTTCTTATCCATTTGTGTAAATTTCCTAAAAATAATATTCTTAGAAAAAATGTAACATTCATATATATTATTACAAATCCATCTTATTTATATAAGCAGAAAAAAAGAAAATCATTTTTTCACTAGACACTCACGGAAAGACACATTAATATAAAAAACACGCTGTTTTATTGTTTAATATAGTACAATGATCGTTATATATATATATATATATATATATATATATATATATATATATAATAGCATGTGTTTTCTCTATATACACTATTGTAAAACTGGAGAGTCATTAGTGCTGATTGATTACATAATTTCAGTTAATATCTAATTTCTTTCCTCGTTAAGAATCAATTTCAACCCCCTGATATTGAAATACGTATGTTTGTATCGCTATAAAGCTTGGTACAACCTGTTATCATACGATTCTAATGCAACTTTAATAAGAGCCTTGTGTACGAGGCAATATCAGAATAACTTTCATAGTTGACTAGTAGACATTGTTGGAAGTAACTATATTTTTAAATGTGTAAAATATGTACATAAATGAATACGTATGTACATGTTATATATATATATATATATATATGTATATATATATATATATATATATATATATGTATGTATGTATATATGTTAAGTAAACCATCACAAATCAATAATTTAAAATAAATCTATTTGTCTGAGAAAAAAATTTTTCTTTGCTATATATATATATATATATATATATATATATATATATATATATATACTCGTATATATAAATATGTATAAAGATCTTTTTTTTATTTTCGTAATATATTATATTGAGCAAGGACATAATTTTAAAAAAAAAACAAAAATGTATGTCGAGATACGGTTATTGTCATAGAAATAATATTAATTTGTATGCTGACACATTGACTGTTATATTTTTCATATAAAAAAAGAAATAAAGTTCTTCAATACACACTGCAATACCAGAAACATCTTGTAAATATATTCATTTGTATAAAATGTGTGTAGACGAAGCAACGGTTCCAGAATATATAATGTTCTTTGAACAAAGCCTTTTTTCTTCGAGTCGAACAGATAAAAAATTTAATAATTCTCAAAGCAAAATCTACAATCCAATAAAACCTGCTACCAGAATACACGCGCGTTCCATCGGCCTTCTGAACCAGATAAAATCAAAACGTTGTTTGTTCTTAGGCATTCGATGCACACGCATAGTGCTTAAAATTTCATGAATAGCGCGCGCCCTTGAAAAGAAATACATGCACGGACTGCATATTACATTTTTTTTTATATACATTTTAAATATTTGAATAATCTCAATCACGAGTTGAAAGATGAATGATAACAACTGACGTTTTATATTTCGTTCGTACTAAAAAAATATATTTTTTAAATCTATACAAGTGGATATGTCTTAAAAAATTGATTATATGGAAAGATTTCTTCAAATTAAACATTATATTATATAAATTTAACTCAGTTTTAGTGCAGTTGTAAAATTAGAAAATGTATAACTTACTCTATGAAATTTACTATTAAAAACACACGTAAATCATCCAAAAAGAACTAGAATATAAATTCTTTATTTTATAATATTTTCTATAACTGTTTCCATTATTTCAAAAAATAAACGACCATTTCAATATCTAAGACAGGCGAATTTTTATACGCACTCAGATACATATATATATATACGTTAAAATTTATATTTTTAAATCAATAATAAATTAACTGATGTAACTAAAGAAATATATAATAAGAAACAATATACATCTGTTAGTTATTGTTACAAATTCATAAATTTACTGCTACAAACATGTTATACTGTTTAACACCGATACAATTTTATAATTTGTAAATTTAACATCAAATAATGCATGATTTAGTTATTATTAATTAAAAATTTTTAAAACTTATCCATATGACAATTGAACGGATTGATAGCCAATTCAAAAAAAAATTCTATCAATTTTAAATATATTTTTTTATAAAATGTGACATCATTTCAAACTAATCAACAATTTAAAAAAGACAAGATTTTTTGATTACTTTTCTATTATAAAAATTAATTCTGATGGAATGTTAATCATCAATTTTTTAATCCAATTTTCATTCGCATATATTAACCGATGATTAAATAAAAACCTCGTGAATAAATTATAATAAAATTAATTAACATTTGAAGCATTTCAAAAATGCTGTCAGTAAAATAATTTTGAAATACAGAAAGTTTAATTAAATATTAAACAGAATACAATAAAATTTTAATAACAATCAAAAGGCTTGATTGTCAGATTTTTGTTGAAAATTCAGTATCAAATTGTTTTCGATTACCGAGAACATTATACTATATTTTCATTAATAGAACGTGTTCTTTTTATTTATATTTTTATGAATTATTTGTATGCTATTGCTGTTTTTATTTACATGAGATTTTAAGTATTCGTTTTATTATAATTATAATATTATACTTGTTTGTGTGCTATATATATATATATATATATTTTAAATATTATATAAAGTATATCAAGAATCATCGTTGTAAAGTAATAAAACATTTTATATGCAACTGAATAAAATTGAAACGAAACACAACGAATTCTGATAGCATTGAACTTTCAAAGGAAATTCAATATACCAACGAAACAAAAAAACACACCGTTGCGCATGAATGTGGAAAATTCGCGAAGTGTAGAAGAAATTAAGAAAGCACATGCGAGATAAACTTCTCACCATCAATCACGTTCATGTCTCCTTGAAATGGTACAGTAACTCGCTGATATTTTACATTCAGATTCGAATACGTTCACGTTGAAAAGTGTAATGACCATGCATACTGTTTAGTATGGGAATGACATAACCAAGAATAGGTGGAAAATAAGACGGGTAGGCATGAAAATGACTGCAGGCAACCGGAAAACGAACCCTCTCTGACTGTGCACATTTCTCATGGGAGCGGTAAGAATAGATAACCAAATAGTGTTGCAGTGGGTGGATAGGTGTTAGTTTAAGATACATACTAACGGTGTTTTTAATTTAATGTGAAATTTACAATTTCCCTGATAAAGTTTACTTGTGGTTGATTGATGATGTCGAGTAAATCGTCAAGGGATGCAATTTTTTACTCATGAAATAGGGCGAGAATGAACTGAAACTCTACATCATGTATGAGTAATCGAAAGAATACTAATATAGATTATTCACGTTGTTTAAATATGTAAATTCATATGTAATAAATAATGTTATATGTAATATTACTATATATATATATATATATATATATATATATATATATATCAATATATGTAAAACCATTATATAAAAACATATTTATCATATTCAAAACAAATATAAATAATATGAAATTTATTTCAAATTGATGCAAATTTTTTCACATTGAATCGATTTTTTAAAAAGTAGAATACTAAATTAATGAAATGAAATTTTATATTCTCTGCATAACAGAGAATCAAAAACTCGAATTATATTTGAAGTTACAATCAAGTTCAAAATATTTTTAATGAATGAAAATATCGAAATTATAATTAAAAATTATTACATTAATTTATAACTACAGGTTTAATAATATTTTTTTATTACAATCAAAAATTATTCATTTATATATATATATATATATATATATATATATATATTGTATATATTGTATATATATATTGTATATATATATATATATATATACAATGGATAGAGGAATAAAACTTAGTTGCTAATTATTTCATGTCTAGATTTCTTTATGAAAGCAAGTTTTCTTGGAAATAAGATTAAGTAATTGTTTTAAAAAATTATTTTATAGTATATTTAGATACTCTAATAATCTGTAAACACTAATATTTCTAAAGTATATTTTTTAGTAAAAAAAAGTATATTTAATAATTTCAATGTACATTTTATAAATTTAAGTCAGGGAGTATGAATCTTAATTGTCATTCGATCGTTTTCTTATCATTTTCAAAAAAATATTATGCAATTATTACATATTTAAATATCTAGTCTTTATGTGATTATTTACATGATTCATATTTGTACATTTCAATGACTAATTTATATTAGGTTAGAAAGAAAATAATTGGGGTTTTTGTTTCCCGAATTCTAACCTTAATTTTTTTCAATGAAAGTATCATTTCATCTTGTTCATGTTAATATCATTTTAAAATGGATTTTTTGGTCTGTATTTTGATAATTTTGCTTCAAATTAGGCTATTGAATTAACGATAAAAAAGAAGCAAATAAAAGCAATTTTTTATGAGTACAAAACTGGTAGCCGAACGACTTTGAATGAATTCAAAGTAGCAGAAACTACTCGTAAACTAAACGATGCTTTTGATGTATTATTAAGGAATGTACGGTGCAATGGTGGTTCCAAAAAGTTCGTGCTGGGGACGAGAGCCTTAAAGATAAAGAAGGTCGCGGGCGTCCTTTTATATTTCATAACGACCAACTGAAAGTATTAGTTGAATCAAAACCACACACAATTCGAGAGCTTGCACAAAAATTGGGCATTAGTCATCCAACAATTCTATACCATTTAAAACATCTAGGAAAACCAAAAAAGCTTGACAAATGGGTGCATAAACCGCAATTATTTTTTTTGACAACTTAATACTGTTGTTAAAATTATAATGTATATATATATATATAATATACATACATACATACATACGAGTATGATACTCATTAATATTTTTACCACACAGATCTAACAGAATTTTATAATTTTTATTTATTTTATTCATATATCTATTAAATATAAAAGAAATACTAAAAAAAACGAATTATGTACGTAACGATTATATATGTATACATATACATACATATATATATAGAGAGAGAGAGAGAGAGAGAGAGAATAGTTTTTAATTACAATAACTTATCAATTAATGTTATTCAAAAGATATTCGCGTATAAAACCAATATTATGCTATTTAAATAATTGTTCCCAACATACGAGTAGAATATAAACATTGACATAATTTTATTTAATTGAAGCATTAAGCGAAAGTTACAACCACTCAACTTTTTTGAGGTGTATGTTTCAGCTTATGTAATCGTAGCGAACGTTAATTTATTGTTATATGAACTATAGAAATGTATACTGTAGTTGAAGCCGAAGTGTCAAAACCAACATTTACCTTCTGTACGTGTCAAAACACTGCAGGGTCTCTCTTCTAAGAACAACACGACCTGGCAAGAGCGGAAAAGCATTGTTCGTCGTTGTTAAACCCTTTCTAATGATTCGCTAACGAGACTTCCGCTTTGTTTCGAAACACGTCGACAGGACGTCACGTCAAGTTAAGTTCTGCACAAACCATCAAATACTTAGATCACTAATCAGTGTCTCGCAAGTACCTACTTTTCAAAATGATTCCGAGTGAAGTTGGAAATTTCTTAATTAGGATTTTCTAAAGACATGAAATACGTGAAGCAATTAGTTAGATTAACATAAAAAATATTTTTCCGACTGTTTTTATAAAATCATCCTTAAATTTAATTACATGTTTAATACGGATATATATATATATATATATATATATATATATATATATATATTAATTCAGTCTAAATACAAAAAAAATCAGTGGCCTTTTCTATAAAGAGGAAACTTTGTATCAAAATTAAAATCATTGGCAAAAAAGACAGACAATAACAGAGAACGTTTTATGTATTAAAATAATAAATTTGCTACTCGTATTTAAGTCTCAGGAAAGGCGAAATACATAAATTTGTTCAAAATTATATGTAAGTTAGAAAAAAAACACACCGAATATACAACTTTATCGAGTTTCCTTGCCCTAACGATGTAGGAGTAACTTTTAAGCGGCTTTACGAAAGTGCTTTAAAAGTCATTTTAAAACAGTGTCCGGAAAATCTCATTGTTGATTCAGCTTCTCCTTCACGAGCTATGAGTAGGGAATACATTATTTAACATGTGTGCCTATTTTTGTTTATATTACGCACAAACTGTGTACACAATGCTGGTTACTTTTATATGTTCAAATAACGAATTTCTTTTATGGTGTGTTTCAATTTAGTCTCGTGTAAAGCATTAACATTTACAGTCCGTAATAATGACTCAAATAAATCACACTTGAAAGCAATACATTTATACACAGACCAGAATTTGAATTTATAAATTGTGATAATTTCTATTACATGACGTATGTTTCGTTTTAAATGGTTGAGTTTTTTATTTATTTAATCGCTAACATATATTATATGCATTCAAAACTTTATTTTTATTATGTACAACCTTTATAAGCAACAGCTTGGTATATCATAAAAAATTCATATCTTTACATAGTAACATTATTTTAGACAAATAAATTAAGAGCTTTATTACACACTTTTTATGTATTAATTTTCTAGTCTTATTTCCATGATGCTAAACAATTAAATACAATTTGAATAATTCTCTTAAAAAAATGTATACCATTCGATATCTAACATTAATACATACTTTTATATTATAATCTTTTGTTTATAAATCATGAACAAGTAATTTCTGTTATATTATTCATTACAACTGTCTACAGTCATTAACTTTTGGTCTCTTAATTAAAATATTTTTTTTTGTTGAAATAAAGAAAAAAACATTTAGTATTCTTAGACTATAATTGATTTTAAAATCTAAAGAATGTCAATATCAAACATTCGTTTCAAATAATCAATTAGTATGGAAATTATAATAATATTAATATAAATTAACTTTAGCTAATGAAATTCTTATTATTATTTATACTAATCAATTTCATCCTTTTAAATAATTTGAGTAATTGGTTTCAATATAAGAAAAACGTTTTCATCTCTTATAATCAATTTGTTTTTATACTAAATTTATTCAGAATATATGTATGCGTTTTTTCAGTCTATAAAATTTGAAAGTTTATAAAAAGCTTACTTTTATCCTTTTTGCGTTTAAATTGTTAATTATTTTCAATACATTTAAAATATTTTAGCTTTTCAATATAAATAAAAATAATAACTAATATTTTATACATTTATTACTTAGTTTTATTTAACACTTTTTATTCAAATGAAGTTTTTATATTCTTACATTTTTACTTGTAAATAAGTCTTTTAAAAAATAAAGCTTTTAGATGTACAAGAAGTTTTGAAAACGTTAAGTTAATTCCTTACAAGAGCAATAGTTGCTGTACGATGATTTAGTGGAAGCGTTCATTTGAAAATCTCTAAAACGGTAATCCGGAACATTTTGTATTAAACAAAAGTAGACGTTTTCATCCTTCGTCTAACGAAACTATAACACTTTAAGTAGCATAATTTCCGTACATAGTCGAGATGAATACAAATCACCTCTTTATCACATAAAGCTTCCTGTCATGCTATCGTGAGGAATGTGCTAGCAAGATTTCGACGGTCAGTATCCTCCATTAAAATGTTACTATAATAGATAATAACGGATTGAAATGAAATAGCGATGAATAAAGTTTCAAACATAAATTAAAAATAAATGTTACAAGTTTATATATATATATATATATAATTTTTTTTCCAAATTTATATTTTTTACAATTTATAAAAATGCACTAATTTAATTTTTATAAACCAATTCAACAAAATGTTTTATTATTTCTCTTAAATTAAATAATAAAAACTTCCCTATAAAACCGTATATATATATATATATATATATATGTGTGTGTGTGTGTATAAGAATAAATGATTAAATCAATTTCACTTTAAAATGAAAATAATATTTTTGTAAAGATTTTGGAAGATGTAAAGAAGATATGTAAAATATGTAATCAAAAAGTATCCTACTATGAAATATAAACAAACAACAAAAAGTTATATTAATTATTATGTTCGAAAAAATAAATAAATAAAATTTAAATGGAACAATTGTCTGTGTTAGGTACCATAAATTATTGCTATAAAATAAGTCAATCTTAATTGGATTATATTCCAATGAAGCACCTTAATATTAAAATTTAATATTCGTCACTATTTAAGGAGACAAACATTTAAACATTTAACTATAAAATTTATACATGAATCCCAAAGAGTAATAATTTAACAATTACAAAGCTAACAGAGAAGGTGACTATATATACTAGTATATTGGGAAAAATAAATCATAAAAAATATTAGATGTACAAATTAATTCGATGCTTTTTTTATAGAAAATGAATGTTTACGAAAAAATGAAATACATTTCAATGACCAAAATATCCCTCATTATTTTATATAACTTATTTCCATCTGTTGGTTAAGTGACGAATCCGAAAATTGATAAAGTTGTAATGCACTTTTAGACCTCTTCCACCGTTTTAATATTTTTTGTATGTTTTATGTATTACAACTAAGCTGAAGAAATCATTCTCGCAACTTTGACAACATTTTTTTTCAATTGGATTGTTAATAGTATGCAATGCTTAATGTTCTGCTTTTCAGAAGCCATCGTATTCACTACTGTTTTGTTGAGGTTGTGCCAACTGCTTGACCAAGATATATAGATTTTATAAATATTAAAGTTGGCACTTCAAAATCGTAAAACGATGAGAAAATAATTTAATTTAAAATTGAGTTATGATAGAATCAATTTAAAAGCATAAAGTTATTTTTTACACGTAATAAATAATTGAGAAACACAATAAAAGGGGTATGTTGTAAAAATAACAAGAATATAATGAATGTATAATAGAAATTATTAATCTTAATTTGAAAATAATAAAAACACAAAAAACAATTAGAGAGGTGAATAACGCTAGCAAAATGAATTCCTAATTTACAAAAAAAATACTATATCAAAACAGCAATTTTGAAAGAAGTATTTATTCAACAATAAATCATCAAAAATTTTAGATCGTAATGGTTGTATGTATATATATATATATATACTCGTATATATAGCAATAATTTAGCTTAATTTCCAACTATGCAAATAGCCCAAAAATACTTATTTGTACTTCAATTATACGAGTCTACATATATTATAAATATACATCTAAAAGTCATCAACATTTGAAAATAAAAATTATCAGTTAGTTGTTATTATTTACGAATGTATTTAAAAGTTGCTTTGAATTCATAACCTTTTTTGAATAAATAAAGCTATAAAAATATAATTACAAATTCATTTTTCAACTATAATTTCTTAAGAAATAAAGATGTCTGCTTATACTTTTTTAATTTGTTTAAAAATAAAAAAATATACAATTTTATAAAAAAAATTTGTAAAATTATTTCGTACTTTTATTTTCAATGTATACAGACGCTTTAAATTGACTTCAAGAAATCCAGAGGCTGCTTTCAGAAACACCATATTTGAGGTTTATCTAAGCTCCTTTTTGCAAATCTTATTTTTAAACCTTTATATTACAAAAAGATCACAAAAACTCAAAATTTAGCTCAACTTATATATATATATATATATATATATATATATATATATATAAACATATATATATATATATATATATATATATATATATATATGTAGATATCATAAAACGAGATTTTAATAATATTTTTTTAAAAATGATATATGTATATATATATATATATAATTGTTTAAAAAAATATTATTAAAATCTCGTTTTATGATATCTACACAATATTCATACTTCATAATATGTACAAAAACATCAATGAATATGAAATCCTTTTATGTTTTTTCAATCTCATTAATATTTCTGGTTATATAACTACGAAATAGTACTCGTTTAATAAAATTAAAAAGAACCTTATGTTCCCTCTAAAACTCTGAAAACACGTTTAATTTTTGATTCTTTATATAAGTGTGAAAATATTAATTACTTCTTATTTCAAACATACCAGCGTTTTTATCCATAGAATAAAAAAACATGTTGTTCTGAATGGAAATGCATGCATTTACATTCAGTAAAGTACTTATTCCAATGAAAAGCACTGAAAAACCGTACGTATATATGACTGAATTGTTTGAAAACTCATTTCGCCTATGTTCATAGATGATTCTTGCTTTTTAATTATACCGGGTGTCGGCGAAAATATAATAATATTTTTTTATGAAATGTACTTTTAATGTGTTTTTGTTTAAATGAAAGTGCCATGTTAATTGAATTTTTATTAATTAATTACTTTTACTATATGGTTCAGAATAATATTTGCAGAGATAAATTTAAAACTTAAAAGAATATTTATCAATAATTTGTAAAAAATATTTTTCGTAGAATATTTTATTTTGAAATGAAAAATATACATACAAAAATGTAATAATAAATATTACCTTATTTTAAAGTTTTGTTCTCTTTTTTAGAAACACATAGATGTTTGCACTGCTTGAACTTTCAGTTTTTGTACCATAAGCATGTTAACAATATATGTGTGTAAATTGTGCTATGTGAATAGATTACATGTGCTGAAGGCAAGATTGACAGTAGCTACAAAATTGAAAAATTGTTGCAAGAGTTGATTTAGATTTATTCTTGCAACGCCTTAAAGTAATGTTATATATATATATATATACATATATATATATATATATATATATATATATATATATATATATATATATATAAATTTACTTGGTAAAAAATAATTGCGGTTTGTATCATTTTAAGTTCGGAGCCGAGTTTTCTAATTACCGTTATCTTTTATTATAGTCATGAAATATATTATTTTAAACAATGAAAGTAGTACTACTAGTTTCAGATTATGTCTATTGTTTTCATTCTTTAGTATGATTGGATATAACTTTTTAAATTAGTCATGGAAAAAAGCAAGCTCGTGCGATTTTGTTATATGAATTCAAATAGGAACGTAAAGTAACATTGTCTGCTCGAAATATCAAATTTATTTTTGACAAAAAGTCAATTAGTGAACGTACAGCTCAACATTGGCTTTAAAAATTTTGTAATTGAAACGAAATTCTTGATGATTAGGAGAGTCGTGGACGTCCTTCAGCTATAGACAATAAATGTTTTAAGAAACATTATTGAAGTGGACCGACGTAAAAAAAACTGGAGAGGTGGCAGAAGAACTCAATGTTAATCATTCAACAGTTCTACATTTAAACCTATTTTGAAAAATAAAAAAGGTGGATAAACGGGTGCTGTATGAACAAGCAAGTCTGTTCTGCGCTTCTTTTGCGTTACGATAATAATTCCTTCCTTGATCGCATTGCCACATGTGATGAAAAGTGAATTCATTACAACAATCGGAAACTTTCATCGCAATAACTAGACCGAGGAGAAACGCCTAAACAGTTTCCTAAACAGAACCTTCACGAAAAAAAGATTATGGTCACTATTTGGTGGTCAACAAATCGCATCATTCACCACACCTTCTTAATCCTGGTGAAACAATTACAGCAGAAAAATATTGTCAACAAATTGAAAAAATGCATGAGAAGTTGCATCGTTTACGGCCAGCATTAGTCAATCGAAGAGAACCAATTCTTCTTCATTACGACGCCCGACCACACGTCTCACAAATAACTTTAAAAAAATTAAATGATCTGAGTTATGAAACCTTACCTCTCCCACCTTATTCTCAGGACCTGTCTCTGACAGATTATCATTTTTTTTAAACATTTGAGTAATTTTCTACGAGAGAAGGTTTTCAAAGATCAACCATCAGCTCAAAGCGGTTTTGATGAATTCCGAGACTCCAGAATTCTCTCTTGTAGGAATAAACAAACTTGTTTCCCGCTGAAATAAATGTGTGCACGTCAATGATCTTTATTTTGATTAAGAAATATATTTTTAACTGATCTATGCTCCTCTATACTTGATACTTAAAAACTGCAATTATTTTTACACCAACTTAATATATATATATATATATATATATATATATATAGATGTTAGATGTAAAAAATGACTCTGTGCCTATAATTAAATCAATCATAACAGTTTTAAATTAAAATATTTTTTCGTCGTCCTAGAATTTTGAAATGCCAAACTTAATATTAAAAAAAAACTATATACCTTGTCCAGACAGTTTCCATAATTTCACAAAACAGTAGTGAACACAATGGCGTCCAAAAAGCAGCATATTAGGTATTACATACTTTTCGCTTTTAAGTTGAAAAAATGCTGCCAATGTAGCGTGAATGTTTTGTTCATCTTTCGGGGAAGGTACTGTGATGCATAAAACATGCAAAAAATATATATGAGGTCAGAAAATGTAAATATGCAATATATATATATATAAGAAGTACGAAAATATATTACGGGTTCATCGACTTAAAGCCGTCGTCTCTTTTTCGATAAGGGATTCGTCAGTTATCCGACAATTGAAGTAGTTGTACAAAATAATTAGTGATATTTTGAGAATTGAAATATCTTCCATTTTTCCGAAAACATTCATTTTTTATAGAAAAAGCTACCGAATTAATTTGTACACTTAATATATATATATATATATATATATATATACATATATATATACATATATATATATATACATATATATATGTGTGTGTGTGTGTAATAAATATTGACTTTTTCACAATTCTCTTCCCTATTTGTTGCACAATTTATATAAACATTTGAAACAAAAATATGATTAATGACTATAAAGTACGCAGTATTTCGTTTTATTTTTCCGATTTATTAATTTTTTAATATATTTTTTTTTTAATTAATATTAAACAATTTCTGTGAAATACTAATCATTTATAATAAGCATTAAATTACACTTCAACAATTTGTTCTATACCATTTTATCATATAGCTCTGAAAAAGTATGGGTAATATGTAAAATATCCAGTGATGTTTTTAGTAATGAAACAAGCTTTGAGACAAATATATAAATATGTGAAGAGAATAATTTCGAAAGTTCTCGTACACTGTAGATATTCGCCGACGGCGAATGACAATTTACTCGAGTCAAATGCTTAAAAAATAAGTTAACGATAAATAAGAACACCATTTATAAATGGAAGCAATTTAAAAATAATTTATACAAATGTATGTTTTTATTTTATGAAATAATTATACGCACAAATAATATTGAAATGTATATATCAATTAAATTGTTTTTACATTTAAATACTTTAATTATTACTTTTTTAATTATATTAATTACATGGTTTTTTTTAAAAAAAATCTTCAATTCATACTTATAGTTTCTTTTAGTAAATACAAGTAATCAAGTTAAATTTAAAATTATCATTTCCTAACAAACTTTTTTTAAGATAAAATCTCTTTAAAATTTATAGATTTTTTTTCATAAAATATTGTTATTAATGATTATAACTTAATAGAATAGTAATAAAAAATAAACAATTTTCCTTGTATTCCTACAGTCTGGCAGAAAAAAATATTTATAACAGTGTAACTTATTCACTTTCCATTATCTCAATATATGTACTTGTATATTCTTCATTTAAGTTTATCTTAGTAGCACATCATTTCATCGCAGTTTTTCTCGACGCGTTTTTGTTTCATCTTTGTAATTAAAATATCGTGCGCACCTGGTATCACAGAGCTGTTTGGAAAATTGCCGATGGCATCCCGTTTTACAATCTCTGTTACACCTGCTTCAAGCAAACACGAGATTGTTTTATCTCGGATTTATTAAATGAATTTATGTTTAAATGAGAGGCTTTGAGGAAAATCCGCTTATGTACTTATTATTGAATATTTGCTGCGTATGGATCTGAAGTGTTGTTTATAAAGCGAAAAAAATTACGTTACGGTTTATACAACCAACATGTGTTATTTTTGAGCAGTGTTTTGTAAAAAGACAGAAATCGAACAAGTTTACTAAAAAAAAAGCTATAACATAGTCTGTAAATGCTTTTTTAATTAGTATTTATATTAAAGAAGTTATTATTTTCATATCAAATGAACGTAAATATTTGAAAAATATTATTTTCATAGAATTTTCAACTAAAAAAAAATATGTTGTAATGAAAATTAAAAAGGTAGCATCAAAAGGTTTTACTTTGTACAATACATATTTTTTCTCGAATTCTTATTAAAATAATTAATTTATTATTTAATTAAATTAAATATATTGCTGCTGTTACGTTCATACAATTTTATACAAAATTAGAACAAATAATTTTAACCTACAATATTTTTAATCAAACCAAAACATTATTCAAACCCAAATATATTATTCCATTTGAAATACTTTTCCAAATAAGATAAATTTAACAATAAAATAATCTATATACATTTTAAGTATTAAATTTTATTAATTAATATAATTGAAATAATAATTTCATTTACATGAGAACACATATAATCTCAACCAAAATTATTTTTCTTATATAAATTTGCCTAATAAATATAGTTTTAGCTTTTTACTCAATCTCCCGTTCACACATTATTAAAGGCATAAATCCTTCTAAGAAACAGACACACACACACACATACATATATATATATATATATATATATATATATATATATATTTATTATACACATACATATATATGTATATGAGATGTTACCGAGCTTCCTAGTGTGCAACATACGGTAGTAAAACTGAGTATTTTTGGAAAGAAAAAAGCTTTTGCTGTCACACGGAATGCGAGCTTTTATTTTTACGCTCTCTGAAAATTATACGTTTCATTTCATATCTCGCGTACTTCCCGTTTGACGTCGCCAAGTAATAAGTTACCGTTCTATTCCGTTAGGGACTGTCATATTCTCATACCTTAGCTAATGTCACATACATCAAATCATAACTGGTGCAGAACATTTTATTGTATTTCTTATATCTGATATACAATTCCTTTTTTCATAAGTTCATCAGTGCGTTATCAAAAATATATACGAATACTAAAACGTTTCTTTAATATATAATATTCAAAATAAAAACCTTGAAGTTCTTATCAAATGTATACTTGCATTTTAATGATTCTCATAAATCAAAAGTTATCGAAAAGTTATATTTTTAGTTTGTTATACTTTTCAGTAAATGTTGTGTTAATAATGAGAAATTTAATTTCATAACGGATACAACTTTTGAATTAAAAACTGTATCTTGTTTCTATTAATGATTTATTTTCTAAACTATTTTTCAATGATTTAATTAGATATAAAATACAAATTTAGTCTCCATTTTTATATTAATAATTTTGCAACTAAGCAGCCAGGTCGCTCTTAATCCATGACACTTCCGCATTTATTGTGAAAGTTTTTAATCCAAACTTAGATATATTAACACTACAAAATATAACTGTCCGGATGGAAACAAATTATTCAATACTCATGTTCTTCTGGGCTCAGTGTAAATAGAAGTATTAATAATAATGTGTTTTCAATTAGTTAAGTAGCGATATTTTTGGTGCCACAAAGATTCACTTCACTCTTCAAATTTTTGATAAACCAAAGAATTATTTTCATATTACACTATGAAGAATTCATGCCTCTAATACATGTACGGTCAAAATTATACATTACTTTCGTACTATAATTTATATAAAAAGCGAAACATTTATATTAACAATGATATAACATTTCAACAATTGATTAGACATTTTTTAATGTGGCTTACCAGTTATAATGCATAACACTTACCCATATACGTACAGTTATTAGTAAAGTTAAGAAAATGTATATTTATATATAAAAAATATTACGTAATTTTACAAAAAATGGACAAATTTTTTTTGAAAGAACATGTGCACATTTTGTATTAAATTATTAACGATGACACTCGAAGTAACACGAAATTTTCACGAAAATTTATGATATTGGTATTATAACAACTAAAATGAAATTTTCGTACTTTATAATACAACTACGTTGTAATATACCTGCAAGAATGATTATCTAAACATACTAATATACATACATACATATATATATATATAAATAAATAAATATATATATATATATATATACAAAAATTACGGTATTGAGTGAATATATACAATACTATCGAATCGAGTAGGGGGAGCGAGTGAAGCGAGTCGGGAATACAAACAAAACGATCTGGGCGGAGCCCCCGGGAGTCGACGAGCAAGTACGAGAAAGTAAGAAGGCTTCCTTGATATTATAAAAAAATATTAAGGTTACTTATTAATTGTTTGCCATAAAATATATTATTCTCTATTTTAAATTATATAAATTTATATCAATAATATGAAAAATATTTTATATTTTCTGGAAATTATTTTTTTGTTATTTTTATTTCTTAATCAAACACACACACACACACACATATATATATCATTTAATTTAAGATGAATATCAAGTACAACAAAAGTAAAGTTAAATAAGATATTTGAAATACTAATTATAAAATTCTTAAACATTTAATATCGAAATTCCTTCAATTTATTTATTATTTCAGATAAAGTTGTATAATTTAAGTTTGTAAATTACGTCACAGAAATTTTACTGAACTTCTGCGTGTAAATAATTGATGGATATTAATTTTTCATTCACTTCGCACGTTGGATTTTATTAATCTTTATATATATATATATATATACAATTTCATTAGTGTGTTCAACAAAACGTAAAGATATTGAATTATTTTAATATCGGAAGGTGAACGAGTACAAGCATCCTACAATCGTTAATATTATGAATCCTGGGGGAAATGTGTTGCCAGGGATACATTAAGGGTGACGTTTTCTGTTTGTTGGGAATCAATATAGAGTAGATGACTTAGAAATAAATATTAGATGTTATAATCCACTAAGATGTTGAATTATATTAGCCTTTTCTGTATTATTGTTTAATTACATTTACTACACAGCAAGTGAAGATTAAACTTTAAAGATATTGTTTGAACTAATACAATTAATAAAAAAAATATTAATTTACTTTGAAAAGTATAATCCTGAAAGTATATATATATATATGCATACAAACATATATATATATATATACATGAGTGGATATTTTTTATCATTAGAAATTATTTTGTTATTACCCGAAAACTAAAAATATATTTGTGTTAATGAAATTATTGATTGTTTATATAAAATTATCTTTTTTACTCTAATTCATAATGTATGTATATTCTGAAAAACTGTATTTTATTATTAATTTTCTTAAATCGGAAGCTTTATTAAATGTCATAATAAATAAAATATATAAATGCTTATTGTTATTGTTTTTTTCTTCTTTCTTAACATCTAATCAAAAATAAAGTCGTTTTCTTATATTATTTATTTGTAATAATAATAACGACAACTTTTATTTATCAATGATATTTGAGAAATGAAATTTATTTCTCGTTATTGTGTAACATAAATTACATTTTCATAATATATAAAAATGTAAATAAACTTATCTTTCATGATTAAATGAATTATGTTGTACGCCGAAAATGACAGTTTAATTATTAGACTCAACCGCCAAATGTGTTTTTGATTCTAGCCACACAACCTTAATTAAGCTTTCTGTATATATACTACTACTTCACTCAATCTGTCAAAAACTTATTTTGTATTCGTCTTTCATACAGATTCAATTACTCACGTGGAAATTCATATTAAATGAAATGTTTTTAGTGCAATTTTGTATATTTAATTTACATTAAAAAATCATTAATTTTGTTGATGCAAAAAAACAGTAGTCCATGAAAATAAAAAAAATCCCTATGTTGTACATATATATATATATATATATATATATACATATATATATATATAAATATATACATATATATATATATATATATTATTCGTTTTTTCGATTAAGAACTTACACTTTTCTAATATACATAATTGATGTATCAGATAAATTTAATACGTTACATTTTATATTTTCCTTCAATTTAATATCATTATGATTAGTATATATATATATATATATATATATATATATATATATATGTATGTGTGTGTATCTAAAATATCATATTATTAAATTTAACAAAATATCAAAATAAAAAAAAGTTTTAAATACACTTTTTCTAGCCTTTTATAAATTATGTTGAAATGAAAATAATTTTAATTAAATAAATGTTATTACATTTAATTATTTATATATTAATAAAACCATTTATATGATTTATTATTTTCATAATTTATTCGTTATAAACAACTAAAAAATAAATAACGCAAAAAATACTCAGTACACTAATGCATTTATTACTTATATATGTTACTCTAGATAAAATAATTTTGTTCCACTCGGATAAATCGTCATTGATATTTCTTCACTATTATGTTAATTTATTAGATGCTCTACTTGTGTTCGTTACATCCTTATTTTTTTGTTTAGTCGTATAGTAGAGAGTTAGTAGGTAGAGAGTTAGCAAGTAACTCTTTAGAGTTACAAGCAAGGCAAACCAAAAAAAATACTTACAAAAATTAATAATTAACTAAAATATTTAAAATAATTCGTACTAGCATATATAAATTCAAAAAGGCAAAAAGTACATATCATTGTAACAAACTGAAAATAAATATTAAAATTATTCTTTACTCAAAAAAATATCTTTAAGTTACTTTTTATCCACGAATACGGTTTAATTATTGCCAAAGTTATTTTTAAAACAATGTTTGATTGTAGAAATAACTATAAAATACTAAATTTAAATTAAATTGAAAATGTTTAAATACAAAACAATTTAACTAAACTACACTTAGGGTGGATTTAAAAATATTGAGTTTAAATAAAATTTGATCTGCACTTTCATTTTTTCATTGAAAGAAATTGCACGATTTCGGTTAGTGCCATCGGTACAATTTTACGTGCACGAATACTCCAGCTCACATCCTTTGAAAATCACCTCTTTGCAATCTCATAATATATTAATATTGATCCGTTGTGCACATTTTCCCAAATCCATATGTTGCCTGTAAATCGCTATTGTGCTGGGTGTGTTCCGTCAGATTTGGTTAGTAGGTCGAATAGTCCGCCCTCCCACTGTTCAGATGTTGTTGCCGCGTGTCGTCTTCATCACTTTTCTCCGTCTTCTTCGACCGAAGTGCTTCCGAAAGCTTTCTGGCAACATGCCACACTCTGCTGATGTGGAATGGCATGAGATATGAGAAGATATACTAGTATTCGGTGTGTGTATCGATGAATCCAATTTAAATGGATAGAGTATAAATTATATGATAAATAATAATAATCATAAATATTCTTATATATATATATATATATATACATGCATGTATCATTAGAATTATAAAATTAATTTCCCATAAATTATATAAGTGAAATGATCTAATATAAATATAATTTTAAATTCAAATAAAATATATTATAACATTGAAAAATGTCAAACAAATGGCCATTTCCTTTTCAATAATATATATTATACATCTAATCTTACTCATATTGTGTACATATATATATATATATATATATATATATATATATATATATATATATATGTAACTTTCTGCAAAAGTATATCGTTATGAAGTAAAAACCAAATATATTCCAGAAAATTCTAAATTATAATATTTAATTAAATAGGAAACACTTTTATACCTTTAGAGGACTGATAATTGTAATAGTAGTTTTATTGATCAGATCAATTTTCATATGCCTTTCAAAAAAATACGAACGTCCAACTGATTATATACATGCATGAATATGGAATTAGTTGTTTTATACAAATATATATATATATATATATATATATATATATTTGTATTTGCACAAAGTAAATACATTTAATTGAAAATTATTTCTAATAATAAAATTTAAATATTGAGAAAATATAAAGAAAATCGTTTTTCATTTCTATTTTGTATAACAACTTCATTTTTGTACAGAAAAAAATATTATGAAAAAATCTCTTTTTTTCTGTAATTTGGCTCTGAGTAAAATAGCATCACCCATTGAAATGCCAGTAAACAACAATCAAAGTTGATCAGATATGATTTATTAAATATTTTCAACCATAAATAATATTGGTTGTGAAGAAAGATGAAAAATGAATTCACTTGAAAAAATAATAAAATCTAGTAAGGATATTTAAAAAATGAACAAACTGAAATTAGCATACTTCGTCACACCTGCGTATAAAAACGTAACTAATAAAAAAAATCAATCGTTTCCAAACAAAAATATCTATAGTAATGGCGTAGAACTGATTTTAAATCGAAAGTTCCATATCGAAACAAATATGGTCCGTAAAATAAATGACAGAAGTTTACGAAAAAACAGTTTCATTTTCTTAAATCGTTCTTTGTAAAAGTATCTATTGTGAATAAAAATTGCTGGATTAAGAAAAGGCAAATAAATCTGGCAAATGAAATATTTCCAGTATAACAAATATATATATATATATATATATATATATATATATATATATATATATATATATATATATGTGTGTGTGTGGTGTTTGCATGTGTCTGTATATGTAGTAAAAAATAGGAGATTACTTTTGAAAATTTATATTAAATTGTTTCTTTTGGAATGTTATATATATATATATATATATATATATATATATATATATATATATATATATATATATATATATAGATAGATAGATAGATAGATAGATATAGATAAGTAAAACATCTTTACTTAATCTTTTGTTTTTCTTCTCCTTTTTGTAATCATTTACTTAATTTCATTATTTCCATTTAAAAAAAATAAATTCCTTCTAAATATAATAAAAATATAAGAATCAACTACAAGTCTCATGATATACTTTCTAAACCCTAAAGTAAACTAGATTTGTGTTGATTTTATTAATATATACATAAAAATGTAATACTACTTATTAATTGTAGACATTTTTACTTTCTACTTGAATTAATTATTTTACTTATTTCAATAGTATTTGTGTACATTATATATATATATATATATAATCTTAAAAAAAACTCAATCTTACAAAAATGGGCTGAAAAAGATTAAAAACTTAAAAATAAATAACAATTTAAAATCATGGTTATAAATATTCAAAAATAAATTGAAACGATTTAATCAAATAAATTTTTCCTTATAACAACTTTCTTCAAGCGCATTGACCTTGAAATAAAATTAATTTAAAATTCTATACGTGTGACCTTTCGCCATTGATTACATTAAACTTTTTCAGACTTTCAGCACATCGCTCTTTTATTTGTCTAACGTAATTGTTCTTTTGTGTTGTTAAAACTTTCTGTTTTTCTCTTCATATATATATATATATATATATATATATATATATATATATATATATATTTATTACGTGTTCATATACTTCTATACTTTATATAAATTTTTAATTATCATATACATTTTTAAACATTTCACGCATATAAAGGGTTATTAATAATATCTGTTCAGTTATAAAAAAAAATAATTTGAAATTTAATTTATTTTAATGAAATAATTTTACGATGAATTTAATTTTACACTTGAAAAGAAATATTTAAACAATACAAGTATATTAAAGAATTTTTTAATTAAAATTGTTTAAAAAAAATTGTAAAACGAAAAAATATAGATAATCGCTTATTTGCTTTTGTATGAACGATTTTTTTAAAAATATTTTGCAATTTGGAAAATAAAATTGTAGTATATATATATATATATATATAACAAATATTTTTTATATCGAATTATATAAATTAATAATTTAGTATTTATATAATCTGTTAAATGAATTTAAATGTCAATATCCACTTCATTATATCAAATTACTTATTTCCAATCGATAATTAATTTTGTGTCAATATATGTTGATGAATGTATAAATGTTGGAAAAGAATGCGTGTTTGTCAGATTTTTTTATTTTAATTATCTTTCTATATATAAAAAATTATTTCATCGTAAAATTTCCATGAAACATTTTTTATTTTTTGTGTAAACCACATCCACACAACGCCGCTCCCCCTGCTACACTCTACAAGTGGCATGTTAACCATTTCCATTCGCGATTATCAATGATTGGTTGATGGATATAGCGTGATCTCTGTTCTGAATGGCTAAAATCAGTCACATGTATGTAGCTCTCTTACGGTGACAATAAAAGAGATGTATACGATTTTAATGTAAAACTGATGTCATTTATTCAAAATATTGTATTCACTAAAGCTTCAGAGTAAAAAATTATTACATATTTTGACATTGTTTTTCGTTGTTAATTTTTAAAAACTTTTCTAATAAAAAAAAATACGACTTGGATTTTACGCAGATTATTTTTGGGTATAATTTGTTAATTTCTGTTGTTTGGAAGAGCGAGCGTTGACGAGCGGGCTGCGATGCCCCCCGGAGTTCGGTGAGTGTGTAGAGTGCGAGTAGAAGGAAGAGTCCTCTGGTTATTTAAATTAAATATTTTTTTCTATTAAAAAATAAATTATGCAAAAAAGTAATGTTATAAATATTTTACGAATAACTGAAAAACTTAAATAAAACATTCACACTTTCTCGTACAATGTTATTATATTTAAATTTTTATTTCATTTTTTATTAATAGTGAATGTACTTGTTTATTTCATTACTGAACTGTTTTTATCAAATACATAAATACATACAATTTTACTAATCATATGTAGTATTTTCGAATCCAATATTTAATCAAAAAGGATTTCATAAATAACCATGTATGATTTACTTGAAAATGACACAAACATTTCCAATAACTTCGTCTTACCTCAAATGGACATCATTGTCCTGACTGACACAGAGGAATTACTCCCATTTATAACGAATGAACCAATTTGTTTGATATCAATCATACTGCAGTCATAAATCTTGCAACTATTCACGATAATTCGTTTTCTGTGCCGATAAATCGATTTAATACAATAAAACATATAAATAAGTACAGTAAACTTATTTAATAAATAATAATACATACATACATATATACTCAAACACACACACATATTTATATATATATATATATATATATATATATATATATATATATATATATATATATATATATATATTATATATATATATATATCGATTACGTATATCTGAAAGAACTTTATAAGAATATTAAAATGTTAACCATCTATCGGCCAAATAGCTAAAGCTCTGAAGAAAGCGTACAGAGCTTTACAAGAATCAATAATATACTTGCAAGCGACGCTAGCGGCATTAATTCTAACATTTCCCACAGAGCTTATTCTGATAAAGTAGTTGGTTTTTAGTAAAAGGTTTGTAACCAAGGTATTTATATATATATATATATATATATATATATATATATATATATATATATATATATATATATATATGTACATATATATATATATGTACATATATTGTTAATTTTGTATAAGAGTAAATCTATGTTCTTTCACATACTCAAATAGGCGTAAAAATATTTGATACTCTTGATATTTAATAAATAAGTTTAATTCAAATCGATGTGTGTAATTTTAAAATTTTGTAAAAAAAACAATTTTATGAGTGTTTTTCTTTACAATAAAGATATATTTGCATAAAATATAGAAACGTGGTAAATTACAAACTAATATTTTATTTATTTTATTAATCAAATATGTTGATAAGTAATATTAAATTATAACTATGAAATGTATATTAAAACTTGAAAATCAGATAAATATACACATGGATACAATAATATATTATTATAATTTATACATAATTTTTATTATTATAATTTATGATATATATATATAATTACAGAAAAAGTCTTTAAAAAGACATTTTTATAATGTTATCTTAATTATATGACAACTTTATTAGTAATGAACTTGATAATATATTTGCCTAATTTTTATTTGTTTATTAAACACGTTACCAAATTTAATTTTCGTCTCATATATAAAACTTGTTTACAAATATATTTAATGTTTACAATCATATTATATTGACACATATTGAATTCTATTGAGATATTTCTTTTAAAACTGGATATTTTCCTTTACGATGCGCTTTATTTATTTTTTGTATTTTTTTTATTTTGTAACCATTTTAAACATCTCTCTAAGTATTAAAATAAAAAAATGAAAGAAAATACTATACAATCAACAGTTAGTAATAGCAATGTTTTTTTTGATTAGAAAAATACTTCAATTTAATTTTTCTTGGCTTGTTAAATTGAAAATTATATGAATTAAAATATATCAGATGATTTTGAAAAACTCAAAACGAAAAAGTAAACATTACAGTTATGTTCTTGAATTGTATTATAAATTCAAATGCGGATAATTATTATAAGCATTGACGTCGTATCGATACAACGTTATTGGCCGTACAACAATAACTGGTTTATAGAAAAATGAACCGTTTAGTTACGAAAACCAATTGATGAAAAACTTTCCGTGAGAAGGTTGAACAAAAAATTCACTGAAAAGTTTTTGTTTTGTTCTTTGTACTGCTTACTTGCACAAAAAAACTTCGCTTTTAGGAAAGTTATTAGTTGCAAGAGCATACAAGTGCAGCGGTAAAGTATCTAGTGGTGTGAGGTCATCTTTTTTTGGGTTGTGTCCGAGTTAGTTCAGTGTATCAACGATTTTTGTTGTAATATTTTTTTTATTAAATGTATATAATACTTCGGAAATATTTCCTTTACTGCTGTTAATAAAATATATACTTCTTAAAATAAATTTTAGGTTAAAAACACTATTTTAGCCAATTAACGCAGATATAAAATTTTGATTAAATAAATTTGTAATTTTGATTAATTAAAACTTTATTCCATTATCTCATCAATGGTATTAAATTTATTTCCAAATTATTATAGCAATATATTCGATAATTTAATTACAGTTTGAAAATATTTTCATAAAAAAAACATTGTATTTAATATGGCCATCAAATATGGCCATTGCATTTAACTATAAGAAAAAAAAATTTTTTTAGATAATTTTTTTTAATTGTAAGGTTGCAGAATATGAATCAAGAGTAATTAAGAGAAAAAAATATAAATATATGATAATATAATCTAATAATTTCATATTTAAGTATATGTTTTATTTAAATAAAAATAATGATATTCGATAAAAAATTTCAACTAAAATTCTCAAAAAAAATTAGCTTAATTTGTTTAGAAAAATGTGATGAATTAATCCTATTTTTGCACATAACACTGTACATCTGTTCAAATCATAAATATGTCACAGAAATAAATAAAATTATTTTTTCGTTTTCAGTCTACCATTTATTTTAATCATTTGATGTTTATAAATATTTATCACAATTCAAATATTATAAAATATAAAAAAAATATTCTATATTTTGAATTTTATTTGAACTTGCACAAATTTAAAATTAATTTAAGCATATTTTATGGCACCAAATTACCCAATTTTGTCAAATAGGCAGAAAAAATTAGGTTACATTTTGTTTGACTTTTTGTTTCAAACATCACTGTTCTTTTCAAAAAAGTTAATCACATGAAATAAGAAACTTATGTTTATAGTTAAAACAAAATATCACAAATAGATTCAAAATGTTATTAACTTCATGTCCATAATTTAACATATATTTTAAATTATTTTATTTGAAATCCATCTACTCACTCTCTTTCTCTCTCTCTCTCTCTCTCTCTCTCTATATATATATATATATATATATATATATATATATATATATATATATATATATATATATATATATATATATATATACATGTACTTATAGTGTTATATATATATATTTATATAAATATATATATATATATATATATATATATATATATATATATTAATATATATATATATATATATATATGTACATTTACTTAGTAACAGGCATATGTACTCGTAATTAGATTTTTGAGAAACAAATCTGTATATTTAAGTCATCAATAAGAATCTGGTACTTTTAGATATATTTTCTTTAAATTGTTTTATATTATGCGTGTGTTTTTAATTTAGTGTCGTAAATATTAACAATACAAAAATTTAAATTCCAAAAAAATAAATTATTTATAAATTCTCAGATCTAATTTCTTCTTTGAGTATTATACAAATTAATTAACTTATTTTTATTATGAAACTTTTTAAAATATTTTATTTATAATTAAAATTTGAATCTTATTGAAATATTGTAAAGTAAAAATAATTAATTTCTATGATTAAAAAACATTCCGACAAAAAAAAAGTATTTTAGCGATAAATAAAATTTCACTTTCAAAAATTTTTCATATCAGTTATAATGCATATAAAAGTATCTCATTATTATGTTTTTTATATTTTTAAATATCAATTTTTGTTTTATAGAAATTAATTGAATAACTGTTTAAAAAAATCCCAAACTCATGTGGTTTTCCGTCCTTTGTATTTTTCTATAAAAAAAGAAATTATACAACTATTGAATAAATTCTAAAAATGAAATGTACATAATTTTTCAATAACCTTTTCGTTTTCAATTAGTACTAGATATTTATTTGTAGAAAAAACACTGTATGAAGACTATTAAAGAAATAAAATGTTAAGATACATAAAAAAATTTACATAAAATATTCTTACTTCATTTCTCTGTTTTTTTCCTTGAAAAAATGAACAATTTGGATGATAAAAAAACACTATTTTTTGTTTAAAATATAATAGTATTTTTTTGTTTGGTATTAACCATTATGATTCAAATGTATTTCTATAAATTTATCATACAAAAATCAGTGATACAACTTTATTGCATGCATCTACAAAACATCAGTAAATACTCGTACTTATAAATAACAATTTCAAAACACTTTTATACAACAAAGATACAGACTGTAACGCAATCTAATTTTCGTGCGGTTTTGGTTGAACTCGAACGAAACTAGTAGGTTATTTGTGGGCCACGGTATTATTTTCCCTTTGACCAACTTCTTCCAGTTGACCAACTCACAAATACCGTTGCCCACTTCTATTGTCTATCGCGACAGAATCGATGGATCGCCACAAAGTGTTCTCCGGCTCTAACGTTTATCGTTCTCAAACTTGCAGACAGAGCACATGTAATTGGATACCTGAATGGAAAAAGCTAAACTTACGCGTTCGTTTGTCTACTTGCTTTTTTGGTCATTGGCCGAAACAAAAAAAAATACAGTGAAATGTGCAGAAGAAAAGTATACAAATCTATATATATATATATATATATATGCGAAAAAACATTTCAATCCTCATCAATCTAGAAAATAATACCATTTTTAACACAATTTTAATAAATAAAAATAAAATAGTTGATTTATAGTTAATATAAAATTTAAAACATTGAATCAGTACATATTAAAAAATATATATAAACATACATGTATGTGTATATATATATATATATATATATATATATATATATATATATATATACATTTATTTTAATCCACTGCATGCTTTTACTTTTTGACTTCATTAATTAAATTTGGTTTTCTACAAATTTATTTAAAGATACTAATTTATTTCAAAGTATTCTTAATAGACAAATTATTAATGAATTAATATGCATATTTTTTTTATTTCAGATTAATAAACAATTATTTCAAGATGCTGGAAGGAGTGGGTTGTTGTTTAACATTTCTTCTATTGATATGTTCCGCAGTTGGGTCTGAAGAAGTGAATGAAAAATTATCAGAAGGTATGATTAAATCTATAATTCTATATTTTACTAACAATTTTTATTTTTATTCTAAACAGACATTGACTATTTAATATATTTATTCAATTGTACATTTAAAATAAAATAATATAATTTCCTTACTTTTTTGTAATTATATGTACATAAATGACATAAATAATATAACTGACTAATTTTATTTATTTATAATTAAAACAGTGTATCGAATCTTGACATAAAATTCAATCGTCTCGTGCAGCTGTTTTGCAATTTCTTTTTATTATTTTTTTTAAATAATAACTTCTATTATTGCATATTATGAGATAAAAATTGATTGCATAATTCAACATATTAGAATTATTGACTTTCGTAATTCACCTATCTATCCATACATTATATATAAATACTTCTAAAAAGAATCCAAATGTAAAACAGCAAACTAAAATTTGTATACAAAACAACTTAATTAAAATGAACTGAATACTTGCGTCATTGTTTATAAGAATTAGTAGGTAATTACAAGACAAAATATCACTTTTATGATTAAGAAACATTTTCTTAGTATACGGTTTTTTTCCATTTTATTATTACTGGATAGTATATTGTACATGAAACAAAATAAAAACATTAAATAATATACTACACAAATTATTGTATTACTTAATTATATAATACTGCAGTTTATTAAAATAAAACATAATAGAAAATAAATACTTTTAAATTTTTATATAATGTTAAAACTTCTATTGAAGAACAATTGACGTATATGAACAAATGTACAAAATATATATTTATTTTTAAAAGCAAAAGTATAAACAATCATAAAAATAATTATGTAGTAAATATGTGTAAAATATGTAGTTGATATTCAAAAATATTTGTTTTAAATATAATATTCCCTTTTGAAAGTATACTTTAATACTGAAAGTATAATTAACTAATTTAAAAAAATGAATGTTTTCGATGCCTGAAATATGTACATAAAATCTTTCTATACGTTCAATTATCTTAATTAAAAATATGATTGAATAACGTACGCCCTTTGCTAGTATACATGAAGAGAGGCACTTCAACAAGCAGTTTTGCTGCTATCGTACGTGTACGTGTACACGTTTGAGCGTGTATCTTCACAAATACAGTAATGTGTGTGTGTGTGTGTATGTGTGTATATTGAAACTGCCCTTACTCGCCGATCCGCCAAAACTCACCATCATACAAAAATCGGTGTTAATCAAAAGTTATATGTACGTGAACACTGAACTCATATTTTACATTTCTCATTCAGGGGTCGAAGAGGGGGACATTAAATTATGTAATATGGAAACATGTATGAGTCGGCAAGAGTAGTAAAATTTCCTACCGTATATATTTTTGTCAGAAATTATTTAGATGAAATCAGTTTTATTTGAAGTCACATCTCTGTTTACAATAAATAACAATTAGTTCAGCTTGGAATTTATCATTGAAAAATTTTTTTTCTCAAGAGAATCGAACACATATAAAGATTTAAAACTGATATAATTTCATTATCCACATATATATATATATATATATATATATATATATATACATATATATAAATGATATTTATTACTATTTTTATCGATAAATTGATTAATTCACTCATAAATAGTCATTCTTATTAATAAATATGGTTTTGTTTGTTTATTAAATACACTCACAAACACCTAAAGAAGGAAAAATTAATAAATATCCATTGAAATTTTACTTTAAAATTGTTTAAAATATAGTAAGTATTTTTTATGTTTTAAAAATCTGCCAGTATTATTACTTAATATCATCTCTCTCTCTCTCTCTCTCTATATATATATATATATATATATATTAAATAAAACTATTCATATTGAAACAAGAAATAAATAAATAAAATATTCTTTGTATTAATTTTGTTAACTTTACATTTAAATATTGGTGATAATTATTGAAAATTTATATTTTAAATATAATAAATAATCTGCAATATTTTTATACACCACGTCGAATTATTAATTTATAAAATAGTTTGTTTCAAAAATTTTAATCCATAATATTTCTAAATCAAAACCATTTTTAAGATGTTTATTTAATTAATTTAACAAATTTATTCGAAGTTAGTTAAATTTACAAATACATTAAATAATTTTTAATTTAAAACGAATTATGTATTTAATACTTTTTCTGAGCGTTTTAATATGAAATTATGAAATTAATGTATGAGATACTTCAGTTTTACATAGAGACAAAATATCTACGCTTTAACCATTGAGTTCCAATTCTCTTGATTATAATTTTTGATAATGTATTCGTCGTAATAATTTCTAAAAAAAGTTTTACTTTAAATAAAGGAATCGTATCAAATCCGATTATAATATTTTATTAAAGTAATTAAACTATTTATGGAATAATCATGTTTAATTATATTATTAAATATATCTTCCTTATTTTAATATCTAATACATATTATTTCATTATTTAATATCAATATAATTGTTTAAGTGCCTGTGGTTTATAACTCATTTAAAAAATCATTTTTGTAATAAAATTTTAATAAACGAACGTCATATTTCTTTCATAATATGCACAGACGATTAGAAATAAAATATTCAAAACACTTTTCGACTGTATGTTTTTATTATTATTATTTTTGAAGTTATATAAAACGATTTATAAATAATAAAATATATAATTAGACTCGTTTGAATTAATTTACAGATAGAACATGAAAAACGTTTTAGTTGCATATAAATAATTCTGTTGTTCAGACAGAAAAAAAAAACACTCCTTAGAAAGAATACACTACAGTAATTGGAAGCTTTATCCATTATAAATATATAATAGTTCATTGGAACTAAATATACATACGATGTCGGTTTTTACTGTTGATTTTTATAGGGATATGTATAGCAATAACAATATTATTGTATATGAAAATAATTAAAAATATTGTTAATTTTAATAATAAATTTAAAATTAATGTATATTTACAGTTTATACATATATATATATATATATATATATATATATATATATATATATATATATATATATATATGTATATGTATATATACATCTATATATGTATAAATGATAAAGTAAAATGATAATCTATATATGATAAAGTTATATATATATATATACATATATATATATATAACTTTAGGCAGAGTGACAATTTATTAGTGAAATATATTCAATAAATGATAATTTTACTGAATAAGTACATACATACATAAACATACATACATATATATATATATATATATATATATATATATATATAGAAAGAGAGAGAGAGAGAGAGGGAGAGAGAGAGAGAGAATATATAGAAAAAAATAACGTATGCATACATAATTAAATGGATACATAATCTTTTAAAATATAATAATAAACAGCAATTCTTTTTGTAGAAACAAAAATTTATAAAATTTAAACAAATATTTAAAGTATAAAAAGAACATTAAGCATATGTGCTAATTTAAAAATACATATTTATACTAATAATTCAGTTTCAACCTATATTTGTAAATAAATATAATAAATTTTCTGATCACACACACATTTTCTGATTATTGTTTTTTTATTATGATTGGTGCATGAAAAATGAAAATTTCATTCATGAAATTCATTTTAGTATCAGTGCCAAAGATTATAATTCTGCTATTCTTAATCTGTTAAGTAACATTTTCTTTTGTATTGAATTTAAAATAACATTCATTTTAAAAACTATTTTTTCAAAGTTTTTTGCTATTGTAAATTGTCATGAAAAATAAGAATAATTGAGTCATGTGTAACAATCTGTTGGTATGTACTTAACATATTGTGAATTTCATAAAGAAACATGACGTTGTCATAAACAAACGTGACGCTCATCGGACACACTAAAATTTGCACGTATGCACGTTTTTGACAGATCGTGTATCATACTCGTGTTACAGTCGCACATGGAGCGGGAGCACTTTTGTCCATTACGTGCGCCGCCGGCTCTCTTTGGGCCCGGGATGCGAAGGCGGCAATGTAAAACTAATGGCGATGCGTTGTTGTCTCACTGTGGTCTGTTATAAAACTCAATGCTCGCTTACGGGTGACATGCACGCATACTAACTTCACCAATGAGCTCAAAAATCTCCAACATGTAGACAGAATTCTTTTGAAACACTTCGTTTTTTAAACGTACCTGAAATCATCATTTTAGCTTATTCCATTATTAACAACCATTTATTACATAAATTATATTACAAAATCGTAATTTCATTTCACACCTACTAAAAAAATTTATTTGCTGTTTAAAAGATAAATTGTTATCCAGTTAGATAACAAATGTTCAATCAGTTACTCAAATTTTATGATAAAGCATTGATCTATTTCATAATAAAGATAAATCAAAAATTTTAATAATGAAATTTAATTTAAAAGGAATAAGAAATTTAAAACTAGTCATGTTTATTCGAAATAAACAAAAAATATTATTATTTCTAATTCTGAATATAAATTATTTGTTGTTCTGTTAATCTTTATCCTTTTGGATCATCGTCTGTTCTCCACTTCTATTCTCTGCAAGAGTGCCATTATCAGGTAAATACTGAAGACATTGCTAAAGACAAAAACCGACAAAACAAAATATTAACAGAATCAAAAATGAAAAACGTACAATTATAATTTTAATGCTTGTTTTTAAAATAAGTTTTTCCTCGGGACTTATTAAAATTATTATTACAAATTAAACAAAAACTTGATAATTTTAATACATAAATGAAACAAATGTAAGAACCTACGTATTTTTTATCACATTTTCTAATTAAATACAAAATTTGTAAAATAGAAAGAGTTATTTTTAATTAGAACCATAAAAGAAAAATAATTTAATTAAACTCTAGTTTAAAATATGCTCTAATAAAATTCATTATTTTTTAATTTAAAAAAGAGACATAGTATTTTCATTAACTACATAAAAACACAAGTTATTATTCCCATAATATTTCATCTAGTATGCCTTATTAATTGTTTAAAATATGGAATTCATAATTATTATTTTTGATTTGTCATTTTACAAAAGAAAAAAAATGAGTTCGAATAAAAATCATGATTTCCAAATAAGCTTAACATTAGTCAAATACCTTGTGTTCAAGATTTTTTTTAATTATACATTCTGATGGTATTTAATTATTTACTTATTTTTTTCATTTTAATTAATTACTTCATATATATATGTGTATATATATATATATATACATATATATATATATATATATATATATAATATACAATATGTACATAATTCCGATTAACTTGTACAGTTTCTCCGATGTTAAATTATAATAAATTATAGATTATATCCGTAAAATACGCACAATGATTCTTGTGTTTTTTTAATCAAAATTGTGATTACGTACTTTTAAACATGATTACAATTTTACAAAAATAATGTGATTACCACATGTTATGATATTATAGTAGAAAACACCCTCTGGAAATATGCAATTTATGAACACATACACACATACTCCGCCAAATAGCAATCTTTTCGTGTGAATTCGTTGATCACGGTGCACGGTTTACCGCTCTGTATTTGACACAAATCTCATTTTCGGGGCACTTTCCCCTTACGCAACCGACGTTCAGGACGAGTTTTTGAGCTAGTGAATTATATATTAGTGTGTCCTCAGAGGACGTACCTTGCGGAACTGTATCCCCTTGTTCACCGACGTCTCTCAACATTGAAAGTAACTTCTTAGCGTGCGCTTTATTGTGCGGTTTTGCCACGGTTTCCAGATCTCAGGTATTAATTATTCAGTAGAGTAATTACACAAAAATGTGGAATTTTATTGAGTAAATGTAAGTCTCTTTGTGAGTTTCAACAGTGCAGCAGTCGAATGTTTTATTCATTTCCTTTGTTGCATGATTGTCTTTAAACAGCATTAATTTTAAAGACGATAATAGTATCGATCCCTTAGCAACATACTGATAACGTGTAAGATAATTGTGCAATTTATATGACTGTAAATGATGCATTTTGTATTTAGATTTGTATGAACTTCAATTCTCTGAAGAATTTGAATAAATATTTACTACATATTATTAAATAACAGTTAGAATATAATGATTACTTCCGTAAATACGAAAAGTGACTTGCAATAAATAATAAATTCTAATTAGTTATTATTTTTTTAAGATGTAATTATAATCCTAATTATATATATATATATATATATATATATATATATATATATATATATACACAAATAGGTATACAATGTGCATGAGAGAAAAAAAACAACACACTTAAAAGCGTTATAGCAAATTTACAATTATCTAAAGTCAAAAACAAGGTTGAAAATTAACCGGCATTTTAATTTTTGTGAAATTAAAGACTTTGGAAAGGAAGACGTTGTCCTAATTGAAGGAATCACGCTGCATAATTTATTTATAACTATTAGAAGCAGACTAACAAAGAAACTTCATTTAAAATTCATTTTCTTTCTTCTTCAATAACTCGTATAAATACACATTTAAACACAAATGTATACATAAATTTTATTATTTTACGAATTGTACAGATTTTTCGACAAAAGTGATCAAATAATTTATGGGTTGGTAATTAGTTATATTTTTGTTTAAAAGTTTAATAAATAAGAAAAATATTTTTTTAAATAAATGATCCAACACATTTATTATACTCCAATCATAATTTAATTATATTGATACTATAAAGTGGTGTAATTAAATATATTTATTTATTTTCCAATTAAAGAAACAAATAAACAATTCTTTCGTTCCAAAGTAATTTACACGTAATAAGTTCGATCGATTATTATTTCAAAAAGGGTTAATAAAAAGAAATAGTAAATGTTAGCAAAAATATATGCTTACAAATAATTCCATAAAAATTATAGAAATTAATGTAAAAATACCTATATATATATATATATATATATATATATATATATATATATATATATATATATATATGTGTGTGTATATATATATATGTATGTATATATGTACGTATATAATGCAGTTATATGAACTTAATAGAATAATTGTCTATTTGAGATGAAAATTACAATAGACGTTTCCTATGAAAATATTTAAACAATTAGTCTTACGACAAACAATAATGAAAACGTTTCATTACCCTTTGAACAGTCGTACCAAATAACTAGCTTCTCAATTTGCTTTTCGAATGTTCGTCATCAATTACACAGAACAATACAACCTTAATACCAATGTTCAAGAGCACTTGACATTGTAAAACAAGGGGGCTGAAATATCATCAAGAAGATTGAGTTTCTTACAAGAGATATGTTTGCTAGCAGAACGTTTACGAATACAACATACTATTTCGTTTGCATTGTAATGGAATAGAATTCATTATAAATAGTCACAGTCAAATCGCCTTATGTTTGAGTTGTCTAATCCTTTTTTATGAAAAAGGTTTTATTGAAAATGTCTACGGATTAAATTAACAGACACAGTATATAACAACTATAGAAATTAAACCCACATTATACGCTTTTCTTTTGTCTTGCACTTGTATATACGTTTCTATACATATTTGAATTTATTAAATTATTAATAATTAACCACTTAGTATACTTATGTACTTGTTAAATTTTATTTTTTATATCGCTCGATAACCCCGATAAATTTTCTAAATTAAAATATCTAATAATATAAATTCAAATTTATTAAATCTGTATTTTGTAAAGTTCTCTATTCTTCAATATATAATACACCAAAATTTATAATATTTAATAAATACAAACACACACTCACATACACTTTTAATTATTTTATTTCTCTATATCTTAATTGAGTAATTATGATATTTTTTTTTAAAAAAATAGAATAAATCAATCTAATTATAACAAATAAGAAAAAAATGTACTTAATTTTTTTATTATCTAAGAGATTTATTATTTTTTATCAAGAAATTATAATAAATTATTAATCTAACATGCAATATATGTTCGAATATTTATATTTGAATTATAAATTTATGTTATACTTTAGATTATTTTTGGATATGTATTGAATGTTTATTTACACTATAAAGAAGTAATGTTATCTTATATTAACAACCATTAAATTTCATAAATTTTAATTTATAATATCACAAGGTTACATTTGATATGGACTCATCTATTGTCTCTAAATTCAATTATTAATCGTATTTTGACCAAATTCGTTTTAATAAATTTCAATTATTCTAAAAATGTAATACAATAAACAGTAAAAGAAATCTATACAATATAAAAAACCGAAATATTTTATTATTAATTGTCGTAAATATTAAAAAAGATGAATTTATTACTTTTAATGACAAAACTTACTTTTTAAACACAGTCAGTTCTTAAGGAAGTTCTTAATATATATTTTTAGTTGAATAAGTATTAGCAAAATATATACAGTGTATAAATTATATTCTCGAAACTTTGTGATATAGTAGATTAAAATTAGTGTACTGGAAGTATATCCCGAAAGGTATAGATCTACTTATATTTGTTATTTCACTATAATGTAATGGCTTTACCCAACATATATTGTGGTAACATGTCATTACCATCTCTATTATAAAACCATAACTCAACAACGCTATTAACTTAGTTTATAACCCACTGAAGAGCCATAGCCTTATTTAAATAAACTCATATCTCACGGAGTTACCAAATTAATTTCACTATAGTTTCACTTAAAATTCATTTAGGTTCTATATGAATATTTAATGTTTTTGATTCATAGAATGTTGTTATGTATTTATGTTTTCATTCGTTAAGTTATTTATTTAATATACCTGTTTATATTTCTCTAATTTCTCAGTGAATTCGTATAGAAAATTATATGTATATTATATAGATATATATATATATATTTAATATGTATGTGTATATATATATATAATATATATATATATATATATATTAAATGTGTAGAAATAATACATACAAAAATTAAACGATGACAAAGAATTTACATACATTGAAAAATATTTCTAAATGCATCAGTTCAAAGCAGACAGTTGTACTTATCTAGTGATGGCAAGAACCAATTTTAGACCCCTTGTATTATCGTGCCCTAGGGGCAGATTATTCAATTCTAATTTCAAAATTGGATAAATCATGTCAACGTTGCAGAGATATCGTTGTGCCTTTCAACCAGAGAGATAACCCATTTCATGCATCAACGCTTACCTATAGCATATATCTGTATGTGTGAATATATGGATGTACACACACATATATACATATATATATATATATATATATATATATATATATATATATATATATATATATATATATAGTTATGAGTTTGTATTTGAATGTACTTGTATGTATGTGTGTTTATCGATGTATGTATTGTATTAGATTCGTATGCAGAAATACGTAATACAGTGTTGTCAACAGAAACGTGCGCGTCTAAAGCACAACGTTTCTGTCATTTATAAACGCGAAAGAGTAAAAACAACTGGCCCTTTGACTAAATGTATCGCCATAGTGTGGGGCTAGTAGCGTGTTAATCTTACTTCATCCGTTGTAATCCTCCAGCAATCACCACTCTATTGTACGAGCTGATACGAAAGTAGAAGCAGTCGGTCGACTACTAACCTGACAAGCTTTTGATTTTGCTTCACTAAGCCAAATTTATTTGTACCCAGCTATATCAAATATTTTAACATTATATATATATATATATATATAATTTATATCAGACACTAATTGTACTACTATTTTAATAATAAATGCAATTATCATTGTACGATAATGTTTCCAAGCAGTTACATAAAATATGGATTTGCAGTTATAATTACTATTAATTTTCAAAATACATACAAAATAATATTAGTAAATGAAATCATTTATATTTATAATTATTAATAAATAAAATAATTTATAACTGTTTATGAATCGAACCTTTGAAATCCACAGAAAACATTCTGCAATCGTTAAGTTTGTTTCTTCCAACCTTTTTCTAAAGATATTTAATACAACCACATACACATATGGTGTAAAATTTGACAATGTTGAAAAAATACTTGAAATGTATAAATTTATTTACTTCTTTTAACTATTCTAGTTACACAGAAATGATATTATTAAAATTTTGAAAATATTACTATTTATGTTTTACAATTCTTAAAATAAATTGATATTTAATATTTTATCATTTAACTTTATTAAATTTAAAAATATTCCTGATATCTAAATAATAAATGAAGGTTTAAATTTACAAAATTATAACAATTATACTTTGTTAAGAATATAATTAATTTAAATTATAACATTTCATATGTACACACAAAGATACATACATATATAGAGAGAGAGGGGAGAAAGTGATGATAAGATATCTATTATTATTCTATCAATACTCGAATCCGATTTTGAACAAAAAAAATTATTTGAAAGTCAAGTTGCAATAAAATACAGTAAGTTACTTTATTTTATCCAAAGAAATTTAACATTTATTATATTGAAAATGTGACGAGAACTCATAAGGGATTGAAAATCATATGATTTTCATTTTTTTTATTAAATTTAAATAGTAGCATGTTTTGCACGAAGTTTATGTATTCTATTTCAAAAATGATAATATATATCATACACACACACATATACATACATATATATATATATATATAGAGAGAGAGAGATAATGTAAATCTGTCCCACAAATATTTAGTTCCAAAAAATACAATTTAGTATTACTAAAAGGTAATTAAAAATACGTAGTAGTTATCTTAATTTCAGATTTTTATTAATAATACTACATTAGGAGTATATTCCTAATTGATACAATTAAAAAATATTTGTTTAAAATAAATTTGTTGGTACCATTTATTGGTTACTTTTAATACAAATTTATTTATTTATAAAACTGTAAATAATATACACTTCGAAGTTCCAGTAAAAAAATCTATAAATAATGATGAAAGAAAGAACATTTTTTTAAATAAATATAAATGAACATAATGTTTTAGTTAAATAATAAGTAATATCATATTACTGATGATAATTTTAATTTATTTAAAAAATGGTAGTTATGGAACAAAATAGAATTGTTATTAATATTTTATTGTTAAAAAACCCGTTATTTTAAAAACTTTTCCTATAGTTTGTATAAAAATTTAAATAATGGTTTAAATAAACAATAATAATAATACTATTATTATTATTATTTTCTAATAATTTTCTAAGTGTATCATTTTTAGACAGAATCGAATATAAATTCTATAATTTATATTCGATTCTGTCTAAAAATGATACACTTAGAAAATTATTCTGATTATCTGAAAATTTAGTAACAAAATATTATTTAAACTAAAAACGCTTGTTTTACATATAATCAATTGACTTTAGAATTTTGGTTCTAGTTAGATATTTTTTTAAGTCAAAAAATCAAACATTATTTTGTGATAAAAAGTAAACATTCTCAAAAAATTTTTTTTTCAATGAAAACTAATAAATTAATATCAAAATTACAAATCATCCATTAATAATAACAATATATTTTATTTTATAAGAATCCAATGACCAAAAGTTATTTTTCTTGTAATATACATTAAAAATTACATTTCATATCTGTTAAAACTGAATCATGTTACCTTAAAAATTTTTTTAAAAAAAATTCATATTGATTTTTTTAAATACACACATTGTAATCTAATAGTGTTGTATAGCAAATTTAGATATCTATTGAAAAAAATTGTCTTAATCTATACACAACGAAAGGTATGGAATGTATACAAAAATTATATTTTTCAATATTTGTAAAAACGTCATATATTACAATGTTAGTTAACTATAGAACATCTATATGTTATTGAACTATATATTTATATATATATATATATATATATATGTGTGTGTGTGTATATATATATATATATTTATATATATATATATATATATATATATATATATATATATATATTTATATATTATATACGGAAAATCTATTATATGTTATATTTAACTCATACATACATACATACATATGTATATATATATATATATATATACATGTATGTATAAATGTATGTATTGTATGAAAGGCGACAGTTGAAACTGTAAATAGCATGTTTTTACGAGCAAACAATCTAATAAATGAAGCTGTTCAGTTGTCTGAAAGCACTGCACCATGCGGACAATTTAAAAGTTAGTGCACCCATTATTATCAGCTGTTGCTGAAGTTCAGTACGGATTTTTCAAATCACAATTAATGAAGTACTATTTTTTCGTATTATTTGCAGATAGGTAATTTATATTTGTGTGCAAATGTCACGTGAAATTAATTAATACGGTAATAGCGTGTTGTTTCTAGATATTTCAAAATTGTAGACATATTACTCATGATTGTTTCAAGAAAAGAAATTATACGTATAACTAAAACAATTATTTCAGAAAACTTAACAATAATTGAGTTGAAAACAGAAAGAAAATCAATTATTCTTAAGTCAGAAGTTCATTAATAACGCTTCGTTAGTTTAATGAATAGTTTTTCTTTTGCCAGTATATACTATTTTTAATCAAATATTATTAATGGAGAGCATTTTTCATAAATGTAAAATATATTGGTTTCAACAAATTACACATATAATACTCTAAGAAAACTATTTCTATTCAATTAACAAAAAAGCATTTCATATAGCATGTATTACTAGTACTTTTTCATTCAGTTAGATATATTTTAATAGAAATTCTGTTTTTCAAACTTTTATTCATTTTAGCTTAGAATTTTTCATAAAAACTAACAAATTTTAAATCGTATTTTTTAAAGCAAATCGAAATATTTTTATTATATATTACATTTTTTTATTATATTTATAAATTAATCAATCTGAATGATATTTAAAATTGAATCTAATAGAAAGTATCCACATACCATATTTAATTTAGAGTATCCATATAAACTATCATTTATATTTTTAAAGATGTACTTTTCAAAATAAATACATTTATTTAAACATATTCTTGGAAATATAGCATATTTATTCTTTAGCATATCAAATGTATTATGAGTGTATAAAGAATTTCTGAAAGTTAAATTTTCTTGGAATTTTTCAATTTTAAATTTTCTTCAGCTTGTTTTTGTTAAAGGGGAATAAAATTAAAAGTTATAAAAAATTTCAAAATTAATTATTATCCTCAGCTCATAAACTCATAACTAATAAGTAGAAATTGTTACATTATATATTTTTCAAATAAAAAATTTTAGTTGAAATTATGTTTTAATTAAAAAAGCAGTTATCTTAAAAATCAGCTTTTTTATTGAAAATATTATGTTCTTTATTTACTAAATTATTTTTTTAACTTACAATAAAAGAACACGATTATAAACATGTAAATATTGAACTTCTACGAGGATACTTTAATAAAATATACTAGAGAGAGACAATTTAATACCAGTAATAATTTGGAAGAAAGGAATGTGTCAAAAATTATTTGTTATGTAAATTATCGTAAGATTGTGTTCTGAATTTAACGAGAATTAAACATTTATCAACTATTAAAATCATTTCTTACGAGAAAAATTTAAAATGGTAGACATAAATAACGTTCAATATATTTTCTTTATAGTATTAAATATGTTTATTACTATTATCAATTTACTTTTGGAATAGAATATTTGTTCCGCTACAGAACTATTCTAAAGTTAAAATTACAATTTAATTTATATTATATTACAGTACTTCAATAGAGTTCATTGTAAAATATATTATCATTAGATATCTTGAATAGCCGTATACGTACTGTGTATTAAATAAGCTTATGTAGAGCATACTGCGCTCTGCAGACAAGATCTGATTAAAACAGTGCACAAGAGACTTGATATCAAAACCGGTTGGAAAGTCTTTTAATATTTTACAACGTATTATGTATCGGTAATGCACAAGATTAACTTGTAGGTCGGCTCTTAAGTTTTGTAAAATTACTTCATTCTAATATGATTAAAATTGAATTATAGTCGAAATCAAACTGCAAATATTTCGTTTCATATATTTGTATTTATGTATATATATATATCAGGTTGGTGTAAAAAAATTGCGGTTTTTATGTATCAAGCGCACATATCAGTTAAAAATTATATTTATCAATCAAAATAAAAACCATTGGCCTGCGCAGATTTCTCCAAACGGGAAACAAGTTTGTTTATTCCTACAAGATAGAATTCTGGAGTCTTGGAGTTAATGAATTCATCGAAAAAGCTTTAAGTTAATGTTTGATCTTTGAAAATTTTCTCTCGTAGGAAATTACTCAAATGGTTAAAAAATGATATTTTGTGGGAGGCAGGTCCAGAGAAAATAAGTTAGGTAAGGTAAGATTTCATAACCCAGTTCATTTAATTTTTTTAAAGTCATTTCTAAGAAGTGTGGTCAGGCGTTGTCATGAAGAAGAATTGGTCCTCTTCGATTGACTAATGCTGGCCGCAAACGATGCAAATTCTCATGCAATTTTTCAATTTCCTGATAATATTTTTCTGCTGTTATGCTTCACCAGGATTTAAGAAGTTGTAGTGAATGATGCCACTTACCGACCACCAAACAATTACCATAATCTTTTTCGTGAAGCTTCGTTTTAGGAAACTGTTTAGGTGCTTCTACTCGATCCAGACTCTATGATAAACGTTTCCGATTGTTGCAGAGGATCCACTTTTCATCACATGAGACAATCCGATCAAGAAAGTGATCATTTTTGTTACGCAAAAGAAATGCAGAGCAGATTTCGTATCGCCGAATTGCTTGATGTCCATTTAGTTCATACGATATCCATTTATTTTTTGTTTTTCCAATTGGGCTCAAATGTCGAACAACTGATGAATGATTAACATTGAGTTCTTCTGCCAGTTGTCGAGTGGTTTTATGTGAGTGTGCTTCCAATATTGGTTTTTAAATCATTACTACCTGTAGTGGAAGGATGTCCAAGACTCTCATTATCATCAAGGCTTTCGTTTCCATTACGAAATTTGTGGAATCAGTGTTGTGCTGTAAATTCACTAATTGACTTTTCTCCAAAAACAAATTTGATATTTCGAGCAGTTTCTGTTGCATTATGTCCCAATTTAAACTCATACAACAAAACCGAATCTGATTTTTTCCATGACTAATTTAAGAGGTTATATCCAACAATACTAAAGAATGAAAATAATAAACATAAGCTGAAATCAGTAGTGCTAATTTTATTATTTACAATGCAATGTAAAAAAAGATAACGGTAACTAGAAAAATCGACTCCAAACTTAAAATTATAAAAACCGCAATTATTTTTTTAGCAACTTAATAAATATATATATATATATATATATATATATATATAATCTTTTTTTGTATTAAATAGAAAACAATTTGATTATCTTTTAATTTTTCCATGATTTACAAATAATTTTTGACATGACTTACAATCTCTTATTAGCGTAATACATCAGTATATTTCAGTATGAAGACTATGTATGAGAAATATATTTTAAATATTTTTAAGTAATTTTAACGCTGAAAATCGTAATAAAACAAAATATACTTACAATATTATTTTAAAAATATGATAAATGAATGACTTCAGACAAAGTTTAAGTCTTCCATTCTTAATAAAAATGAAATATTGTTACGTATATAGCAAAGTAAACTTAAATTGAGAAATTTAAAATCCAATTTTACATACATTATTCATTAAAGAATATTAAAGTTATTTTAAAAATTATTTTAATTTTTTAAATTTCGAACACTGTACTTTTTTAATTAGCATGAATTAATATTATAATTTCTATTTTACAAAAAAATATTTTTGATTTTTATTCTGTATTGATAAGAGAATATTATTTTTATTAACTTTTAATCAAAAGTTTCAGTTAGTTTTGAATGCACGTATAATGAATGATAGTTATAATTTATATTTTTATACGAAATTAACGAAAAATATTATATATTAACTTTAAATTTACATTGAAGTTTTATAATTATATATTATATTAATTATATATAAAGGATATCAACCGCTTTAACTTTTATTTATTATTAATAAAATTCTTAACTGGATTTTCTATCAAACGAATACGTTGTTTTGAACTGAAAGAGGAAAGCATGATTCCTATTTTAGTAATAAATATCAAAAGTTAACTTTGATATCAGTTGATAATTCAATTTCAGTTGTTATACAAGATCAAATAATAAACTTATAAATAGAATTTAATCGATATGAAGAACATATAAAATATTTTTCAACAATTCAATAGTTTATTTCATTATATATATATATATATATATATATATATATATATATATATATATATATATATATATATGTGTGTGTGTGTGTGTGGGTGTTGGTGATTTACCTTTTTTTAAATTATTCTATATTTTGATTTTGTTTCAAATTTTAAACTAGTTATCAACAATATATTCCATCTCAATTAATATGGTAACCACTCATTTATAAAAACCACAAATATGTAAATCTATTTAAAAAAAATTGAACCATATTAAATTAACACAAAATTTCTGAAAAGAAACAAGTGGACATAAAAATAAATAAAATAACTTTTACAATAAGCGACTAAACGCTCACGGGTCTTTCTATCGTATGAAAATAAATGAATTTGTTTTCATTACTTCACATGCCAAGATAAACTCTTCTACAAATATATACTTGAATTGACTAAACACACACACATTTATATGTATATGTAAGTTTGTAAACATATATATCTATATATATATATATATATATATATATATATATATATATATATATATATATATATATACATATGTATGTATGTATGTATATATGCAGGTTGTATCTATTTATATAAATATATAAACAAAGAAATGAACACAGAAATTACGGAACAAAATTTACAAGTTTGCTAAAGGAAATATGAAAGATCGATACACGGAACAAGATAACTAATTTAGTAAGTGTATTTTGTTTGTATATGAAAATAGTTCAAACTAAATGATATTTTGTTCAGTAGAGAACGAAAGTTAATGCAGTTTGCTACTTCTACAATATTAATGTCCCCAACGCTAGAAACATCAGTCTTCATTTGGAGTTACTGTCCAAAGTTCGTACTCCATTATAAGATGAAATGGGGCCGTTACATTACTCTCCAGTGAAATGTTAAATTATCCGGACATTGTGACATTCATATTTTACTTTTAATTTTATTTTAAATATGATTACATTCCAGTTATTCTTATTAACGACAATTATATGAAATAACTCTCCCATGTTTTTTCACGTACTAGACAATCGAATTTTATTAAGAATGTTTTCATTCAAACAAATTATTTATTTAATGTTTAATTTTTTTAGTTATTGAATTATTATTCTTTTTTGATTTACGTAAATGTTTTTATATCATAAACATGCAACTGACACTCAATATTAATATTTCTTAATTACACATCTCTTATTATTTAAGAATTATTAAATATATACATTAACAAACAAAAAATCAATAATTGTCAAGGTTTAATGTAAACAAAAAATAATTAAAACTACAAAACTTATTTCATATATCATATGTATTTAAATAAAGTATGAATATTGTATAATTACTTTAATACTATTTTATGTAAAACTACAATATTAATATCAAACTAAACCGTATAAAATATGATATTTATTCAACGAAAAATAATTAAAAAAAAATATCAAATATATGTACTTCAGTTTAGTAACTTTTTTGAATGATTTTAATCATAATATGCTAATAACATATTAACATCAAAACAGTTTCTACTATTAGTAACCAAAATCGTTAATCACTGAATAATAAAAAAAATTAATAACATTCAACAAAGTCAACAAATTTAATTGCCTAGCTGAAAATAATATATCTTTATAATATATTTACATACTAAATAAATACACACACACACATATATATATATATATATATATATATATTATATATATATATATATATATTATATATATATATATATATTATATATATATATATATATATATATATATATATATATATATTTGTAGGTAGAAATATATAATATATTAAGGTACAATGAGCTCTCAAAATAGAAATTTTATTCCGAAAATCGAATGTTTTTATGAAGAACCCTGTTACCTTTGAAAAAATTTACAAAAAAACCTCATTTATTGATCCTAGAAAGGTACTTTTGATGGTTTTAATAACATGGTTTTAATTAACAATACGATAAAATCCACTATCTGTGCGTAGTAAACCACTTAGCGTTGACTGTTGTGTATTTATTTATGTATATATGTATATGTATATATATATATATATATATATCATCATCTTCATCCCCTGTTAATCCACTGCTGAATAAAGGCCTCTTCCATGATTTTCCATTTTGTTCGATTCAGTGCCTCTCTTTTCCACAGTTTTCCAATAAAGTTTTTAATATCCTTATCCCACCTGTTCATTTGTCTCTTTCTGGGTCTTTTCATATTCCTTGGTTCCCAGTCAATAATTTCTCTTGTCCATCGGTTGTCTTCTTTTCTTTCGATATGTCCCGCCCATTTCCATTTCAGACTCTTTACTCTTCTTACTATATCAGTGACTCCTGTTTGTTTTCGTATCCATTCTATTCTCTTTCTATCTCTTCTTGTTATTCCCAACATGCATCGTCCCATACTTCGTTGTGTTGTTTGGAGTCTCTGAACTATTTTGGCGTTAAGTACCCATGTTTCGCTGCCGTAGGTAAGGACTGGTAGTATACACTGATCAAATACTTTTTTCTTTAAACAGAGTGGGATTGTTGATTTAAATATCGAGGCGTTTCGTCCAAAAGAGCTCCATCCCATTTTTATTCTTCTATTTACTTCTTCAGTGAATGATCCATCTCTGTTGATAAGGTGGCCTAGATAGACATATTTCGTAACTTCTTCTATTTCCGTTCCTTTTATTTCAATTTTCTTCGGACATACAAACGTATTGAATAGTACTTTTGTCTTTGTATGATTCATGTTGAGGCCGATTTTTTGACTGGCATCGTTTAGTTCTTCTATCCTCTTTTGCAACTCTTCTATCCTCTTTTGCAACTCGGAGTATTTGTGAAAATAACTATATCATCGGCGAACCGGAGATGGCTTAATCTTTCGCCCTTTATTTCGATTCCTTTGTCCTCTCAGTCGAGCGATTTGAATACTTCTTCCAAGGCCGCAGTAAACAATTTCGGAGAAATTGCATCTCCCTGTCTTACACCTTTCTCGATTTTTATCTTTCTTGTTTCATCAGGTAGCTTCACCGACATCGTTGCTTTTTTATATATGTTATCTAGCAGTTCGATATATCTGCCCTCTATGCCTTGGTTCTTCAATGCAGATATATATATATATATATATATATATATATATATATATATATATATATATATATATATAATAAATACACAAGAGTCGACGCTAAGTGGTTTACTACGCACAGCTAGTGGATTTTATCGTATTGTTAATTAAAATAGTATCAGTGCATATGAGAATCTATTATATTTACATATATTTAATAATTATTTTTTAGTATAAAATATTTTTATTCAAAGAAAGGTTTATATTACTATAAAAATATTTGTAGTAAAACAAATGCAAAGGTAAATTATTCACATAATGTATGTATGTTTTAGTTTTATATGTATAATATATATATATATATATATATATATATATATATATATATATATATATGGATGTACGTGAGTATATGTGTACATAAAAACTTATCAATATTATGCTTACTTTAACCTTTACATTTCGTTTCATACAATCAAAGAAATATATTCTAAAAATAACTTGTTTAAGAAAAATAACTAAATATAAAGAATAATGAAAATGACAATGTACATTTCTAAAAAATAGAAACCGTTTATTTCATATTTTACAATTCATATATTTTTAATATTAACTTTTAATTTGTAGTGTAGATATATATATATATATATATATATATATATATAATATATATATATATATATATATATATATATATATATATGTAATTTAATGTAATTTCAAAAAAAAGGTAATTTAAATTTTTCTGAAACAAAATCTTATAAGATATAGACTAATATATACCTAAGTCAGTTATAGTATTAGTATATACCTAATAACTAAGGTATATATTAATAAAAGAGACTTAAAATCTAGTAATTAATTTTCATTCGATATTTAATTGTTTTCCTTATAATATATATATATATATATATATATATATATATATATATATATATATATAATGTTATTCATATTTTTGTATAAATAAGCGCTAGTTAAGTATCAAATAAATTAAAACTAACAATATGTTCAATAATTTGATAAAAGAGTAATATGTAAGCAGTGCATTCGGAATAAAAATGAATTTATTTTAAAATATAAAATTTAAAATGTTGGTTATGACATAAATGGAAGCTGTATCAGATTACTATTGAATGCGAGAAATTGGCGCATTTATTTTTAAGAGTATGCAATTCAACGTCCCCTAATTTCCCTTCCATCTTCATCTTAGTTACGTTGTCCTTTATCTTTATTAGTAATAAACAGTGAAATTATGATAGCGTTATAAATGAAAAGCTTTTAATTT
>CM068315.1:36127817-36212817 GCA_034766995.1 Acanthacorydalis orientalis | reverse complement strand
TTTGACATTATGGATAAATTAACTTTTCTAAAGTAAAGACTACTCTAAAAACTATATATTCAAGAATTACTTATTGTCTATTTTAATCACTTATGTGTCTTTCTATTGACGTTATAATAACTTCAGTTCGAAGGTACAGAAAATATCAATAACTACTTATTGAAACTTTTTTTTTGTCCTTTATGAAAATAGAACAAACTACCTAGATATTTTATATATTACATATATAAAAAGTGTGTGTTATTTACTTCTTTATTATTTTTTCATGTACTGAATAACATATATGTGTATAAATCTATATATATATATATATATATATATATATCTGCATGGATGTGTATAAATTTTAAATATATTTTTAGGTTTTTAATTTACGCCAACAAATAACAACTCTACATAGAACACATTTGAAAACGAAATATTTTTATTAAATTCAATCTTTTTCGATTGAATCATAAATTTCTCTCTCTCTCTCTCTCTCTCTCTATATATATATATATATATATATATATATATATATATATATATAGATATAGATACAAATATAAAAATATATTTACTAACCCATATACATTTGAACACACATTTATACATTCATATATTTGTCTGTTCGAATTTCTGTATGGGTGAATACATTGTGTATTTTATATAATAATCTAAATATTATATTCACATACATATACTTATGAATATGTAAATGAACATACGAGGAAACGTGTTATGTTGTTGTTTCCATATTACATTTGAAAGGGTATGAAAAATTCCAAATTTCTAACAACTTATCTTACTATAAACATACAAATATATATATATATATATATAAAAAACTATACAAAATTAACAAAGAAATGAAGTAAAAATTGGGTATTTATAAATAATCTTTAAACAAAAAAATCTAATTATCAATATATAGTACTAGCAGAATATTGAAAAATCTCAAAATGTGTAATAAACTCTACTAAAAATAAATACTTATGAGTAAACAAATTTATGATTATTCATTTGAGTTAAAACATTGATATTTATCAAACACCGAATTAATATCTAACCAAAATATCTGCGTAAAGGTTTTATACTACATTGGAAATGTTTATATTCCAATAAATGTAACGTTATAAATCATAAATTGAGATAATATCAGTTATAAATCCAAAATGTGTATTTTGTTTTTCCCTATTGAAAAAAAGACCACAAATGTTACAATTTTTGCATTGTATGTGGAAATTCTAAACTCGTTTTATGTTTTCACTATGTTTTTATTTAAAATTTTACTCCAGTAAATTGAATTTTTTTTTATCGAGTATTACAATATCAAAATTGTATAATAAATATAATTTTTGTATTTATGTATATAAGCAAAATTAAATATTTATTTATAATAATTTGAATTGGAATTCTTTTTCTGCACTATGTTTAAAGTAAACCATAAAAACACTGTTGTTTTCTTTAATTAATAAGTAATTCATGGGAGAGGATGCTTAATATAATTTAAAAAAAGTAGTCTCTTTTATTTTAAAAAACAACCCGTTTTAATTATTTGACATCATTCATTTCTGAACTCTTTATTAACATATATTTGTCATAAGAAGTAAAAACTGTTTTATTTCAACAAACTTTTTAAATTTATTCATATAATTTAAATAATTTTATAGTCAAAAACGTATATTTACAAATTTCCATTTTATTAAACTATGAACACTGAAATAGTCGTTCAGTACACAAAAGAAATTATGTAGAAGGTTTTTGAAATGAAATAAATGTGACCACATTTAAATTGAAAAGTCACCCTTCTATAAATACAGTTTATGTAAATTAATTCACTATTCAAATATGTTAAATAGTTCACCAATCGGTGATAGTGTGCCCTATTCGTACATTAAATGTGTACGCGCATGTCTACTATTATGCGTGAGTGCATGCATTTACATACGTTTGAAACTTTATACAAATATACTCTGCACATGTAATATGATTTACAGGACGATCAAAAAACGAAATGTTACACAACAAATGTATACAAAGACATATGCAAATTTGTTTGTACCGGTGTGTAAACGCTTTTATTAAATAACTCACATTCTGTAGTAAGAAAAGTCAAATCTCTAGAAATACAATCCTTTGCTTTTATTAATGTTTTCGAAAGTCAGACAAATAAATATCTACTCTATATAAGTTATTTTTCAACACTGTCAGAAGCGAAACTTATAAAGCTTTATTACCGAACATTTTTTTAATATAAAGTAACATGTGCTACAAACATACTTACATATATATATATATATATATATATATATATATATATATATATATTCCGCATAATGAACTGTCTAGATAAAACCTTAAATAAACAGTTAGAATAAGAAAAAATATTATTCAATAATATTCCTTTTTAAATATACTAAAATTCAACTAAATTAAAAAGTGTAGACAACTTTTATGTAAATGTGACATTTTTGTAAAGTTTCTAAACCTTATTAGATTAAATCTAGACTCGCTAAATTTCATGTTTCGGAAAAAAGATTTTCTCTTAAAACTTTTCTTTTGTTTGAAGTGTACCTTCAAAAAATGTAAAGTGTGCAAACTAACTAACTAGAGATTTTTTTTCCTACCAGAGAGAAAATAACTACTTCTATTGAATTTAGTATTCAAAACTTACCTTGAAGCTTAATGTAATTGCATTATTTTAAATTGTTGTTAAATTAGAGTTCGATAATTCTTTATAAAGTAAAATAATATATACTTTATCTTCACAAACTAAAGTTTATATTAAAAAATTAAATTACAAAAAATATTTAGTATAGCACCTTTTTTATAAAAAAAAGTATTTATATAATTTTTAAATAGATGTTGATTTCATTTGTAACAGTAAATTAACTTATAGTATATTAATGAAATACTATAATAAAACTTTATCATTAAAAGTAAAAATAGATAGAATATACCAAGTATACAATTTTTTTATATTTTTTAATTCTTAATCAAATATTTATCACATGCATTCTGTGTAATACTAAACATATTAATATTATAGAAAATGACAATTTCAATATTTTAAACAATATTTTATATTTAATATGGTACAATGATTCACAAATTTTAATATTTATGTAAAGCAGTGTCTACACAATTTGTTTTTTCTTTTAAAGTTCTTATTTTTCTACGATTTAATTCATGTCAGGAATTAAACAACTTATTTATTAGTTAAATATTCAACGTGAGTGAATAACTAAATTTATTTTTACATAAGGGGTCTAAAATAGAAATACACAAGCCCAAAATCTTAATCAATCAATTACAATTGGTTGTTTAAGATTATCAATATTTTTGATCACAAAAATGAAATTTATGGAAAAATAAAAAATATATGTCTTAAAATGAATTAAGTTAATGAACAAAAAATATATAATCATATTCCTTATACTCAAAAATAGTTTAAATAACAAAATAGATTAATTAATAAAAGGAACCGAAATACACAAAAATCTCATAAAAAATATTTAGTAATCAGTGGATCAATAAAATATATCAAATTGTTTTCCGTGTCAAAATATAAATATAAAGATAATTTAAGTACTAATATATGGAATGTATAAAGGATAAGTTTGTTAATTATAACAAAAAATGCTTTTAAAGATATAAAATTGCCATATTAACTTTAAAATTAGAAAACAGTACTAAAAATCATATTTGTCTCTTTTATATTACTTGAACTATTTTATATATAAAAACTTATATTTAAGATTTACAGTTGAATATGAATGGTCCAATCTATACTCAAAGGGTCAATTATAACATAAAACAAAGAAATAATAATAATTTAAATTTAAAAAAGATAAATTTAAATTGATTTTTATAAAAAGTAAATTTTATGTATATTAATATAATTTTTTATGAAACAGATATATGCAGATAGATATTTTTAAATTAATATAAGTGTATGTTTTCTTTCGAAAAGTTATTATTCTTCAATGAAATAATACAAATCAATAATTTTTTTATTAAAAATGACAGAAATAGTTGTTAAGAAACATTAATTGAACAACAATATTGTATAATTGAATTTAGAAAATAAAAAAATATATAAAAACCTTAATTTTATAAGATTTTACAGCATTTGTCAGTCTATAAATTATGTTTTTATTATGCTATCCACATTTTTCTTCAAATACTTATTTTATCTGTAACTCAAAAAAAAAACGTTCAACAAAAAACTATTCTTACGAAAACTTTCCAAACGTGATAAAGAAAACTAAAAAGAGTTTAAAATAACTCATTTCAAATTCTATAACACATTCGTTAAATAAAATATGTATTTCGTAAATCGGAAAAAAATATTTATCATAATAAAAATTTATTGAAAATAACATTCAAAAATGAACTTTTTATTACTAAATCGCTATTTTTCGAATAAAATTTGAATATAAAAGTATAAATCAACTTAAAATAATCGCGCCTTGAATGTAGATTTATTTATGATTATATGTATATTTTTTATTCATATGGATTCATATATATATATATATATATATATGTGTATATGTATATGTATATATATATATATATGTATATATAAACTACAGGTGAAATCGGTCGTCCATTATTCTTCAACCAGTAGTCCGACGCAATATCCGAACAGCCCCGGACGCTCCCGATCACGTCCTCTTTAGCAACCTTATTTCTCTGGATCATGCAGTCAGTTTGTGCGTGAATATCACATGTTACACAACCCCAGTGGTGTTTACTTCTGTCAAGTTCACGATAATATGTCAAACATATATACGGTTTACATTATAGTCACCTAGAAAAAATATGATGAAAATGATATATAAATTCTCAAATGAAACGATACTATTTTATAGACTATGAACAAATACTTATACGTTTATAAAAAATATAATATATAACGCAATAAAAATATAATGCAATAGATTAATAAAAATAAATAAGTGGTTCCATATCATTAATCAGTGTAATAAACCTATGGCCTAAAATGAATATAATAATGAAATTAACAAAGCTTTTACTGATTATAACTGTTTTATCGCAACACAATATTTTAAATCGTTTGTTAGTGAACGGAGATTTTGAAAATAGTTGGACATTTTATTACGAACAACCCTGTTGCAGTAGTTTGAGTCGTCATTTAAGACATCATAGAGGTAAATTTAATTATATTTTTTGAAATCTTTATAGTCCCATTTGAGAAATACATGTGACCTTATATTTTCTACAGTATAATTTGTTTTATCTTATGTTGAAACGCTCTTTGGACAATTATTATCTATCATACATGAATGATCATGATTTATGAACATTTTCAAATGATTTATTAAATTGACTCACGTTTTATGAAACGTTAGTCTTTTCATATATGATTTTCTAATATAAACACAATCCAATTTAATATTTGGCAATAAAAATATTAAATTTTGTTATGTACAACGATATTCATATATTTGTTTATACTAATTGTTGTTTTAATAAAGCTTTTAATATATTAGGAGCTTTTCGATATATTTATATATTTGAATTATATAACTCAATCTACTTTTAAATTAAAAATTAAATAATAAGAAATAAAAATATATCCAATAAACTAAATACTAAATTTAAAAAAAAATATTTAAAAATTTAGTTATGAATTAAAATTCAGTATTATTATTATATTTTTTCACATACTAATAGTTTTTAAATATATCTAACAATAAAAAAATATTTGAAAATGTTATTCTCTACTAATAAATGTTTCTATTAAAAAATAACAAATATTAAATTCAGTACGAATATATTATAAAAATAGATATTTTCTAAACAAGATTTTTCAAAAAGTATCTAGTTTAAATTTTCGACAAATATTATAAATGTTTTATTTAAAAATTCAATTATCTAATATTTGTTTTCAAATAAAAATAGAAAAACTAACATTTATATTATTTACAGGGATGATTTTTTTTTATTTTAAATTATTTTGTAAAAATTCTTAAATTAAAATCAATAAATGTATAAAAAATTTAAATAAAAAAAAATTTGTTGACCTAATAATAATGTATTTTATTTTAAACAAGCTAAGATGTTTGCATTAATATTTTATATTCCTATTTAAACATACACATATATATATATATATATATATATATATATATATGTGCGTGTGTGTATGTGTATGTGTATGCATGTGTGTGCGTGTTTGTCTACTTGTCAAATATAAAATATAAAAACTCATAATTTGTTAAACTTACAATAGAATAGAAAGAAAAATATATAAATACAAAATTAAATTGGTAAAAAAATTAAAAGTATAAAAATGACAGTAGTTACTTATTATATTATTTATTTGCTTAACAAAAAAAAGGAAAAAAATATCATTAACATTACTAACTTACACATTTTCTTTACGATAGGTTGTTTTTTTTAATTTTGATTTACTGAAATATATTTTTAGTAAAAAGTAATGAGATAATTCTAACATAGATTAAATTTTTATCTAAGAGAAAAAATAATTTTTTATCAAATTCAGATATCAAATGGAAAAGATAATCTTTTTTTTATTCGTGTTCATACTTTCATATTTTAATCAGTATTAAAAAAAAATATGCAAGAATTTAATCATTAAATACAATGCAGATTATAATTATTTATTTAAAATTTAACTAAAATATGTATTATATTTTCAGATCTGTAATAATAATTCATACTTTACTTTTTTTATTATTTGTATAAAATACCAAAAAAATGATCATACCATGCTCAATTAAACTCTTGGTAACATTTAAATTCATATTTATAATATATTTATTGTTCAAAATATAAAACCTTGTGAATATTTTTCTAAAAAAATTAATAAATTCTAACACTCATTTTATATTCACTGAAATATTTTCATGTAGGAAAATTATTAATATAATTTGAATAAAGCATAATATGTATCATAAATTGTTCTTTGTAGATGTAATGATAAATATTATATAAAATTGAATTATTATACAAAAATAAACATCTCAAAACGAGCTGAAGACATATTAAAAATTTACACGTTCAGACAAGCTGAAAATGTAATATTACGCGCATAATAAAGAACTTCAAAGTGATCTGTAGAAATAATTTCTAAAAAAAATATATCATTATATATATATATATATATATATATATATATATATATACATGAAAAATATGTCGTAAATATATTGAAGTTAATTTGGGAAAGTACTAACCGATTTTATATCAAATCTTTTTTAGTATTCAGTTTCGAAATTAATGAATGAGAATAAAATGATTACAATTCCAAATGAAATTATTATGTGTATATCTGTATGAATTATAAATATACATATATATATATATATATATGTGTGTGTGTGTATGTAAATATATGTATGTGCATTCATGTTTATACAAAATGGTATTTCGCAATAATAAAAACAAATTGTGCATTGTACTGAATATCTAAGCGTCACATATGTACAACGTATTGATGAGTACATTGAAAAAAACAACATAAAAATATTCCACTTGTATTTAAACAATCATAAAAGTGTATTAAAGTGTAAAAATAATTATTGCAAAAATCTCTTGTTATAAATGTAGTTATAAATAACTATAATATATTGTTATAAAGAATTATAAAATAAAATACAACATATATAAAATAAAAATATATTGCACAAATAATAATTAATAAAATGCGTGATATATGTTTAGTTTTAGAATTGAAAGAGTAAATACGCATATACAAAAAAATGCTTAATGTAGATTAATGAATTGTTATTTGAAGAATGAAAAAAAGTTTAATTATTCATCAGCTTATCTGTGTACTATTAAAATAATTCTTTTCTTGTTTAAAAATGAAATTCATACATTTGCTGATATGTAAAAAATTAAAAAAATGGTTTTGTTAGAAAAAAAAAATTTTATTACTTACATTTTTCCAGTGTAAGATAATTATTTAAAGTCTAAACGTATGACACAGCTTTTTATAATTGTTATATTTCAGCAATTTTCATTTAAAAAAACTGCCCTAAGTTAATTTTTACAAAAATCAAACAATAAAAGATAACTACCTCACTATATAACATTTAAAAACTTTTTTATTTCACTTTCATGCTGTTGACTTTTTAAAATAACTTTACTAATTTTAATTCAATTCTATAATCGATCAACTAACTTATTTAAGTTTCATTTTTCATTAAAAGTAATAGAGAATTCGTGTCAGAGCATGAAATCTTTTCAGGACACACACACGCACATACATATGTATATATATATATATATATATATATATATATATATATATATGAATGTATAGAATACATTCATATATATGATATAATATATATATATAGATATATAATATGTATGTATATATATATATATATAGATATATAATGTGTATGTATGTATGTATGTATGTATGTATATATATATATATATATATATATATATATTATTTAAAAAAATATAATTCAGTTTAGAAATATTTCATAAAATTAATTGTAAGCAGATATGTCTTTAATTAACAATATCACTTTTCTACTTTTAATATAAATTGTTCATTAATTATTATATTATTGAATGAATAAAAATATAAACAAATTCCTCGCTCATTGATATTTTTTACAAATAGTAATCAAAATATTTCTCTTCCTGAAGCTTAATAAAATTGCATTTTTTATAAGAAAGTTCTTTAAAAAAAACAAATAGCTTTGGCAATAATTAAAAAAGTATTAATTGCATTAATGACAATTTTTTGGAATCCACGTATGAAAAAAATAATTTCCTATATTTTCTTACATTTCATTAACAACTTAAACACAGATATGATTTTAATTCTCATAAAAATATAAAAACGTTTTTCAAAAACATTGTTTCAAATATTTAAAATTATATAAAGTATAACTCTCTAACGAAGAGACGTTTCTATATAAGCATAATATTCATACATATATATATATATATATATATATATATATATATATATATATACATACATCATATAAATATACACATATGTAATGGAATAGAATAAAGATAATTTAATAGAAACAATATTCATTTCAACAAATAATACAATATAAATTAATATTTATTTCTTTTCATTTTTAAAAAAATATGTATATACATGTTCTGTGTGTTCATGCATGTGTTTTTCATAAAATACACATTGATTATTGTGCATGGTTTGTTGTTTGTGAAAAGCAGTTCAATTGTGTGAAAGAAAAATCTTTTTTTAAAAATAACAAAACTCTGTGTATTTTTAATTGTGACTGATCAGCGCCTAACAACTATCTATAACAATATAATTAATGAAAGATTTTAGTTCTCAAATCTAAAATTATATAACTAATATAAATTATTCTTCTACCATAAATTTATTGATAATAAATTGCGTATTATAGAAATTCATAAAAATTAGCGTTGGTAATCCACAACGGCTCAACGACATTTTCAGTTCGCGTCTGTGTTAATTACATTTAATCTTCATATAATGCCCTTGTTATTTTTAAACGGCTTTTAGCTAAATGGGTTTTGTCACCTCTAATAAACTTTCTAACAGTGCACTTTAAGCTTTTAAGCTTCACGGGAAACGTTTTAGATTAAAAGGCTTAAAAAATATGTTTATTAAAATCTACCGGTTGAGGTAAATTTATCATTGTGAAAACTAAATATCTGTTTTTGATATGTAAGGAAACTAATAAATCTTGGATATTTTTCATTTATGCGAGTTCAACTTTTCATAGAAAGTAATTGTTTAAACTGGTATCTTATATATATATATATATATATATATATATATATATATATATATTAATAATTCATAATAAAAACACTACTGACTTGTAACTAAATAAAAATTAAATATAATATTATCAGCGTAATTTATTCTCCTGACTATGATTTCTTATTCTAATTGCAAAGTCTGTAGTTTTTCATTCAATTAATTACTTTCTTGGAAAGTATGTACTCTCTGTAATTTAATCTTTGACGCTTTTTCCTCAAACGGAAATAATGTTATCATACCTTATCAAATACATATTTCTTCCATCTGATTTTAATAATTTATATTACTTTAATAGTAGTCTATATCCATTGCATACATATGAAAATATTTTTAAATATATAAGTAATTTCTTAATATATGATACAAAACTAATAAACTTTTGATTATTTTAAAATATATTCTAGAGAAAGCAAAAATAGATATTGTTTTCTTTATTCTGTAAATTTTTAATTTGTTCAATTATTAATAGTTGTAAAAGTAGTACAGTATTCATAAAAAAATCAAATAAATATATTTAGTGTCTACTATAACTGAAAAGGGACTTAATATGAATAGAAATAAATTTTAGATATTTATTTGTATCTATGTGGGTATTAGAAATATATATTGCATAATAAAACGATATATATATATATATATATATATATATATATATATATATATATATCTTATTTTTGTACTTTTATATTTTTCATCTATTAAATAACCTCTACTTATTTTTTTGTAGCGGTAATTGTATATTATAAAAAATATGTGTTATTATTTAAGAAAATTAATAAATTCATCTATACGTATTTTGAGATCTGAAGTGAAACTTAAACATTTACTGAAATAAGTGCAGCGACCGTACAAAGACCCCATTTCAAGTAGTTGAATGAAGATTCTAATTAAATATCATCATGTTTCTAGCAAGAAATATTCACTTGTTTAAATGTAGAAATATTTAGTAGTAGTATTAAATTAATCATCAGTTCATTCTGATTTTAAAATTAAATGTTCTTGACTCGGCGTACTTGAAATGTAAAAAATATTTTTTTAATAAATGAAACAATAATAAATGAATGTAATTGTTACACTCGTATTTTATAAATAATAATTATTTTTCAAATATATATATATATATATACGTGTACGTGGTATGCAATTATGCACAAACAACTATATACTTTTTTTAGAGATTTATAACTTTTAATATTTTTTGATTTCTTTAAGAAACATTCAATATTCAAACATCAAAATTGCTTAATTGTTAACAACTTAATAAGTTATTTAAAAAGAGCCTTTGTTTGAATATTTACTCATCACTATTATTCGTGGCCACATTTTTGTCTTTCAATATAATTATTTAATCATATGATTTTTTGTTTGGCAGATGAATAAAAAGGAAAAAAAGTATCCAGTGTTTACATTTTTAGAATAATTGCTTAAGTTTTGATTAGATAAACGTGGTCATATCTTTTTTTTTACATCTTTTTTTTGACGTGTACTGAAATCGATTTCTTTAAACTTTACATTGATATTAAGTGAAGTTTTGAAAAAGACTTGCTTTTCAATACTGAGTCTATTTTATTTTGTGTTACCTAATGAGTCCTCCTGTTATGACCAACTTTTTCTCTAGGTAAAACTGATATACGAGCTTTTGAAAATGAAAAGGATTTTGTTATTAAATTCTAGTACTTCCATTGGATTTTTATGAAACATGATCCGATCAAATTAACATAATCATTAATTTTTTTCAATGGATGCGTGAATTCCATTCGCTTTCATATAATTATGGCAAAAATTAATAAATATATGATATATAATTTGTAGAAAAACTGCTAACTTTACAGATATTTCTTTAAAAATGTACTTAATAAAATTAGACAATAAATATTTTTACTTTGGCCTGAACGTATCACATATATACATTTTATATGCCCTTTTTGGCCGGGCACATAAAACTAGAATAAATGTGCTATGTATTCACTTCTGAGCTAATATCTCATTCCTAAAATAGCATAAATAGTATTTTTTTCCATATTGTGTAATTACATCTCCATGGCTGATGCTTGATAAAATCAAAAGCTACTTTTTCAACAAGGTATAGGAGATATACCTATAAGATTTCATTTTTCTAAAAAACTTGATATAAAGTGTCTTAGGTTGAAAGTTAATTTTTTAACATTACATTTTATAAAAAATTAATATATTCTTATTTTTTAAATATTTCAACATAAGCACAATGTTATCTGTTCCACCGATCGTTGACATTCTCTCATTTTTTTCGGGTTGTGGGGTGAGGAAACCTAAACATAATATTATAGTGTAACCAGAAATGTACCTTGATAGTTGTATACTATGCTGTATATATATATATATATATATATATATATGCAGTATGTACATTTGTGTGTGTAGTTATTACATTTTTGGTAATATTTTTAGTATTTTCGTATTACTTTAAGATTCGTAAGTAACAAGTTTCATTTACAATATCATCTCTAAATAAATAATAAAACTTAAACGAAAACAAATTATCTTCTTCGTTACTATTTATATTGTCATAATAATAGAATGAAATAAAACTAATAATAAAAATGTAAAATATTTTTAAACCGATTGCCAAATTTGGTAACAAATATTTGTTACAAAGAACATATTTATTTTTAAAATGAATTTTAAACTTTATATATGCTGTATACACATGTATACATATATATATATATATATATATATATATATATATATATATATATGTTAAGTAAAAAAGGTATAAAGAGAAAAAAGTGTATCAAAACATATATCAGTTCACTATACAGAAACAAAAAATATCAATATAAAAATCTTGTAAAAGTTCGATGATATCAAAGTTGATGTAATGATTTTGTCTAGAAAGTTTTGTTTGAAAGAAGTGACTAACTTTTAGCTTTTGAAGTTATCTGTGAATTTCAAAATTTACGTTTTACCTTACCTTTCCTTAATTTTTCACGCTGTCTACTTTATTTTAGTTTTATTTCAGGTTTTCTGAATTTTTACCTAAAAAGTTTTGGTGTATATATCAAATTCTTAACAAGTATTTGCTCTTAACTATTTCATAAACACCTTTAAAGAATTATTTAAACAGTTCTGTTTAATAATGTTATATTTGTTTTTTTCATTTTAATAGACAATCTAATGTTTCTCGGAGCTCTAAGAAAAAAACTTATTATCAAATTTTAAAAAGCCGAAGATTAATATAAAAACCAATATAGTCAATAGTAAAATTCTATTGAAATAATTTTATAACATTAATTATTCGTGAATAATATTTTAGTTAAATAATTAATTCATCAATTGTAATAAATATATATATATATATATATATATATATATATATAAATATAATACTTGTAATTTTAAATTGATTTAATTTAAATACATAGTATAGATTCTTAAACCTTTATTACACCTATATATTGATTGTTTTGATTTTATAAATATTCAAACAAAATATATTAACAGTGAGTAAAAAATACATTTTTTATATATTTTATATATTTGAATAAATATTTTATATATTTGAAAATAAATCAAATAAATTTCATTACGGCTATTGAATTAATTACAAAAAATATATTAAATTATGCGTTGAAAAAAAAATACATAAATCATTAAACTTAATTACATTAACAAATAGCAACTAACTATATGTTAAATAAAAAAAATTATATTATTTATTTATTTTCTTAATTTCATATTTGGAAAACAAAAAAAATATTAATATTAAATATTATTAATCGTATGACATTTTTTAAAAAAATGTCACAAATTTTACTTTTAAAAGGATATTCATAAATTTTTTTATAAAAATTAATATATACACCTTAAAATGAATTTTTCACAAGTATCAAACTTGACTCTAATCCAAAATCAATCAGCAATTATAACAGACTGATAATGAATATATCATAAATTAAAATTCAACTTTCGGAAATATCTTTATTCACTATGAAATAACTTTTCTCGAACACTTAATGAACATAGATATTCTTAATATTTAAAAATATAAATTCTTTCAATTATTCTTATCTTATTAAATAGTTTAATTACATTTTTTTAGAAAAATATATTCATTTATCCTAATAAAATTTTATTTTTTATTACTTTACATTCTTGTACTGTTCTATAATAATGAACGATAGTTTTAATAATTAATATAACCCTACAAATTATTCATTTGAAATATAATTTTCGCTAAAGAAATATTGAAGGATACATAACGATATATGAGTTTTCGTATTATTGAAAACAGATACATTTAGTAATTACCGTTTGATCTTATATAATAAATAGATAAATAAAAAAACAATACAACTTTATTGATTGATATAATTTTAATATATTTATCAATGTAATTATTTTAAAACAATATCAATATCTAATTATTTTAAAACATTATTCACATAAAGGTTATTGACAATATAAAATTAATCAGTGAACAACGAAGTTATAATTTGAAACAATAAGTTACAAAAAAAATATTTATTTTCAGGTACTGATCAATAAACACAACAGTTATTGAATTACATCCAATCTTTCACCACTAATACTGTTCTTTCAACCATGTAAAAAATAAATTACAAAACTCGTTAACCGTTCGTACAAAACATATCGAAAAAATTATTTTTTTACACTACTTAGAGCAATTTATTAAGTAACTGTGTTTGACTGTTAGAAATAACATTTTGTGATACGGTACGGCTTTTTTTTATTTTCATTACCAGATGAAAACTACAGGTCACAGTTGTGCAACAATATATGGGGAATAAAAATGCTATATTTTTTTGCATATAAGTTTAATTAAAACACATTTAGGCATAAAACTTTTAATTACATTTAAACCATGTTGTAATTCGAATACTGAGTTCTGTGTTTTTATGTCTGTTATTATAATCATTAATGCACGTATTACGTTAATAAATGTTAACTACCGGAGAACTTTATGATACTAGTCTACCTCACGCACATATATATATATATATATATATATATATATATATATATGTATATAATGTATATTCATATGTTACATATAATATGCATACACATATAAATTTCTATCTATTTATAATTATCTTTAATTTTTAGGAAATAACTTTTAACCTTTTATATTCCATAATCGGGTTTTTTATTTCTAGAATGTAAAACTTAAATAGAAATTAATTATAACTGTTCATAAACTCTTTTAAATATAAAACAGTAGTCATTAAAATTTAATAATTTGCGTATCTCTTACAATTTATAATTTTGCTGCTCATTTCCTCTGAATTGTGAGAAAATCATATTACTATTACTCAAAATAAGTATTCGCAGGAAAAAAGCCATATTATGAAACGTACTTATTGTAAAAGTAAGAAAATAAAAATTAAAATATCACATTTAAATTTTTTATTACAATTGTAATTTGCAATGATTCTTGAACATAAAAACATTTATAGTATTTGTTTTCATTATAGAAATGTTTGTTCTTAAGTCCTATTCTTTATTAGAATTTTCTGCACTTACTATTACATTTGTGGATCGCAAACAGTTCCGTGAGCATCTATAGGTTTTCGAATATCAGTTTAAAAACCATCTTTAAGTATATTGTTAGAACCTACAACAAATTAACTATATTCATGAAAAAAATTAAATAAATAAAATCTTCTATTTCTATATATCTGACTATTAATGAAATAATAATTCATTGCTGCTATATTTAATTTCATATATTTTCTTCTAATATTTGAAGTCAATTTATCCTTAAATATATTAAAAATGTAATGCATGTATATATATATATATATATATATATATATATATATATATATATTAGGTTGGTACAAAAATAATTTTGGTTTTTATCATGTTAAGTTTACGCCGATTTTTCTAGTTACCGTTATTTAGTTTTGTTGTAGTCATGTGATACATCATTGTAAATAATGTAATTAGCACTACCGATTTCAGCATATGTTTATTGTATGAGTTTAAATGAGGACGTGAAGTAAGAGAAAATGCTCGAAATATCAAATTTTTTTTGATGACACAATTAAAATAACACATGTGATTAAAATTGCATTCTCTACAACAATCAGAAACATTCATGACAGTGGCTAGACCGAGGAGAAGTACCAAAACAGTTTCTCTAAACAGAAGCTTTATGAAAAAATATTATGGTCGATGTTTGGTAGCAGACAAGTAGCATCATTCTCCACATCGTCTTAAATCCTGGTGAAACAATAATAGTAGAAAAATATTGTTCTTTTAAACATTTGATTAATTTCCTATGAGGGAAAGTTTTCAGAGATCAAGCATCAGGTTTTGATGAACTCCAGGACTCCAGAATTCCATTTTGTAGGAATAAACCAACTTGTTCCCGTTGGGAGAAATGTGTGCAGGCCAATGGTCTTTATTTTGATTAATAAATATAATTATAACTGATATATGCACCTTTATACTCGATAAGTAAAAACCGCAGTTATTTTTACACCAATCTAATATATATATATATATATATATATATATATATATATATATATATATATATATATATATATATGTATAAATTAGGCAAAAGGAAAAAGAAGAATGTTGTTCGGTATTTATTTCCGTTTCATCTTAAAGCATTTCAATGAAAATTAATCTTAATCAAATAACATTTAATCTGTACTTTAACCCTATATTGATTTATATAATAAAATCAAAATATATTCAAGCAGTTCCTATTATGTAAGTATGCAATAAATGAAGACTTATTTAGGATATAAGAAGGATATGATATTAGGAATTAATTAAGATATTTTTAAATCATAAGTTTTATATGAAAATATTGAGTGCTTTATATTTTTTATTACTTTAAGTATCATAAATTACAGATGATGATGATGATGATATTTGAGGATTATCAACAATTATAAGCTGTAAAATAGTATTATTTAAATCTATATAAAAAACTATACAGTTCTAATCAAACATAAATTATTGTGTTAATATACATTAATTAGAATGTATATAATTAAATTTTTCAGTTCGTAACATTTATTAAATATTAATTTAGATATTGATAAGTTATTGGGATCTGAAACCTATTACAATCGAATAAAATTAAACTCAAACAATATCACATTTATGAAAAATAATTACCTGTAGACATATATCACAATTAATATCCTACTGTTACAGTAACGTTGTTATAAGTGCATTGTATCCTTTTATATTTTTCTTTGTCATGACAGATTTCGTTCATTTTATATAAAAGAACATAAAATATCAAAGCGCATGTAACGAATAGTAGCTTTTTGAAAGTCTTTTAATACTCCACACAGTACACTTTGTAAAAAAAAGTTACATTTCAAGACTACAGACATAAAATTGAAAATTTTTCTATTAACATCTACGTAAAAAACACTGAAAGAGTACTATTTCAATTAGTGCTTCTGATGAAAAAATTCAATTTGCGAATTGAAAACACGTACTTAATTGATTTAACATATTACTTCTATGACAAATGTTTGAACTATATTAGTTTATTATTTCTTATATACCAAATCTATTATTTGCTATTTATTTATTCTAAAAAGACATACTTCGTTTATTGTTATAAGTATATATATATATATATATATATATATATATATATATATATATATATATATATATGTATATATATATATATATATATATATATATATATATATATATATATATATGTGTGTGTGTGTGTGTGTGCTTATAGACAGATATACAGTTAGACAGATTATTTTTTGTATCTATTAGTCCTTTTTCAAATTAAACAGTGTATTTTCAATGTATTTCTAATTTATAAAAAGGAATATATCAATTATAATAATTATCAGTCTTGAAATTAAAGTTGATTATCATTTAAATATCAAACTCTTAGTTCTACATTTTATTTTTTCCGAAAAAAACAAATATAAAATTTTTTGAAGTCTCTTTAAAACACAATGTCTCTTAAATATTTAGGTATATAAATCAACACACACACACACATATATATATATATATATATATATATAATATTTATTTACTCAGCATTATTGTTATTTTGTATTGAAGATACAATGAAATATATCAGACAAGTTTAGAAATGAATACTTTTTCCATTACAAAAACTACAAAAAAATTGTCTGGTCAAAAATGTTCAAAAAATCACACAAGGTATAACAAAATCCATAATTTTTACTATACTTTTTTTGCTCTAAAATGATGCATTTCCATCAAAGTGCACATTAGCTACAATCAAAAATGATCAGTAATGATTCATTGAACATTTTTGATCTGATAAAAAAAATAGTGTTTTTGTGGGGTGAAAAAAAGAGTTCATTTGTGAAAGTAAATTTAGCCAGTGTGAGAACTATATTGTAATATAGGACAGTTTTAAAAAAATTGAATTATTTTTACAAATGTATTAAAATTTCATTTCTAAATTTATTTTATTCGTAATTTTACTGCTTGTTTATTTAAAATCAAAGTAAAAAGCCTTTCATTATAAATTATTAATTAAAAATTAAACATGTTGATGTTATAAATCTAGAAATAGCTAAATTCCAATTATGTTTAAATTAATATAGAATTTAGTTAATTATATATATATAGCTATGTAAGGGTGTACAACTGTAAATATGTTTTATGGATACGTATATATATATATACAGCAAGAAATAAACGTAAGTCAAAAACACTTGTTCCAGAACAGTTGAAATAAACAAGTCCACAAACAGAGCTAGTAAATCTGTTTTAAACTATTTTAACTTCACGTCGCGTGTTTAGTAACAGAAATTTGACACTGATTATCATTCGTATATATTTGAAATTACTTTTGAAGACATTTTGATCGTAGCAAATATTTCTGTCACGTTCATATGATTCTGAGTAACACGAAAAGAGAATATATTTTAATTTTGACAAGTTTAAACAATGTAACTTTGTTCATTAAAAATTTATATCGTCTTAGTATATTATAAATTACATGCTACTAGTCTATAAAAACATTTATTCTTTGTTTTAATGAGAACGTATCTCGTTTTTATTACTTTATATAATTTACCGTTTATTGCACATTAAATGAACTAACGCAAACCTACAAATTCATACTAAGGGTTCATGAGTTTTGATCCAACTCAGGTACGTTTATATTTTTCTAGCAAAAAAATTTTATTACACGGTTCCAAAATCTTCTACCTACTTTCATATACATATATATATATATATATATATATATATATATACATATATATATATATATATATATATATATATGAGATTTTATGTACATCTTTTCTAAAAATTAGTTTATTATTATTTCTTATATTACTATGTTGCTGAATATAAACATTTAATAGTGTTTAACTAAATTAAAAATTAATTTTTAAAAAGTATAAAATGAATGCCTATATTTTTAATAAATATTTCATTGACTTTAATATTGAACTAAATTCAGTTTTTGAAATTTTAATTTCCTATTATCATCAGTTTTAAAAACTGTATTGTTTTCATAAGCATAAATCAGTTCAATGTCAACAATTTAAATGTTTTTACAGCATCAGTCCAGTTGAAAATTACTTTTTCAATTTACATACTTAAACTGTTTGCATTAAATCAAAATGTAAATACTTTTATATGATTTGCATAAGTTGTACAATTGATGTGCACAAATATTTTTTGAATAATGTTTCTTGTCTGTTATTAAATCTTCAATAACCATAAAAAACGCACACACACACACATAAAATTATCTCAATATATCAGGCCAACTCTAGTAAATAACTGAGAACCAAATGATTCATTAATACGTAGAAGATAATTCAATTTTAAAGTGTAATACTCGACTGTCCGTTACATTGCCGTTGCCCCCGTGTTGTAATTTTCATTAGTTGTTCCGAGCGCAACTGTAATTTCCAGTGCTGTTATCTACTATTAGGATGCTGATTTTGCAAACGTTAGGGTCGTTATACTCTGTGTTCGTTAGCGTACTGTTCGGTCGCAATGAATTGTTTTTTCATATTCAAATGCCAGTTCTCGTTAAAAACATCCGTACGTTGTTGTAGTTCTGTGTTAACGTATTCAAAGTATTTAAATGGTAAAAATAATAAGAATTTAAGAATTTGCTATGCATTTGTATGCAAATTTCTACTTTTCTATTGTATTTTTACATTATCATTATCGAATTACTACCGTATAATATACACAAATTAAATGTTCATTAATTACAGTGAATACCCATAACAGATATATGTAAAGTATTCTTAGAATTCATTTAAGACAAATTTTAATTTAGATTTCTTATCAACTAAATGGTGTATATATATATATATATATGTGTGTGTGTTTGTGTGTCTGTATGTGTTTGTGTGTATGTGTGTGTGTTTATATATATATATATATATATATATATATATATAAATAATTTTTAAAATATATATTTTAAATTTATTAATTCTTATATTTAAGTACTTAAAATAGTTTAACATAATAATAAAAAGGAATTCTTGAAATGAGAATACCATATACTCCATTTTTAGATTATGATTGTTAGAGAACAAAAATAACTGCAGTTATATCCTAATATTCTGTTATTAACTAGATTTTAATCAATTCTTAGTATTGTAAATAATTTGGTTGTGTAAAATAAAACTTATTTATCTTTTAATAAAAAAACAAATAATTACACAAGGCCCTAATGAAAATCTACACTGCACTGTATATAAATAAATATTTATTCACTTTATTTTTCTTCTCTAGTATATATATATATATATATATATATATATATATATATATATATATATATGTTGATTATCTATCTATCTATATATATATATATATATATATATATATATATATATATATATATTTATATATGTTCATTATCTATCTATATATATATATATATATATATATATATATGTTCATCTATTTAATGAAAAAGTTTTAATAACATTTCTTATTTTAGTATCAATTGTACAATATTAATTTATCCTATAAAATACTTATTAATACTCTTAAAAAATCTATCAGTACATTATATTTTCTTATAACTATATATTCAAAAATACCTTAACCCTTATTTTTATAAATAGTGTATATTTTTTTATAAAATGCAAAACTTTCAATATTATTTAACAGTATATGATTATATATAAGCTTAAAATTATTATAATGTATAAATTTTATTCATTAAATATGAGATGTTTAATATTATCTGTCGAAACATTCTTTTTAATTAAAAAAATATATGTAAAGTGTTCCAAGAATTATTATTGTATAAAAAAAATGTTTGAAAATATGGAAATATATTTCCAGAAATGCTCAAAATAATCATAGTATTATAAATTGTACGTTCCATATATTATAATAAAAATTATGAAGTAACATAAGAGTGTAAATATACAATCGGTGTACATTTGAAAATATCGCCCAACACGAAAAGTTTAAACTGTTTAAAATTCAACAATTTGCCGTATCATTTATAAATTCAGTTACGCTCACGTCTACAGCAGGCATCTATCCTTTGAATTCACTCGGCCGTGAATTGGAATAACGGCACAAAACCAAAGTTTTCATTCGCCACATTAGTACTTGTTATTATGTCTGGCCGTGTAATTATTCTCGGAAAATTAGCGGCCATCTTACTAGCAAAGCGCGATGGCATTCATTAGTGTTCCTAATGTGGAAAATTTATATAAAAGCGCCGCGCCGCTATGTCCACCCCAGTGTTACCCTAACGACCCGACCAGACCGCAACATCCATAAACACAACCAAATGACCATCCTCATACCACTGCACGAATATATTTGTACACTGAAACGTAGGTCCACAAAAGTATAAAACGTACCCCGTTGACCACTGACCAGACTTGTAGTCGCGAGATCTCAAACGAACCGGACAAAAACACATCATTCATGTTTATGAACACAGTAATTCGTATTTTACTGTTCTTTTTTTTAATAAAAAATTTGCTGTTCACAATTTTACACACACAAATATATATATATATATATATATATATATATATATATATATACATATATATATATATATATATATATATATATATATATATATATATATACGTAATAAAGTTTAACCGGAAATCAATAACAATTAATTTAAACATCTAAATCAAATTTTATACATTTATTTTCATTAATAAAACTTTTTTGTTCTACAACACTTTTATTAATGCAACTACGTCTCTACAAACTCAATCAAAATTCTTTCATAAATGAACTTAATAAACGATAGAATTCTTTAAAGATTGGATCATTTTATAGATATGTGTTTGTATGTATATATATATATATATACACACACACACATAAGTATTCCTTTGTAAATACATTTAATATTAAATGATGTAATTTACTAAATTACTATAGAAAAAAGAATTAAAAAGAAGACTACTGTGATAGTAAATATTTATACTCTATAAAAGATGTCGTTCATATTGGCATATATTTATATTAAAATTATATTCTTTGGTAACTAACAAGAATGACATTTTCTATTATATATGTATTGCTCAAAATAGGAAATAATATTTATAACACCACATACAATTAAGTATATACATTATGTAATTAAAATATTTTGTAAATATTATAATTTCATATAAAATATATTTTTTGCGGTCTCTGTGTAATCAGTGACTGATTATTTTCTATTCCCTGAATTATACCGACAGTACAGACTTTTCACTAAGTTGACCTCACGTCTGCCAATTCTGTCCGTTTCTTTCTGTCATCCGATCCATTTTCCCAGCCGTATGAGTGAACTCAAACACCAAATCGGGCTTTAGCTATCCCCGTGCTATCAGGATCACGATCCTTCGACTACCCCAAGTGACTTCGACAATCCACATTGACATCTATCCATGGAGATTCGTCAGTGTTCTCGCCACTCATCAGTGTCACTACACTGACCTGACTTCCCTCACTGTCCCCACCGGAATTAGCCGTCACTGGCTGTCCAACTCTAGCCCCACTGACACTATTCGTTCGTCGTTGTTCCCATGTGCCTAAGCCATCCATCGATAACTTCACTGTTACTATGGCTTTCAACCAACATTTATATACCATCATATGATTTTTGTAACATTCTTACTGGAGTATGTACTTAAGTTGTCTACGATGCCGAACTTAACAATGATCAATTCATAACATTCAAATCAAAAGTGTTAGATCTCTTAGAATTCAAATGATATCATACTTCACATATGGTCATTACAATATAATGTGAAGTACTGAAGTGAAAAAATATTTTATTTTTGTAATATTTCATCGTTTTAAAGTATTAATTTAGCAATGATCGTGCTATTTTTATACTCGTATTTTGCTCATTAATTTATTTTTATAATAAAATATATATTCTACAAAATAATGAAGTAAATAATTTTCTATTCAAATTAAATAATCAAATACAGGTTTTCCTTAATCGTTAAATATCATATCATGCTTGAAACGATGAATAAATAAGTTTTAATTTTCTTAAATAATTATAAGATTTCATTTTGATAAAAAAATAAAATTAAAAAAATAACGTGCGATAGTTCGGTTTATGATTTTTATGTAATTAATATTGTTTGTAGAAAAAAAATGTGGTTTATGACCTTCAAATTCGTATAATTTTTTTAATATAAGTAGCTTTAAGTGGTCCAGAACAGTTGGAAAACTAACTTTTACTTTTGTGTAAGCTCTCGAATTGTTGTGCATGGTTGTGATCCAACTAACGCCTTCAGTTGGTCGTTATTAACTGAAGAAGGACGCCCACGACCTTCTTCATCTTCAAAGCTCTCGTTCGCAGCATGAAATTTTTGGAACTATCATTGTACCATACGTTCTTTAACAGTACTTATACCAAAAGTATCGTTTAGTTTACGAGCAGTTTCTGCTGCTATACTACCCATTTTGAAATCATACAAAAATTGCTCTTATTTGGTTCTTTTCCATCTTTAATTCAATAACCCAATTTGAAATAAAATTAACAAAAAGACCAAGCCCGACGTTATCAAAATACAGACCGAAAAATATAATTTAAAATGATATTAGCATGAACACTATGAAATGACACTTTCTTTACAAAAATTGAGGTTAGGATTCAGAAAGCAAAAATCACAATTATTTTTCTACCAACCTAACATAAAGAAAGAAAATCTTTATAATAGTGTAATCTGTATATATATATATATACTATAGCAACTTAGTTTTATTTATAACAATTTAGTGTATTTTTGGAAATAAAATCTGTAAAAAAATTCGTAATAAAAATTGGATTGAATATTTTTCTTAAAAATCATTTTTATGATAAAAGAAAAATAATATTCACAATATACTATATATTCATAATTAATGAAATAACCAATATTATTGTTTAATGTTAACCCTAAAACACATAATATCTTATTAACGTAATCACAAACTATAACTTGTTATACGCATTATAATAAATCATGTGAAGTAATTCATTCGAGTATGTTGATACACGAGCGTCCATAGAAACGCAACAGTAATCTTTAACTCGTATATCACAAAATAGTTTCGGCAGTGTCTGGACATCGCGTAAATCTCTGGTAGAGTAAGGAGTTTTGGACGTTAATGGGCCGAGAGACGCCGGCAACTGTTGCGGTGTAGACCGCCGTCACACGCTCTACCAGCGTCGCTATCTCTTCAACGAATGTGTAGACTTATCAGCGACTGGTCTTTATTCACGTTTGCAAGTCCGCCCCGATTCTTATAATAAATATTTCCTATTCGAATGTACTTTTCTTGAATGCAATGTACACCAAATGATTAAGATGTTGGAATCCATTATCTGTTTATTTTCGTTTTAAATTCGTTACAAAATTTGAATAAATATTGAAAAATTTACATATGAAATGCGCTTCTTTTTGAACTGTGAAATTAAATTCTTCTTTGTTTTTCTCATCGTCCTTTGTATATACATATATATATATATATATACACATATATACATATATATATATACACATATATATATATTTTTATATATATTTATTTATTCGATTTGTTTTATAAATATATAATGAGAAATTAAAATTCGAATTCAATAATAATTACATAATACACATATTAGTAAATAATTATAAAGAAGTAATTATATTTACGTTATAAAACTTGAAATAAAATATGAAAATTGATTTTCATGTACAATGACAAAAGAACTTTTTTATTTAAAAAAAATAAAACCTGATTATAGAATATTTATATATTTGAAATTTTCTTAAGAAATCATTGTCTTTAATATTTCTGTTGAATTTATTTCTTTCAATTTAACTTTTGTCGACAAATTCGTTAATGTTATGAAAGTCTGACAAACTACAAAAATATTTAAGACAGCAATTTGTAGTTATAACATTTATATATATATATATATATATATATATAAATAACTATTATGTTTTAATACTTTCCAGTGCTTTGATACACATAATCAAACATATCACCAATGAAAATTTAATGACTCAATTATATTTAAATATAAACTCCTTATTAATAGCAATGAAGAAGAAAACAATTAATTAAAGGTTTTGTTTTAAAAAAAAATAAAGAATATGAAGTTAAAACTTTATCATAGAAATATATTGTTTATAAATAATCTAAGTTGTGTAAATCATTACAAAAAATTGTAAAGTTATTCATCAAGATTATTCATAATATTATATCTTGAACAAAACGTCACTGTTCTTTTTAATTTACCACTCTTTCCCTCTGACTTGGTAACAATCGATTTTCTGTAAGAGAGTTTTAGTTTTGTGTACAGTTCCCTTTCCGTCAGAGAGTGAGGGATTTTCTGACTAAATTTTTCTTCCTTATTTAAAACATCTCAAACAATCACCTCTTAATACAAGATGACATTTTACTTAAAATGAAATTTAAACTTCTCACAATCTCCAGAAACCTATCGTTCTAAATACTTAGATTAAGTATTCAAAAAGATTATGTTTATATATATATATATATATATATATATATATAAAGCTAATGTAAGAAAATATACATTGAAAAGGTGTTGAAAGATAAGCGCTGGATCATTTAAATTGGATCTTTTAAGACACTTATCCGACAGAAGATCGTCAAAGGCCGATGATAAATTGTATTCAGACACATACATATTATATATATATATATATATATATATATATATATATATATATATATATACGTATATTAACTTGAAGTAAGTGAACGCTTTTTACTGTTTTTTTATGGTTTGCAGATTTGCGAATTTAAGCCTTCATTTTATTTTATTCAGTTCAAAATTATATTTTCTTGTTTCAATAAATTTAAATTTGTAGTGTTAACAGTCTTACTAAGTAATTCTTACTTCTTAAACTTTTTCATTTGTCCTATTTCCTTCATTTTTTAATTCTTTTTTCTTTTCATAATTCTCTGCATAATCAAATATAATAAGTTTTGTTTATTAATTTTTTAAATTATTTGCATGATATTCTCCATTCATATTTTTTTATTATTTTTTGTCTATTATTAGTATATTCCAATTAATCTCTTATGATTTTTTCTCACTGTTAATTATTAGGTCCTTGCATTGAAATCCGCTATTTTTATAGTTCTTTGAGCATTTATTTCAATAATAAAAAGTGTGAATACATTAATAAAAGTATTTTCCTTCGGAAGCTATTACTTTTTCCACTTTTCTGGCAGAAGTTGAATTTCGCGACGAAAGTATAGTCTGTCTTTTGAGTCAATCCATTCAGCAACACAATTTTCGACTTCTCTGTAGTTATGGAAATGTATATCTTCTAAAACACGTTGCATCGATTAGAACAGATTGTAATCTCTTGCGACCAGGTTCAGAGAATACACTGCGTGCGGGATAACCTCCCATTCGAACTCCATCAGTTTGTTTCACAGCTATAGCAACACAGGGCCGATTGTTGTCATGAAGAAGAATCGTTTTTCGTCAATTTGATGCAATTTGTGGTGGTTTTTATATCAAATTATCATTCAAACGCTTCAGTTGTTATCGATAACATTCGGCAGTGATTGTTTCCTTCGGTTTCAATAGCTCATTAATATACGACACCCTTCATATCCCACCAAATAGAGATCATTGGTTTGTGACCGTGGATGTTTCGCTTTGGTGTCGACATTAGTTAGGTTAGGTTAGCGAGGTTCAATCGATGATCCCCTCGTTTCGGATTATCGAAATAGATCCATTTTTCATCGCTAGTCACGATACGCCACAAGAAACTCTTCTTTTTATGCCTTTCAAACAAAGAAATCGAGATGTTTAAACGATTACCAATTTTCGATCAATTCATGTGGTAGCCATCTCCCTTCTTTCTGGATCTTTCCCATGGCTTGTAAACGTCGTGAAATTGTTGATTTATCGACTTTAAGCTGTTAACCCAACTCTTTGAGTGTTTGAGCAGGATTTTCTTCCAATAAAACAACAATTGTGATTGACCTGGCCGTTGTTTATCGTGAACATCAGAATCACCACTTTTGAATCGTCGAAACTAATCTGTACATACTGTTTCCGATGGAACAGATTCATCATAAGTTTTCGCAAGCAATCGATGAGCTTTAGCTGCACTTTTTCCAAACCAAAGTAGTGTAGAAGTACACATCGGAAAAACAACTTGTTACGTTCAATTTTTATTCGGTTATAGAAACGCACTTGTGTAAGCAAAAGATGGCGTCTGATAACTGAGTTTTATTGGGAAATATTCCCATTTCAAAATGACATAAGAGACACCTGTCACTTCCCACAGCATACACACCTAGAGCCATCTACACGTGAAAAGCGGCTTTCAATGCAAGCTCCTATTATATTTTTACATAAACTTATAAATTCTACCAGTTTTAAAATATTAATTAATTAAAAAAAGTAAATTTCTAAAATAGTTTTATTATAAAATGAAATAAATTTATACCTGATAAGTATAAATGCATTCATCTCAAATTATGTACTGGAATGAATTCTATGAAGTATCACTTTCTAAGTATAAAACGAACCTCAATTTGTTTTACATATCAAATTTTCATTCGTATAATTTGAAATTCAGAATACAAGTATCCTTTATTGTTTATAATGACTAATTTAAAATTCACAAGAGGATATTAAAACAAACCGCCAGCTACCTTAATCAGAATTTTCAGCGTACAGAATAAGTCCAATTTTCCCATGGAACGGGCCAACAAAAACAGCCAGCTATTGCATTAATATAACCTTCGTATGAATCATATTAACGATAAAAAAAGTATCATCTCATATTTACGTTATATTTCACCGCTGCTGATTACTGTATACATATTTCATTATTTTTTTTTTCAAAACACACGCAAATACATTGACGTGTAAGAGATAACTTTTAATGAATTTATTATTCAATGAATGCGTCAACGATGACATAGTTGACACCGCTCTGTTGTTTGCATACATCCATTTGCACTGATGCACTGCTGTATGTAGCGTTGTTCATGATGAGGTTGGTTTGTGGTAGGCGGTTTTCACATTCAGTCCATCTGTTACTGTGAACGTTGCGGTGTGCTTTACCACATGGGTCTGATACGTTTTGCTGCTTATTTAAATTATGTTAGTCGATATAAAACTCGTTGTGCATTTACTTTATAAACAAGAGACATTCTGAAAATTTACTCTTGTGAAAAATCTATTTAATTACATTAATAACACGGTGATACTTTTTTGTTCATGATACTAATTTATATAGTATGACACTGCCTTAGTACTTGAAAGAAGTGAATTATAAAAAAGCTAAAAAATTAACATATATATATATATACATATACATAAATTAACGTTAATTGTATATAAATAATAACATCAATTTTTAATATATTAGAAATATAATTTATCTTATTTTATTTTAATCTTCCACATTTTCTACCAGCTACTTAACTATTCCGTATTTTCAAAGATATTGTAGATTAATTTTGATAAAAACCTTTTTACAATTTAATTAACAAGAGACTGTATTAATTAATTTTGAAAACAATATATAAAAAGTACATTTTATGAAAATATTCTTTGTTTTACATTATAGTATTCTATACTAAATTAATATCAACGTGACAAGAGAAAAAATTTAAATTACCAAATGACAACAGTTATCGTATCTCACATGTTTACTATAAATATTTGTAACTTCTAGCAATAAAACTGATAGAAGACTGCTTTGTATATAATTGTCTAAGCACATAAATTTAAGATTATATTTGTTTGTATTTATAATAAATTACCTTAGTGGTCTTCGTTCTTTTGAATCTTGCGAGTTTTTATCTTCTATGACTAATTTTGGCACATTTTCAAGTAATTGTAGATAATTCGTTATAAAGATAGCATACGTGTCACAACCTGTAGAAAATAGAAAAAACTACGTGCTTAAAAAGGAAAAATACCGCCAAAACAATACTTCAATAAATAATTTGTAAATAAATTATCATATCTTTTCTTAAAACGTAAAAATGTGAAACTGTTTACAAAAAAATCTAAAACAATATCCACCATTTGACCTGAAATAACTTTTTAGAAATAAATTATAAATTCAAAACTATTTTATTAAAAAAGTATTTATTCTGTAAATACTCAAGAATTAAAAAATACATATTTTAAATTATAATTTAATATCATTTTTTTATAACTATTTCATTTTTTATTATCTAATAATTTACTCTTTCCTGTATACATGTGTATGTCGTATTCTTTTATATATATTTTATATTATATACATATATATATATATATATATATATATATATATATATATATATATATATATATACATATATGTGTGTGTGAGTATACACATATATAATAGATAATATGACGATACAATAAAAGCTAATATAGATTATGAAATTAATATAACAGAAATACGGTTTTTGATAAAAGAGCAGATAATAAAACCACAAAGCACGAAACACAGTTACATATTAATTTTGGTCTTTGTGAATTATTCGCATTGATTTGTAAAATGCTATACATCGGTAATTAATTTAGATTTATTGTAATAAATAAATGTTTCAGTAGTGTCAAATATTGATCAAACTATGCACATTTATAGTTATAACAGTAGATATAATAAATAATTTAGTGACTATAATTGATAAATTTAATCTTTGATTTTAATTAACGTTCTACAAAATGAAACAGTTTTGTTCTCTTTTGTGGTACTTGTACAAATGTTTTTTTTTGAATCAAGTTCTAAAATTTATTTAAAATTGTTTGATATTTTAAAATATTTAAAAGATTTGTTCGTCACAATATAATTTTAGATACTGAGACTAAATTCATTTTAACAAATATTTTTTTCGATGCTCCAGGCGATATCAATTTTTTTCTGATCAATCATTCTAAAAGATTGGATTTTTTTTGTCATAGAACTGCGTCCTTCCCGAGTCTAGGTGAGGGGGTACGTACGAGTTTCGGTGTCCCAAAAAGTACAAAATTTGAAACGCTTACTCCACGAAAACTATAAGAGCTATGTTAATGATTTATATGCCGTTAGATAGAGAAGAGATGTCGCTTGTTAACAATATGTTGTAGCTAGATCTGTGAGGGAGAAGGGTGGGCGCGGCGGAAATTGCTATCTTTAGCGACCTTGGCGTAAGGATACGGTATGATTCAGGGACGATTGAGTCAGTGTCACTTGTGATACAGAAGAGAGTAATACCTCGTTCTGTAACTTAAAGACAACGCTATCAGTGGATAATAATACTATTTATCTGTGAAGTGAACTACGAGAGTTACGAGACCCAATTTTTGAGAATAGCAGTGAAAATTTCAAACCTGTCCAGGAAATTCGAAGCAAAATACCATCATGGCCATGTAATTTATTAAAAAGCGTGGCCGAGAGTACAAGGATTCAGAAAGGCTACATAAGTTAGAAGCCGTTCGAAAATGAGAGTACAGGGTCTGTTTGAAGGCCACCCGCGAGAGTGGAAATTCGCCGCCCCCGACCTCGACATTACAGCCGTCGACTAGCGGAGCTACCTAACATAACATAAATGCCTCAGAACATAACTTTTCAAGATGTCTTACGGCTGAAGTTATCATTGACTCCAAGAGATACCTCCTCATCGCGGTCATAAATCCGAGCATACCTCTCTGAAAGATACAATCCTTTCTCTCCTACTGCCTCAATGTACGTAGTCCGAACATTAATCAGTTTAATCCATACCTAACCGATGAGGCATATCATGACATGTCTATCATACTCATGGGAGATTTCAGCTTAGACTTAATAGTTAATGAGAACACTCAATTCTTAACCTTTATGTGAGATATGTTTTGACTATAACTCGCATCATCCAAAACACCAACCACTCTCTGTGGATCCTGTATAGATATGATCTTTATGAGATATTTGGAAAGACTCAAATGCACTGGCGACAACTCATACTTCTCCTATCAGCGCCCATTATTCGTGGTCCAAAAATTCATTCCACCTATACCTGTAGTAACTGTAACAATAACGAAACAACATAAATGTATAATCTACAATACTCATGGATTTCATTTATTATGCAACCCCAGACGTAGTTCTACGTTTAAAAGCTTGCAGCATAGCATAGATATGCTCCGGTGATTTTTTGTTTGTTTATATAAAATTGAAATTCCTTTATGAAAGATATTATCTAACATCAACAATATAAAACTTTAAAGTTTATTGATAAACAAAATATTTAAAAAAAAATAATAAATTAATTAATACTACTTTGAATTATATATATTTTTTATCGTATATCGATGGATATTTTTGTATCATTTTTTGTATAATACATTGTAATAAAATGAGAATGTAAAAGAGGCATTTATAAGATAAAAAGTATATACTTACTTTTATTTTTTAATTTTTAATTCATGCAATTAATATTTGTGGGTTAATAATATATATATATATATATATATATATATATATAAGTTTGTGTATAAAAAAGGAGAGAGAGTGATTGACGGGTGTACTCGTATACATTTTTATAAACTTATAACGAGCCTCTTAAAACAATTTTAAAAGGTAACTTAAAGTGAAATACAGATGAAAATTTCAAAAGAAGGAAATTATGAAAATAAACTTGAAAGAAATAAGACAAATTATTACATAAAAACTCTATGATCCAACTAATTGTAATAATTAATGATAAAAGATCGATTTTTCAAATGTCAATGCATAATACTTACTGTTGAAATTAGGAGTCTAAAACAATAATACATAAAAAAAATAGATGTGAGTAAAATAATGAAAATTACATTGACATGTAAACTTTTTGTCGAAATTACAAAATATACTCTTATTTGGATATATGTAATATTGGTTTAAAACAGATCATATTTTAAAATATAAACCCACACACATTACCATTAATTCAAATTTGCATACCTAAGATATTTTTTCAAGCTAGCAACGTGAATGAATATCATGTATCAAACATTTAATATTCGATTAAATGAGAAATAAAGATATTCATATGTACTATTGTTTAATGTCTACATATCTGTCTTTTGATGTTTAATCAAATCAAAACTGTTTGGTGGTATCGACTGTTATATACCAGACAAAACTGCGTTGTCAGGGAAACGTTGGATTCTCTTGAGAGGATTCGTTTTCCGAACGGTCGCGTGTGTGAATCGGATAATGGTTTCATAGGGAATTCTCTGCAAACAGGCTCACTTCACAGCCGACATCGCATCTATGCACCGAATAAAACGAATATCGTATACTTTGTACATTACATGTGTTAAGTTTCGTAAAATAGTTCGCTACTCCTTTTTTACTTGAATTATTTACTATGAAAACATATAATAGAAGCTCAATGGGATTTGAATTATAATGTTTTTTTTTTGTAAGTACATAGATATATAATATACATAGTAGTATCGAAACCATACATTGTAGTAACCATTTTACACATTTAAATGATTTTCTTTATAAAATATATACATTTTTTAAATAGTTTTTTCACGTGTTGTTTTACAATTTTAATTAAAAATTGAATAATTGATACATGTTCAAAAATAACCAGAAAAGAAACATATTCAACTTCAAAATGTAAGTACTAAATACTAAAATTGAAAAAGTAATTTTCCAACAATAAAAGTGTAATAACAAATGTAATAATTATTTTACGAGGGAATTTTTACGAATAAAAAATGTATTTTTTATAGAACAGCTTCCTTGGATATGTATTTATTCCTATTTTATTACCAACGATATTTCACAATATTGTTTAAATTTAATAATAATTACAAAAAATAGTTATAAAGCTAAATTTTCTAATTTTTCCATGGGAAATAAATCTTATTGCTTTTATTTCAGGAAATGTTTAATTTGTTTTCTCGAAAAGAGACAGATTCATATCTAGTAATTTCCTTTATATTTTCTAAATGATTTAGATCTGGAGTCTATACAAATCTTTAAAGATGTTTAATATTACTAACTGAAAAAACAGAGTTGTTGTTACGAATGTAGTTAGTCATTATCTTGTTGAAAAATATAGTTCTTCAAGTACATTTTTTAAATGAACGTTCCCATATCTTTTTCACAAAAGTCGGGATACAGTGCTTCAGTGATTATTTTCTAGATTTTGGCCATATTTTTAACAACCTCAGACTGTACCACACAAATGACCACAATTTTTAATGACCACACAATTTTGAACTGACTGTTGAATTAATTTTAAGAACCTTTTTTGTTGCATCCATATGAATCACTTTATTTTTGTGTTTTTATAATAATATTTTTAGTTTTTGTCAATCATTTAAAAAAAAATATTCACAGAACTTTTAATAAATTTGTATTAACCTTCTTACAACACATAAATTTGTATAACCTTCCTTCCTCCTTCTTGTAAATTTATTAATTTATATAAATATTTAAATAATTTGTTATGGATTATAGAATATCTACTTGAACATTTTCTTGCTTACTATAAGTAATTTTATCATAAAATGATAACACAGAACTATCCATTGAACTATTACACTCAAAATAGTTTTATGATGCTCAATGATTAACTAATTACTTCTAAAATTTCTTTCGGGAATTTCTTTACACACACAGACAGACACATACACACACATACATATATATATATATATATATATATATATATATATATATACATTATTTATTCATTGCTGTTATAATTGTCATTAGTCTGTAGAAATACTCACAGATTAATTTATGCAATCTGAGCTCTGACATTACTGAAATCGATAAAACGTCAAATTCTGAAAAAAAGTAATTACCGAAAACATTCATCAAATCTCCATTAATTACAAACTGTATTGCGCGTTAAAAAAGTGATTGCTCACATATTATCACTCGTAACAGTCTTTTTTCCTTTTGAAATACTTCAGATAACAAGATTGATTATAATTTATGTTACATTTAAATAAATCTTTACTTAATTTGTTTATTAAAATTCTCTTACTTTATTTTAAAATTGTCTAAAAAATTTACGATTTTCAGTTGCATATATATATATATATATATATATATATATACAATATTAAAAAATAACCATAATTTTTATATTAATTCAAATGTAGTATCAAAATTAGTTTATTATTCGGCATACACGTACAGTCTATAAACATGTATTTCTCATATAATCATCAAAAATGTATTTATAAGAATTTACACAAAATCCGTCTGAATATATTTTCTATCCGTAATTATTGTTGAAGTAAATACTACTACTTTATCATTATTCATACTTAAATTAATACTTTTATAAATACCTAATTAATTTAAAATGAATACATTGGAATGTCTTATTCATCTCTTATTAATTACGTTTAAATTAATGAATGATTTTGATTTCATTTTCATTTTTTTTTTGATTTTATTAATTATAAAAGAAGACTTTTGAATAGTAATTAAAATTTAACGAAACAAACATAACATTACTTATTTTTGAACATATGCTGTTTTTCCATGTTAAAATAAAAAATGGTGCTAAAAATGTAATATTTTTTTACCAACTTGTAATTCGTTAATTAACACAGCCGTAAAAATAAATAAGCGTTTTGTTACAATTTTATATTTTATTTAATTAATTAATTTATACAATTCGGTTGTAGCTGACTGATAAACTGTTTATTAATTCATCGGGTTTAAAGACTACTCCTTCTTTCATTAAGAAAACAATTATCTCAGACGTGAAACAGCTTTGATCTTAACATTATTCCAAAATGACAAAAGTAGCAAGAAAAAATAATAAAAGGTGTTTGACATTCAAAACTTTAATTCGATTTTTAATTATCGCGGACGTTTTACGAAATATTCATATCGAGTATTTTCAGAATGGAGCATATAGTATTATTTATATAGCATTGTAATTATTAAATATTGTTCACATATATAATTTTAAAATTCTAAACATAAGATTCCACAATCATAATTTTATTGAAATATGTTCGCCGTCGTTCGCATCTTAATCAAAAAGAATCTGAAAAACATTTCGACAGACTTCATATATACGCTACGCTGTCGTTTCCTCTCCAGCAACGTCAAATCATAACAAAAACAATACACTGCTTTCGTAATAAAAATTTAAATAATTCCATCACTCGAATTTATATAGAATTTCATATTTCGAAAGCGAAGCGGTCGTTTCCTGAGTTACGAAGATAACTAAGGATTGAGTTAGCAACAGACCCGTCCTACATGATGAAGTTCTTATCGGATTATACAACTGTCAAACTGCGTCGGCACATTCAGTTTGTTTTATTTCTGTTTTTCTTTCGGATTTCCGTCATCTCTCTATTCATAATTTTCAGCAGTCCCTTTAAATATAATTTCGTTTGAGTTATCCAGATGTCAAACTGTATATATTTAATAAAGTTTTCATGAATTCCGAAAAGTTTTTTTTTATCATGGCAATTTTCATCCTAAGATTATATATTGAATTACTTATGAAATCTATATTATGTAAACATTTTTAATATATACGTATATATATATATATATACACTAACTCATTTAATACTTTATGAATTATACAAAATAGAAAGAAAGAAAAATTTTTTGATAATAAGCTTACATTCTTATCAATGTAATCTTTGTAGTATAGAAACATTTCCTATGAATCATTTATAAAGTAAAACAATAACAATGTACTTTAAAATCATTCCATTAGTTTGTTTTCCAATACTGGTACTCATTATCTATTTTACGCACGACTAGGTTTTGTGATAATATTTTGTGTTCCTTTCAAGAGGTAATCGATTTTTTGGAATTCTCCATGAGTTTCTGATAGAAAAAGTGATTCACAAGTATTTTTCCAATAAACAGTAACGAAAAAATCTTCAAAACTGTTTATAAGTACCAATTAGTATTTAATATTACACAAACACACACAAATATTATATATTTATATATATATATATATATATACACACACATATATACATATATATATATATATATATATATATATATATATATATATATATAAATGTACATTGAAAATATAAAGGTTGAAAATCTGAACACCGTGGAACAATGATAAATGAACATTTATTCATTCAGTGGAAACACAAAAAACATAGATATTAATGGTCATAAACAAAAAAGCAGAGAATATATCATCTAAAAATTGATCATTGAATACTGATATATATATATATGTGTATATACACATAATATTGAACATATAAATTCACTTTTAACAGATTATAATTAATTTTTAAACTCAGTTTCTGTCAAAAAATAATATATGGATTCGTAAGAAAATTACTAATTATATCTTAAATTATTTATTACTAAAATTTAATTGTATACGCGCCTCTAGACCTCAAATAACTAACTAACTTTAGTAAAATAATGCATACATAGGTGCATAACTACATTCACGTATGATTTCTATCTTTCATACATATATATATATATATATATATATATATATATATATATATATGTATATATAAACATATATATATATATATATATATATATGTATATATAAACATATATATATATATATATATATATATATATATAAATGATTCTAATTTATTTAGAAAGTAAAGAAGAGTCCGTAAGTAATTTATTACTGTATTATTTACAATATTGTCAAAAAAGACTTACGAAAATAAAGTTCACTTTCAAAATGTGACTCAAAATATAAATATTAAACATTAAATTTTCATATTTCAAATAGAATGAAAATTTTATAAAAGGTGGTTTATCATTTTTCTACATTAATTATATTTGAATATTATATTTTCTTAATAATATTTTTAAATATTTATTTGAAAATAAAACACGCGTGTCGCTTTCAGTTCGTTATAATCAATTTTTACAAGAAATAGAAATGTATTTATTATAATCAACATAATTACTATCAAAATGTTATGACTTCAATATAACTCGAAAACCTCTTAAAACTTTCTAGACAGCAATCAACTTCATCAAAGTCTTTAAGTTTAACAATTTATGTTCAGTCGTAATCAAAAACTTAAGATACGTAAAATTTAACATGCGCACACATATTTTTCGATAACATTTGTCTTATTAACAATAAAATATTAATATTTAAATAATCATGAAAAAATTTAGTCAATTAGATTTATAAATAATGATTTATTTAAAAAAGTCACATATAATGTACAGATATTTATCTATTTTTCTCTTTTCTCTCTCTTTATATATATATATATATATACATATATATATACATGCTTGTTGTGTGATGTCCATAAAGAAAAAAAGTTGAATTATTTGATAAATAGAAAAAGTTATAATTGAAATCATCTGTTTAATCAGACTTCACAAATGATATGTCCAGTTATCATTTTTCAACAAACTTTTCCAACAAATGTCTTCTATTTTCTAACAGATGGATGGTATATCCCTGATAGTTTACCCGTTGTACCGCTAGAATTTCCCCTTACATCAATAAAAAAATATCCCTTTGCTTTATCATACCTTTCTTACATTTTGTGAATACTATGTATATTTATATAGAAAATTGAAATAATAAAATATATTTTGTCATTTTTATTTTAATTCTAAGAATGTTTCTATTTAATATATATATATATATATATATATATATATATATATATATATATATATATATATATATTTATCTCTAATTTATAAAAACTTCACTATTATACTAAAAAAGGTTTATTTTTTAAAAAAACGGACAATGTTTTTTAATGAAACATTTAAAATATTTTATGATTAAACCCAAGTACCAGGTATTATCCAACCAACAGCTCCAGTAATTATCTCGAGTATTATACAACCAAATTTCTAAATTATTAAATACATATCTCCATTTTTCTTTAAGCAAAATATACTAATTAAAATTTAAAACTTTAACAAATGTTAATACATTAATGTTAGTACAAATGTTAAATCAGAAAAAGTTATAAATATATTCTTAGATATATATATATATATATATATATATATATATATAAATTTCTGTTATATAAAATCGTTTTTGTGTGAGTATAAAATAAGTAATTATATATTAATTATACTAAACTTAAATAATAAATGTTAAGCATTATAAAATTAATTATAAATCGAAATAATTATGTATTTTTTTAAGTAAATAGCATTATATTTATCAAATATTTATAATATTCGGAAAACTAAACTATAATTTTAAATTATAAGAGAAATAACATGTACAAAGTGTTTTTCAATTACTTTAAATTTTTTTTACAATCGTTTCTAAAACAATATTAAGTCACAGTGCTAAAAAGGCGAATTAGTATATAATTTTGAATTTCCCTTTTTTTATAAATTAACATGAATTTATCATACAAGTATTATATTTTTATTTATTTAATGAACCCAAATATAATTTAATTATTATTTTAATATCATTATTTTTTGCCTTATTTTAAAATATATACTTGTTAAAAATCTGTAATTTTGTTGTGTTAGTAACCAATACTATTTAAAAATAAATTTAACTCCTTCAATACCGACGAACACTAAAAATGAACAATGAAAATTTATAAAACGTCCACATTAATCCATACAATGTGATATTTCATAAAACAGTATACGATCATAACTATATAAAAAATCCTTTAAACTTTTTCAATTCTACTATCTGCATTCAGATCACCAGTGCATGAAATAAATTGAAAAATCAAATATTGTGACACAAATTTAAAAATCAAATATGTCACTGACATAGATCTGAATAACAGTTTTATAGGAAGAAAAACCGCATCTAGGCTTTTTTTAAATACAGTTGACCTGCAGCCAAATGACAGACTAGCATATTCGATAAAAATGATATTTCATTTCAATAGTTTATTGATTCACGGATTGCATTGAAATATGTCACATCTGTCTGTCTCTCTACGTTGTCATATTTTTCAGTAGCGAACCACCAGCAGCGTGATGTCAGCCTAAACGTCACCCCTGAACGATGCATCGAATCCCAGGGCAATGCCATCTGTCAGATCCTGATACCAATAAACTGGCCTTGATATGTGACATACCCTCGTAATAAATTACATACGTATATATATATATATATATATATATATATATAGCATCAGATATTTTTGTTATATATTTAATGTTAACCTGTTAGTGAAACATGTCAAATAAAAATCATATTTTATTTGGTATATTTGCTACATTTATGTATTTATACTGAAATGTAGATAATGGAGTTTTCAATAAATCTTATAAAAATATATATTTATTGATATGAATTACTTTAATAGATTTTATAAATAAATAATATTAAATTATAGATCTTTTACAAAATCATTTATACGTATATTATTGTTTAAATCATTTACATAGTTACAGTTTGTACATATTCTATTTTATAAATAATAAAAAAATATTTCTGATTGTAATATATTTACTATATTTTTAAATTTGTATAACATTAATTTTGATAACTTTTTAACAATCAAATTATAATTAATAATTATAATCATATTGTTATTTTCTTTAAAATGTACATTTACGAACGCCACCAGAATTTTTTTGAATTGTAACTAAATTCTCTTTCATAAATTAATTATTTTCTCACCTCACAAAACCACAAAAATGTTTCTAATCAAAAATGTTCATTAATTGATTATTAATATTTCTCGATTGTTGGTTATGTGCATTTCGATAACAATGCCATCAATCTCGAAACGCTAAAGTACAGAAAAATATATTATACATTTTATATCAGACACATTATCATAAAAAATACAGTGTTTTAGATATTTCTATAATTAAAAATTAATCACATTGTGTTCTGATTTACTGAAAGAGATCGCGGAGTCTCTGTTCTGATTGGTTGACATCAGTCACATGTATGTAACACTCTCAGGATGTATAACAAAAAATGATATACGATTTCATTTCACTGTAAAACTGATAAGAAATTTATTCAAATGTTGTATTCACTGAAGCTTTAAAGTAAAAAATGTTTACAAATTGTAACACTATTTTGTTATGTTAATTTTTATAAACTTTTATAATAAAAATTTTACGACTTTAATTTTACGCGGATTATTTGTGTGTATAATTGGTTAATTTCTGTTATTTTGTTAGAAGAAAAGCGAGTGTTATCGATAAGGCGACAGAGCCCCCTTCCTTCTGTGGATAAGCGAGAGTAACGAGCAGGGAGATGAGCCCCCGGCTAATAATAAACTTTATGTCATTGAATCCTATTCTTGCCAGTACAATATTTTAATACATGTCAATTATGAACAACATATAAATTTTTGTTTTTTAACTAAATGAGCATAAAGTATCACACATTCGACAATGTTTTCTAGCTGAGAATTTATGAATTAAATTATTTAAAGATATTATTAAATTGTTTAAAGATAAATATATGAAATCGAATCTTAAATTATTATTTTCCTTATAAATTGAACAAAACAATATTTTCAACTAAATATTTCACAGAAATGAATTAATATATCAATCTCTACAAAATTGTTTTTAGCAATATATTCAGTAATTAATTACTATGTACTTTGATATGTATATGCATAGTAGGAAATAAAATGATCCTTACGCAGATATTTTCTATGCCTGCGTTCTGACGATGAAGTATTAGCCCTTAAGAATTAGAACAAATTAATCGAAATAAAATTACTCAATTTCTTAGTATAGAAAAAAGTGTGATATTTAATACATTATTTCAGTTGAAAAAGTTAATATAGTCACAGTACCAAACTATAAATGTATTAATAAAATTAACTATTTCTTAAAACTAAAAAATCTGTAAAGAATTGATAATTGTATTCTCTTCTGTGAACGGTCTTTTCTGTGTAAAAACTTAATATGATTGAAAATTAAATTCAAATTCATTTTGTTAATATTAAACAAAATAACAGTTTTAATCACTGCACATGATATTTTTTTATATAAACTAGAACGAATCATTATTTACTATTATTATTCATATTTTTTTCTCAGTAGTAACCCAACCAGGATCTACATAAAAGAAATAATATTATATGCATTTTAATATTATTTAATCAATATATTTAAATATTTTTTCATTTAAAACATTTATTTATTTACAAAAATTCAGTTTAATTACGTTATCATTACAAATTAAATATGTGAATTAAATGTGTAATATATATATATATATATACATCAGATAATATATTTAGAGTTTCACATAGTTTAAGCAAATGGTATAGCAGTAAATATAATACATTCAAAGATGAAAGACTATTAAACTGCATTGGTGCATGTTTGTTTGATTTTGAACCATGCGATAAACTAAGTAAAAATAATATAATTTCCGAACTGATCATTTTCCTTTCCACATAACTTTTCAATATAATCCTGTGATCAGATTAAAACTTTTTTTTATTCTACATGAACCATGTAATACAATCAAAGCGCATAAAACTGGCGTGAGCGTAGTCGTTCGAATAAGATTGATTCTAGGGAAGTTGCGTCGAAAGACATATTGCTAAAGAAAAAAAAAGTAAAAGAACAAGAAAGTCAACGTTTACAACTCGGGGTAGTTAAGTTTATTCCGATTTTTATTCCGCGCATTTAACCTCCAGCGATCTCACTAACTCGGCAATGTCAAAGCGTTGAACTCCCCGAAAGTTTTATATCTTTTTCACTGATGTTTCACTGTCGTTTGTTTTTATAACCCGTATTAGCGGCAGAAGTTTTTCATCTGCTTCGAAGTGAAGACGTTTTATATACATTCTCGTTATTATTGCATTTCGAGCATAAATAATCTAAACGTTTATGTACATATTTTACAGTTTTTTTGTAATTTTAATTCGTTTGATATTAAAATTTATAGCATGAGAATCAATGTTCAGGAACAAGTTCAAAATATCATTTTCATTCAATTTATGGTCATGCATATTACATGTATATATATATATATATATATATATATATATATATATATTAGGTGTAAAAATTAATTCTGTACGTTTAAATTGAATCAATCATAACTATTTAAAATTACGTATATATATATATATACCTCATAAAAAAGTAGTGAATCTGACAGCATCCAAAAAGCATCATATTACGCTTTGTTTACTATTTGCATTCCAGTCGAGAAAAGTGCTGTCAAAACCGCGGAAATGATTTTTTTCAGCTTTGGGGGAAGGTTTTGTGACGCATAAAACATGCAAAACATGCTAAAACAGTGGAAAAGGTCTGAAATTATATTACGAGATCATTTACTTAAAGCTGCAATATTTTTTTCGACAAAGAATTCGTTAATAACTGTACAGATGGAGCAAAGTTATACGAAATAATGGAGGTAACTTTGAGGACAGAAATGTATTCCATTTTTCCGTAAACATTCATTTTCTATAAAAAAGGCACCGAATTAATTTGTACACCAAATATATATATATATATATATATAATAGTTAAAAATATGGTTTGAACCTATTAATATTGTAATGTATTCATTATAAACATTTTATTCCACAATGATCATATAAATTACTTTTTCATTTCGTTTTACTTGTAAAATGTAAATGTTATAGTTTGTTTTTTTTTTTTGTTGTACGAGTTATTAAGCATGACTTTTTCGTGACGCATGTAATGTTTTCCCCACAAAACGTATGCATTTTCCGTGTTAAATGTACTCTGAAATTAAATACACGTAATCATGAACAGGGAAAACTGTATGGAGAGGGACACAACTAGAACCTTCCTCTATCATTCAATATTTTATTATTACAGGGTAATAAAGAGCATAAATGATTATTACAGTATAAAAGAGTATGTATGTACGAAGTCAGGTATTCGTATTTGTGTGTATATATATATATATATGTGTGTGTGTGTGTGTGTGTGTATGCGAGTGTCTGCTGTGTGGAATATTTTTTATTAGAGTATTATTAAAACCAAGTGCCTTTACATCTATCAACATTAGTTAAATTTCATCAAATAGTTATTTATAAATTACCCGTTTATTTGTACAAATGTACAATCAAGTAATATAAATACAAGTTTGCTTTTTGAAAATAAAACTGTAGTAGAACTAAATATGTAAATTTATATTCACTCGTTGTTATAATTGTATTCCTTATGGTGTATATATCTATTATATAATTATATTTAAAAAAGAATACAAATAACTATCATACGTTTTAGTACGTCAAATATTCATAAGTTCTTTTTTTACACATCTCATACTCCCTTTAGTTGTCAAATATTTCAATAAATTTTCCAAAAAAGATTTATGTTCTCCTTATATTAAACATTTTTGAATATATTATATTTCTTATAGTATTTTAACCTATAAAGTATACAAAAATATTTAAAGAGTAAAAAATTTCGACATTAAATAACTTGATCATTTTAAAATTGATTCATATTTATACGAATTGATTTATGCAATGCATATTCATTTCATTCATCAGATATTCGATTAAATCCAGAAAAGATTATTCCATTCCGTAGTAGCATTAAAAATCTTGGCTGGCTTCCGACTTTCAATATCCACTGTTAAATTACTTCTCTAACGCCGCAGCTGTTACCGTGCCAGCCTGAAGCCACGCCGTCAAACAAGATGTGTGTAAGCTCGCCTTCTAAAACAATGATGATTCTGGGACTTAATTAAACTCCGATGTGGTGACAGAATTGCATGCTTTGGCGTTGCTAGCCGCCTTTGTGTTTGTATTTGCTGCTTGTCTTGGATAGTCGATGCGTATACAATGTATTTACCTGCTGCTTTTATTCCTTACTACAGTTTTTACGTCACGCTCCGCTATGTAAACATTTAATGCTTTGTGAATTGTTATCGACTAAAAGTTTTATTATTGTATGTAATAAATCGTATTTATATGTATTTTCACCATTGATTGTTTCTCAGAATTTGATGAGCTCAGAGTAAAATAATTTTCATGTTTTAATCTAAATTGATATCTACATTTTATACTTAATTTTTTGTTTTAAATTGATTATATCTGTTTTATATTTCGCCTTGTATATATATATATATATATATATATATACTCGTATATTCAATTAATAAAATAATTAAAAAATTATTTTTCTGTACTGATTTTCTTGTTAATTTGCAAAAAATCTATTCTTGTAGATTAACACTACTTTTCTGTCGATAATTTGTTATGAAACTGCGTGAATTATCAACAAATTTTTTTTTCTTTCAGATAATGCCTATTTAATCTAATTTATTCGAAAATATTTTATATATAAATTTAGAAATGAAAAAAAATTTGTAATAATTAAAATTTATCTTCACTTTTTTTATAAAATAAGCGTAACCGTATAACAATATTACTGCAACTATTTTTCATCGATGAGCTAATGATCCCATCATTGAATTTATATGAAGTATATATCTATTACACTTTTCTCAAATAAATCTACACTCTATATACCACATACACTTCTTTATTAAAAAGTCTGATATCAACTTGATTAACATATATTTTGAAACGCTAATGCTCATTTCGATAGAAATTCCATCAAGTTTAGGGTGATAATTGTTATGTTTTATGCTTGTGCTAAAATATATTCAAATAAACAAAGATCACTTATTAGACATCTTAATATAGAAAAAAATCATTTGTGTTGTCTTTATGCATTTCTGAAAATAAATTTAATACTAGTTATTCTATTACTATTTTGAATAAAAACACTAATTGAACTAAATATACTTAAGTAAAATAAAGATTTAAAGGCATTAAAAGTAATGAGTTTCTTTTAATAAATTGTTCGTCGTTAATACACTACTCTCTTTTATTATTTTTATTTCATAGAAAATTGGCACGATTATCTTTTATAAGGACTTTTTCAATTTATATATATATATATATATATATATATACATATATATATATAAATATATATATATATATATATATATATACATATATACACAGAGCGATTCAATTTAAGCTTCCACGTGGAAGTATTAAAAGGAGGAGTAGAGATTAATGAAAATCGTGTTATTTTTTATTTAATTTTTAGTTCAATGCAATACTAAAATACAGAACTAAGGTACTAATGGGGATAATATATATATTTTTTAATTTTTTTGTTTTTTTATACTTTTGCCTAAGTTGAATCAGTCCATATATATATATATATATATATATATATATATATATATGTATGTATATATATATATATATATACAAATTATATTTAAAAATAAATTTACCAATATCTTATTATTTATATTTGTTTTCTATTGTTTCAGGTACGCATCAATAAATAAAATTTATTTTATTATTAATTTTATAGATCTGGTAAGTGAATAAATAATTTGATGAGCATTAACACCACACAAAATATTGTCGTACAAAATAAGTCGTATTTTAACGAATTATTTGTATTGATAATAACACTATCAATATTAATTGAAATAACTGATTGGTAAAAACACTTCTACTCAGATATGATATATTAATTTGAAAATAAACTTATACAAACCTTCTCTCTCATTATATTATATATATATAGAGAGAGAGAAAGAGAGAGATAAAGTGTTAGATTAAGGGGTAATAAGTGTATAAATAGAAATAATTATAATTGATGTTTCAAATAAATTGTGCTCGAATGAAATATAAAGGTAGTAGCATCTGTAATTACAAAAATTCTCTTAATTTTTAAGAATATTAAGTTTATATAATTATCTCTTCGGCAAATAATCATTGATACAATGAATGTTTCTTCTTCATAGATATGTTTTTATATCCAAATATAATCAAAGATTTTTTTAGAAATGAAGGTACATGTATATATATATATATATATATATATATATATATATATATATATATATATATATGTATATATATATATATATATATATGTTTTCATGTGTAGTTAATGTAAAATTGGAAGCCGTAATACATTGAACATTAAATGTTCGTGTACACACAAATGTTCACATTTTGTTCGCACACAAAACGCTCACTCGCATTGATCGAAAGTACTTCATCATCAAAACATTTCAGTCATCAATGTCACGTTCCGCCGTGGCAATTGATTTAAACACGTTTTGTGTACATCAATGAGGCGTCTCCTCAAACAACCCGATCTCGATCACACATCTTGTAGCACGACGTAACGTACGTTGTTTCTTCGTGACGCCAAACGGCGTGACGCTTCACTGCACAGTCATCCCGCGCCGTACCGCATCAACCCACAACCAGTTGACATTAGTGGTATATAAGTTGTCACTTCCACGTTCCCAGAGATTTCAACTTGTCGCGCAACGTTGACACTGCCTTCCCGACTCTCGAGCGTTGCTGCCGCTGGTCGCGATGCCATTCTATTTTGTAGACGTGCGCGTGTCCCGATACACGCCGGAATTCGTTGTGTTGAAATGAAAAGTCTGTTTCGGAATGTGTATAATATCTTTTTTTTCTTTCCGTGGCATTTACATGACAGTTTTCACTCTTTCAAGAACTTTATATGAATATTTATAAAATATAAATCCCTGGATCTTATTGTTAATTCGATTCAAGAAAACAACGCTTTTAGTATTATACACACTGGTCATAGATATTTTAATTTTGTGTGTTTTTTTTATTCATATCCTTATCACATTCTCTATTATCAAACAAACTTATGATTAATATAATGGGTTTTTATTCTATCTTTATAGAATTATAGCAGAAATAAATTCATTAAAAAATAAAAACACTGCACAAAGCAAAAAATACGTAATTATTAACACTTTTTATTCATATATATATATATATATACACACACATATATATATATATATATATATATATATATATGTATACATATATATATATATATATTGTATATATATATATATAATATATATATATATATATATATATATATATATATATATATATATATATATATATATGTACAGTAACAATTTGATATTTATTCTAACAAAAGTCAGTTTCTTATTATTTTACAACCCGTTAATACATTATTTCATTTTGAACATTATTTCTGCTATTCTAAAAATTCCTTTTAGTAGTCGAACTACAAACGAATACTTATTATAGACAAATGTTAATTTTAGAACGTTGTTAAAATGTTCATTCTCTCTTAGCTTTCGATAAAGTATTTATAAAAATAAAATATTTAGAAAATTCGTATAATTTTTACAATATATATTTTTTACAGAAATAAAAAAATACTTTTGCAATGAAGTTACATATATTATAATTAGATATAATTAGATACCAAATATAAAAGATTAACATAAAATAATAATGGAAACTAAAGTGATGGAATGGTTTTATGGAATATTTTCAAATTATTTTACTATTAAACTAGCTATTAAATTATTATATATTTTTCGAACGCAATGCGATGGAAATTCGTAAAATTCGCTACCTAATAATGAAGGACTGTATTTATCCTGGTAGAATTATTTTAATTTTCAATATAACCTTCCTGAAGTTCAACATGCCTTATCCAGCGATGCTCCAGTACCTTTATCTCAGCTCGGAAATTCAATGTCTCAAGGTCTTCGTAAGAGCCGTTTACGGACGCTTTTAACTCATCATTTGAAGAAAATCGTTCGTCACAGTGGATTTTTTGAGGTTTGGGAAAAAAAGTCAATAGAAATAAATCATGTGAACACAATAAATAGGGTAGCAAATCTTACTTCAGTTCGACTTCAATTCAAATATATAATATACTCAATTACGTGTTTGCTTAATTGTCAGCAAAGCAGGACCTGTCTAGCCGATAGATTTTTCTAATCTACTTCTTCAGCTTTAGTATGAAATTCCTATTTACATAGATGTCTACAGCCTTTTCAATTTCAGACACTCTCAATCGATAACCCTCTCTTACACATTTCAGCCGTTCAGTATGACGACCAACTTTCAAGCTTATATGAACACGTTTAAATTCTGTAATCTATTTTTTTTATAATTATAAATGAAATTGCACTCTAAACCATCATATTTTTCATCTTGTTAAAAAGTTTCCTTTGTATTAAACCTCTTACAAAACCTCTAACAAAAACATCACTGCACAATGTTCTGCTATATCCATTTTAATAAAATTAAAACATCTGTTTATAACAAACTATTTATTAGATTGGTAGGAAAATAATTGAGGTTTTTGTTTTCTGAATTTTAATCTTAATTTTTTTCAATAAAAGTGTCATTTCATCGTGATCATGTTAATATCGACTTTGGTTGTATTATTAATTTTACTTCAAATTGGGCTATTGAATTACAAATGGAAAAGAAGTAAATAAGAACAAAATGTTTATATGAGTTCAAAACGGGTGATAAAGAAACAGAAACTGCTCATAAAAAGATGCTTTTGATGTGGGAACTGTTAAAGAATGTACTTATGAATGATGGTTCCGACAATTTCGTGCTGGGGACGAGTCTTCAAGAGGAAGAAGGTCATGTGCGTCCTTTTTCAGTATGTAACGATCAACTAAAGCCGTTAGTTAAATTAAAATCATGCACAATCATTCGAGAGCTTGAACAAACGTTAAGCGTTAGTTATCCAATAGTTCTGGATCACTAAAGTCACTTAAATTAAAAAAAAAAAATGTATATGAATTTAAAGATTATAAAAAGCAATTATTTTTCTATCAACCTAAGATTTAACAAATCGATTTGATATTTCACATATATTCATGACAGATTTTGAAATACAATATAGGAAAAAATTTAAACAAATCAGCGAAATCTATGTATTAGATCAGAAAATTTCATATTGCCCTCTGAATATATTTGAATAAATATAATGCTTTTGTATTCGATTTTTGATAATCTTTATATAATAAATTTGATTTTTTTCTTAAATTCGTTTTTAACTTCAAATTTTAACGTATTTGTCTATAAACTTATCTATAAACATGTTTACTCTACATTATAAAAATTTAATCAAAAAGACAGTATTTTTTTTAAAAAAAGGCATGTGATTTAAATCGAAAACAAAAATAAAACAGCAAATAAAAATGAAATGCATATTTAATTATTATAATAAAATTGCTAATTCCAAAATATAAAACTCATAATCATTAATTAATGTATTGTAAAAAAACAAAGAGTAAATGTGAAAAACTGTATTTATGTACTAATGAATTTAATCAAGTGTTACACAGAATTGGACTTATGAAAAATGTTTCCAGCCAATCATAATTAAATGGAAATAATCGTAATCATAAACGAGCGAATTCAACCAGTAACAATTAACTTCTCATGAACGCAACATCAACCCAAAAGTGATCATGCCCAATTGAAATTAACCTTATGAACCAATAATTTTCACAAGTGAGTACGTTCAGTGACATTTAATCAAACGAACAAAACAAATCATACTAAACTACAACCGGCAATACTGACCTATAAACGAAAGCAACTTAATTACAAAACAATAACAACTTTAAAATTAAATAACCTCATACTAAAGATAATAACTAATCTGTTTTTGGTTTATAAATTGCATGAATATTTTATTAATAATTAATTTTATTATTATAACACTACCAACACTAATTTATTAAAATACACTCTACGTTATTAAATATTATTTATTTATAAAATAAGAGTCGACCTCTCTCAAAAAGTATTTTTCATTTTTTGTGTGATATTAATTTTCTTATATTTCTAATTTAAGCTTTCATTATTTAAAAAAATCTTATGTGTTTATCTCTTTCAGCAGGTTTTATTTATATTTTCATTACTTTTTTAATTAAATATATCATTGTAAAATATATTTTATCAGCCAAAATATATCATTATACTATTCTTTGCATATAAACAAGCCTATGCTTTGTATTCAAAAATTATTCTAGAATTTTAAACCATGTCTTCAGTGTAATTAATAATATAAACTAAATTTTATTTATGTATTGCTTTTTATAAACTTCTTCTTCAGGTTTTTTTTCTTGCGATCTAATAATTTAGGATCACTCATACTTTATTCATTATTTATCGTTCCAAAATTGAAAATTGACTTAATAATCTCGCCAGATTTTTTTTCAAAAAAACAACCACTATTAGCAAGAATTTTTAATCTTAAGAAATATTTTTCATTGATCGTTTTTAAAAAAAATCCACAATCATTTGATGTGGCAAACTAATAAATCTATTTTAATGAATAAAAATCCTCATTCATTTTCTTATCTTTACAAAACAAAAATATTGCTGAAAACATATTTTTAAACAGAATTCGGTGTTTAATCTTTTAGAAATACATTTAAGAAATACATTTATTATTAAGAAATGTGCTTTTTTATATTTTAGACATCCGATAATCACATATTTTTTTAAAATATTTCTTCTTCTTTTGTTATATATATATATATATATATATATATATATATATATATATATATATGTATATATATATATATACGCGTCTATATGTATATATCATCAGCATATAAATGGATGTATAAAAATATAAAATTAAACAACAGTAAAGGTAGAGAATTCAAACGTGAGGTGTATGAAATTTCCACAAAATAAATTACTTTTTGGAATGAAGAGGCACTCGTGTACATACACGCATGCAACGATATGTGCAGTAAAAGTTAAACGCGCGTGAAATTTTGTTCATCGAGCAGCAAGAGTGGCGCGAGACTGCTGACTAGCTGGTTAGTTGGCGAGGTTCAATGGTGAAATAATTACACTCTCGACTCTTGCATCGAGCGAGCATCAGCCAAGCGTGACAGTTCTGGTTAGATGCTTAAACAAACCGGCGGAAAATCAACCAAGGTTCTGTTTTTAGTAGACACTGAATTATACAAGCGACACATATATATGTATGCCAATAGGGGAAATATATACTAAATATGTACATTCTGTATAAACATAATTGAAATCTAAACGTCGCATGAAAGTTATAAAACTATGTTTATAATACATTCATTCAACTGTAGCATTCATTAATTGAATAATAGAAATATACATACGTATATATTTTTTTTAATATTAGTGTTTCAATAATATACCAAAATAAATATCCCTCTTTAAATCTGTAAGTATATAATTTATTTTTTCAAAAAAATATATTATATAACTGTCATCATTGAAACTCTTTCCATCCTTTATCTACTCAATAGTTAGTTATAATACAAATACAATAATATTAATCTGCTCATTTTTTCCAGTGAAAATTAATATCTTTCTTAGAAACAAATTTGTTTCTCTTTTAAAACTTCTTTTTATTTCAAAGCACATTTTTAGCGTAAAAGTAAAAAATTCTTCAAAAAAATAACTAGCATTTCTATACAATAGTTTCTAAAAATAATAATGTGTGATCATAATGTACACTAATATTTCCAAATAGCAAAAGTATTTCTAATTAGAGGAATATTTTAATATATGACACATTTTGATGCAACATGTATGAAAATAAACCTATCCACAATACCGCATTCACATTTAAAATATAATATAATCAAATATTTCATCTATAAATATTCGATTAATATGTAAATGAAATCAAAATATACTTTAATAATTACAGTTATGAGATAATTTTTTAATTCTCTTTTCCATCTATGTTTTCTATTTTATTACTGTTCTCTACGTTTTTTTCAATATTCTTCAGTTATTCATTTTTTTTAATTTTCATTATTTTGGAGGAACAATTTGTTTGTCAAAAATAAGCAAATAAATATAAATGAAATATAAAAAAATATATTTTGAAACAGTTCTCATATTTTTTATTTTCTTTTCTCTGATACTTAAAATACTAAAAATGTTTTTTAAGATCTAATGAAAAATATAAGTAGAAGAAATATTTATACATGAACTAAAATATAAATTATAAGGTAAATATCTAAGAATGGTGTTATCTTCTTATATTAAATTATGAATACTTCATTTGGATTTTAATGTGTATATTAAGATGTTAATAAAGTAATTGCAGTTTATTACCTTCAAATTCATATACATTTTTTTTATTTTCATAGCTATTTTAAGTTGTTCAGAAATGTTGGATGACTAACGCCCAATTTTGTGCAAGCTTTCGAATTATTGTGGCTAGTTCTGATTCAACTAACGCCTTTAGTTGGTCGTTATGAACTGAAGAAGGACGCCTGTGATGTTCTTCATTTTCAAGGCCCTCGTCCCCATCACGAATTTGTTGGAACCACCATTCCACCGTATTTTCCTTAACAGAATCCATACCAAAGGTATCGTTTAGTTTAAGAGCAGTTTCCGTTGTATTATCAGCCGTTTTAAATTTATACAAATATTATACGAACTTATACAAAAATTTTGCTATTATTTGATTCTTTTCCATCTTTAATTCAAGATCCCAATTTGAAGCAAAATTAATAATAAAATCAAAGTCGATATTACCAAAGTACAGACCGAAAAATGTACTTTAAATTGATGTTAATATGAACATGATGAAATGACACTGAAAAAAATTAAGATTAAAATTCAGAAAAGAAAACCCGCAATTATTTTCCTATCAACCAAATATTTAGTTAGGTATTGTTTGATTTCAGTTTTTGTAAACAGTAACAAAAATAGAAAAATAATTATTTAGTAATTATTGTTATCGTTATAACATTAAAAACATTTATAAATATAAAAGTTGTTCTTTAACACACACACACGCAATATTTCATTTATTCGAAATAAAAAAAAAATATGAATAGACTCATTGGTATGAACAAATAGTAGAAAAGTTACATTAAAAAAAGAGTCGACGAAGGGGAAATACATGGTAGATTTATAATAAAAAAATGGACATTCAATCATTTAGGGTAGCTGTTTTAATGAAAAGTAGAGGGTTGTTTCTATTTTCACAGCGGGTTCGACCACACTGTAGTCTAGACATCAGAAAGCGGCTCGAATGTGAAGGGTCTTCCGCCAAACATCCCTCTATACATATGACCATACTCTCCATTCATTCAATCATATCCGCTTTTGCACTGATTTACAATGGTCACGTCCTGGTTTTGCTTATGTTTCCAATAATTTATATATAATTTCATTGAATTTCAGTACAGCGTGAATAATATACCTACGACGTTTAGAATAATAATGTAAACATCACATTTCCTTTCGCAACTGCTCGTTTTAATTTCATCTTCATCATTATATGAATATAATATTTGTTTTACCGTTGACTAACATATTGATTTTATTTTTTTCCATTGTAGTTGTCTTTAATAGAAATGAATAATATCCGGATTATAATTTCAATGATACCAATATATAATTATATATATATATATACACATGTGTTTGTGTGTATATATTTTAGTATTTATAGGAGTATTTCTTCTTTCTCGTTTTAATTACATATTTAATAATTACAACATTCGTTAGGAATATATACTTTTATTGAAATTTTAGAACTCTAATTGAAAAATTAATAATTACACGAAGAGTGCATCATTATCATCATTATCATCATATAATTTTATATTTTTGAACAAAACCCTCTTTAAATTCTTCTAGTGTCTACGTTGCAGTAGTTATGTTTTCCATATACATTCAATTCATTTTTTGAAATTTTTTATCTCACCTGTTCATTATGATCTTTGTAGAATTTTGTATAGATTTAATTTTCCGTCAATAATTTCAGCATTATATATATATATATATATATATATATATATATATATATATATATGTGTGTGTGTGTGTGTGTGTTTATATATATATATATATATATATATATATATATATATATATATGTAGGTACAAACATTGTATAAAACAGGTTTATTTATATGAAACATAACAAATCGGTTATGCAAACTTCAGTAAAATGTAGCGATATAAATTCCCTTGTATCATGAATTTGTTGCGATATGTCAAAATTCAATTTCCCTTTCTTTGGGTGTCACCCTACGAGATTCCCTACGTTATCTTGTATCCAAAACTTTCTGTCTAACTCAATTTCAATAGAGCTGTCATATTTCCTATTAAAATCAAATGTGTGTTTTGTCCAAAAAATAATTATATATAGTTACTTGTTTTGTTTATTTTATTTATTTTTACATATTTTCTGATAGATACTATGTTTTAATTTACTTCTTACTTTTCGTTTCTAATTAATTAGAACTATTTATATAAAACGATCAACACAGAATGAAATACAATATAAAAAAGGTCTATATTTTTATAATGAATATTTCGTATTTTTTTAATTTTTAAATGTGTAAATATTACTTATTGATAAATTTCAAATACGTATTAATATCACTAATAAGAAGACTTTCGTTTATTTCCTAATAAAATATAAAAACAACAATTTTAAAAAGAATGAGTATTTTATTTATCTTAAAAACAATATCAATATTTTAGATTTACTACTGTTGTAAAAAGAAACATTCGCTTATTAACTTCTTAAATCCATAATATGTCATATGTAAACAGCATAAAAATTATAAGTATATAACTCATCCAAATTCTGTTCGAATTAATATTCTAGGATAATTGTTATAATTTATTCAAATAGCTTGTAATTGTATCCAAAAAGTTTGTATGAAAGATACCAATTTGACTATAGAAAGTTGTGAAATTGTGTGAAATATCATATAATCATTACTACTTGGATGTAAAGTTAAGAATAAAATATAATATTATTTATTAAAATTAAAAATGAATGAATATGATATTTTTTTTACTTTTTTTACATTATGTTTTGAGGATATACTTGTTAATTATCATTAGATTTTTATTTTATTTTTTTAATTAAACTAAATATATAAAACAAACAAGTATACCAACCAACATCTTCATTTAAAATAGTGACCATATTTTAAAACCTTTAAAGAATCAAATGCATTATTAGTACATCTTTTACAAATTCATACTAACGTTATTGCAAAGAATTGTAGTTTAACGTAAAAAAGTTTAAAAAACAATAATTTATTTTAATGTAAAGAAAATGCATTTATAGATGCAATTTAAATTCTATTGTAAAAGAGGTATTGTCAATAGTCGTCTCACTATTCACAAATATTGACATTCAAACTAAAAGCTACCTTACCTTTATCAACGAGTGTCTGTAATGCTTTGAATGCATCCAAGAGTGAACAGGGAGTGGAGTGAAGAGGAATTGAATGTATTGATTGATGTTTCATGATTGATGTTGGTTGCTTCTGCTCTAGTATGTCGACGCTGATCGTGAGTGCTTGTCAGATGTCTGGATGATGTACAAATGTATGCACCAAAATGCTTATATACTATGTGGCAAATATTCGTGTAACGAAAAAAATGCATAATCTTCCAAGTATTTGTCTCATGTAAATTTTGTCTGAAATTACAGTATTTCCGTGTAACAACAGGTATCATTTGTATTCCAATAACTACTATTGTTTAAAAGGAAAATATACATTAATTTTAAATAAACATAGGTATTAAATTTCTAAAGAAAATATTATGATTAACAAATAAAATGCTACAAACAACTTTTTTACATTTAAATAACAAACGAAAATATGAAGAAAAAAAAATTAAATATGTTTTTTTTTTCTTAAATTGAAAGTTTAAATTCAATTCTTAGAAATATGCTATATTTAAGAAAATTTTCGTACTCATTCTATTTATTTTAACATATTTTTACCATACATTCAGTACAGTATTTCATTCATTATATTATAACATTTTTTACTGTATCGTCAAATTATTAAAAGTTAATCATTTATTACAAATGTATGTAATTAATAGTAAAAATTATTGTGGGTTAAAAATAAAAATATTAGACACTCGTATATGTGTCAACATTTGTGTTAGTTAGATTTAATAATCATGTTATAATATTGTAGAATTCACTTATGTATGAAATATTTAATTAATTCTATAACTTTTAATGGATGTACATGTACATGCTTGTCATTTTTTTATTTACAAAAATTATAATTCAATAATAATTTTAAATAACATTTTGTTTCCATTTCTTTTATTAAATAACTATATTTTTTGTTTTTAAATCATAATAACTATTACTAAATATTTTTGATGACGAATACCATTACTTCCAAATCAGTATATCGTAATACAAGATAAAAAAATCTCATTAAAAACGTTAATTAACACATATATGTAATAAATCTTAAAGGAATGAAAATAATAAAAAGAATATTAAAATATTTAATGTTAAAAAAGTAAAATTATCTCCAAAAAGTATTAATAAAATTTATAAGAAATATATTAGAATAGAATAGAAAAAATATTTTTAAAAAATTGACCGAAGTAATTTACATTTACTTTTCTAAAATCATAACATAAATAAATACTCAATAATTACACACCTAATAGATCATTATAATAATATTAAATAAAAATGAACACACTATATATATATATATATATATATATATATATATATATATTTATATATATGTATATTAAAAACTTGTTTTTTCTAGTTAATTATAGTTTTTTTTTTAAATATAACCCCACTGAAACTAAAAAATACTCTTGTGTCACAATGAGATAAAAATCATTTTATAATGTCTTTCTGAAAATACAATTTGTGAAAAAACTCAAATGTGTTATATTTTCGTTGTTGCCAAACCAATATGAACATTTAAAGGCTGTACTGGTGATTGCATTTCTCACAAAACATCCACCCCCAAGCTGGTACAATATAGAGGCACCCTTTTATGTTACGATGATAGGATTTATCAGCGCTGTTGAAAGACTATGCTGCAGTAACGGCATTTTATCTCTCTAATCAGTTTTAGGGTTAGTTCAGACACGATGCTCTTAATGAAAGTGATACAAAAACCCTTTCATCTATTAATTTAATGGTATTCTTTGGTCGTCATGATTGTATATAAAAGCTATACGTTATTCGTGGGGTGCTTAAAGGTGATAATGTTTAAGATGTTTTAAATCGACTTCATTTCGATTGTGTAATAACGTACTAAATTATAATTATAATTTATATGAATTAATTAATATTCAATCCAATTTACATTAAGGAATACACATTTAAATTCAACATGTTTAAATAAATGTTAACGAAAGAAGCTTTAGTAATTCGTCAATATAATAATACGTTTTTTAGACAACAAATCATTTCTTTTTTAATAATACATTGATTGTTATTTATTCTAACCTTTAAAAATCATTTATTTGTTATTTTTAACATATTCTTAAAAAAGTAACATTTTTCCAAAAACACTTATTAGTTTTAAAATTTAATAAATATTTTCAAACTGTCTATAAAAACATTAAACAATAAACAGACATAAACAAATATTAACTTTAAGATAACTTTATTATACGAAAGTATTCGCTCTTTAATAAAGATTTTAATACAAAATATCGTATAAACAAAATGTTACTACTAGCAATTTGTAAACATATTTATACTAAAATAAATAACTTCATAATTAATTTATATTCTTGTAATTTATAATAATTGGTATTCTAATATTTCTTATAATAATAAAACTTTTATTGATTGAATAATAAATATACATTATATAAAATAATCATTTTGTTTTGAATATAAATCTAATGATGTATTTTTAACCAAATTATTTAGAATATTTAATTGATTATTTTACAAATGTTATTTAGCTTTAACTACCTTATAATAAAGTTAATTAAATTGTAACAGACGCAAAAGATTACTTACTTTGAAGCACTAAAAGATGAGAAATTATGTTAGTAATTTTTATTATAGTACAGATATATTATTACTTAATGTTTACTTTAATACTCATGTGTTACAAGTTCAAACTATATATATATATATATATAAATTATGATACACGAAAAGGAGTTATCTATAATAAAATAACCGAAAGGAAATATTTAATCATGGGAATAGTAAGAAAATGATTTTATTTCGTTAAAATAATTCTGAACGAAGAGCATGTCAGTTATTTGTAAATATTTAGTTAATTTGTTTTCATAAATACAAAGATAAGTAACCCATAAACCAATTATATAATATATATATATATATATATATATATATATATATATATATATATACGGCAGTCGTTTGAGTATTAAAAAAGTAATCGTGCACGCGAACTCACTTTAGGTTGATATTTGCATGACAAATATAACCCGTCTTATCTTTCAGTCAGTATTTTTAGTGTTCGAAATACGTACGATCACGGACTTGTGCCGTGTAAAAGATTAAATTGGTTTCAAGTTCGAACCAAATAAACTTAAATTTAATGTTTCTATACTTCAGTGACAAATTTATATTTTTCGAATAAATCTATTCGTATGTATTAAACAAACCAACAATTTTCCTGAATTTAACCAACACAAACATTTTTCATTTTAACTTTATTTAAACTTTTGATAAATTCCGTAAGTTATTACAAATATATTTGTTAATTTATTAAATATAACAATATATAAAAAGAGAACCTTAATCATAAATGTAATGTTATTGTGTTTTTATAATGTGTATTTATGTCTGGAAAATACTAATTAAAAATACAGTATTTAACATTGAATATTTAATAGAAAATTCAGTACGCTTCCCTTTTACAAATTTAATTGTTTTTTGATTTCACTGTATATATATATATATATATATATAATATAAATCTCGTAACATTTCTAATCAGAAACCCTTATTAATAAGAATATCACCAAAATGTGTTCTTTTCAATATTATAGCAACTTTCAAAAATATATTGCCAATTTGCATGTCATAAAACTATATATGAAAAAAGTTAATGAATTCGAAATACTTACCCTAATAATCCTCAACCATATATCTTTCGTATAAGGTTTTAGATATTCCTTAAACAATTTATATAAGGATCAGAATCCTTATATGGGCACCTTATATATATATATATATATATATATATATATATATATATATATATATCTTATATTAATCTTATAAGGCATATAAAGTGACTTTATAAGATCCTTATACGGTAAAGAATGTCCCGTTTTATAGGCTTAATGACCATATATGAATGATAGTGACCGTCACCTTCACCTTATACAAATTATATATGGTTTATATAAGGTGAATTTGTGTTCCTTATACAGTTCGTATAAGGTCAACTTATACGAAAGATATAAGGTTAAGGATTACTACGGTAATTGAAAAGTTTTATAGTAACATACCTACTCTTCAGTCGTTATCATACTTTTATTTATTTTAAATTTAAAAAATTTTTTTTATAAATCGTAAACAATATAGTATTTAATTTTGTGAATTATAACAAAAATAGTTGAAAAAAAACCACTTTCTTCTAAATATATATATATATATATACATATATATATATATATGTGTGTGTGTGTGTGTGTGTGTGTGATTGTGTGTGCGTATAATTGTGTGCTTATGTATGTATTTATATTACATAGGAGGGAAAGATAAAAAACTCATTCTGTGCTCGTATAATTAGTTTTCATATACGTATAGCTTAATGTTAATGTAAACAATTTATAAATATTGCCTCAATATGGCCAATAAGCTTTCAGAATCGCATACAATTAACTTGTTATGAGGTCATAAGTTCGAGTTTTATGCTAGTCAAATTGTATCAGATATAAATGTAGATGGAAATAACTGTGGTGTGCGTTTATACGAACACTGGGTTCAGTTGTCGTGGTTCTATTATCTCACGACAGGTACGCCACGTTCGCATGTACACGTGTAGTGGTGCACGTGCACGCAATGTTGTAAGAAACAACCGGCAGCAAACCGATGTTTAACCATAAGCACACATTCGGTTGTAATAACATGTAAACTGTGGCTACTGTATAACTTCACTACAGTTATCAAATAATTAATGGATGTTGATTATGGGTTGCACATTCTTATCGTTTACTGCTAACGAGTTTGTTGTTTTTCACCAGTCGAAAACATATCTTTTACAGGGGCTTAGTGCATTGACAGCAACCCTACTAAATATTTAAAACAAATCAGTGATAACATCTGGCATTTTACAATAGAACTCTCAGATCGAATTCTAACAAATGTGTTACTAAATTCATATATTTAAACAGTATAAATAAATACACATCACATAATCACAACACACACTAACACACACACACACACACATATATATATATATATATATATATATATATATATATGTAATAGTAATCAATTCTTTCATATAAAACAACAAACAACTTTTGCTTTTCTAATTTATATTCGATAGATTGTAATCTGATTTGAAGTGAAAACAAACTTATAAGTTTCAAATAGCACTTTTAAACTTAAAACTAAATTTAAAGGCAGCAAAAAAGTATAAGAAGGCAGCAAAGAAAAAGTATAAAAATAAAGCAACACATCCAGTTTACTGATAAGAAGGAAAAAGTGAAGATTTATTTTTTTATAGTGTTATGCTATCACACACACGCACATATATATATATATATATATATATATATATATATATATAACAAAAAAATAAGAAACATTTTTAAACTATATTTAAAGTCAAATATAATGTTAAACATCATCTGTATGAACATAAATTAAAAAATTAATAATAATTTTAAATAAAACGTATAAATTAATTATTTGATATTAGCTGTAATTTGCTTGTTTTCTATTTACACATCTGTTCATTTCAAACATTTTTATAAAACATTAGCAACGAAAGATGCAAATCAATGATATTGTAATACAACATTTAATGTAAAACGTGATTCTTGACTACTTGGAATTAAACTATTGTTTTCATCAAAAGAAGTTTAATTGCAGAAATGTGATAAAATAATTATTATTATGGTATTGTTAAGGTTTGTGTAATACTCGTATATATTATTAAAGAACAAAAAAAGCATACTTAAATACCACAAACTGAAGTAATTGTACAAAAATACAGTAAAAATTATTTTATCTTAAAGTTTATTTCAATAAAATTATTTTCTGTAATAGACATGAAAAAGGTTTGATATTAAAAAGATAATCGTTTACTGAAAAAATACATACTCTTCGTTGAAATAAAAATAAACACATTTTTTAATTATAATATTTTATATCTAACAAAAAGTATCTAATACATTCTTAAATAATGTGAATAATGATATAAAATTTTCATAATATATAATTATTTAATAAAAAAATAGTTCCGGTAAAAAAGGAAAGTAGTGTCTATTAAACAACTATTCTACAAAAATATTTTTTAAAAATGAATAATCTTATTTTTAAATAATAACCATTAATTACAGAAAAAAGAGCATTTCAATGTACAATTCCTTGTTTCTTTAAGTAACATCTTCAGTTACCTTCCATAATTTCCTGTTAAAATAAGGCATGACACTACTACGAATATACATTGTTTTGAAAGCAGTGTGCGTTGTGGTCATTTATCATTTTACAGAGCTGACGTTGTGTCACCCTTATATAAATATTATTTAAATTTTCTCTGACAACCAACACGAGCGGTCACTGGTTAAATGTACGCCGCGTTGCAGCAAACATTCGTATAATGCACTGAAAAAACATACTCGTTCATTGTATCTTTGTTCCATATTCTAAAATTTTAAATATATATTGCTATACATATATATAAATATATATATATATATATATATATATATATATATATATATATATATATTATATATATATATATATATGTAATTTACATTTTTATCAGCATAATAAATAATTTTCTTACGCATCAAATTTTAATTTTTTTGTAATTAATAATATTTGAAATACAGATTACAGCCATCAAGAGAATATTTCTCGTACATTAATTTTTATACCATGTAATTATTCTCTATAGTGTATTTCTATTATTTATATTAAGTAGTTCAAGTAATTTTCAATTTTATTTGATTATAGGAAAAATATGGAGTATTCTAATTAACTGAAACTTATTTAAAGTAAATTGCTAATTTTCTGCAAAAACTTTACATGTATATATTTCTCAGTAATCATTGACAATTAGAATATAATTGGTAATTAAATTTGTACGCGATTAATATTATCTAACTTCTACAATAATTTATCGTTTCAATGAAAATATTTTTTTCAAAATTAATTCTTTTATCAGTATATTTATCGCATTAATTTAAATCTTTGGTGTTTTTTCCGACAATTACATTATTTATAAGGAAACTGTATTTTTGGGTTACGTATTCAACACTTGCAGTATTAATAATTTTTTATCAAGCAAAATGAAGTGATATGGAATTAAACCCATCAAAGAGTACTTTTGTAATGTTTGCAATCAATGAAATTTTATTTTACATTATATTCTATTGATGGATTACAAATTACTTCCTGCAAAAATCTGTGCTTTACGTTACAATAATTTTTATCATGAAAGGGGTATATTGTCAATATAATATTAAATAATAAAGCTTATAGGAATCTAAAGTTTCTAATAAAAAATGAATGTAACTTCTTAATGAAAAAAATAACATACTTGTATTAATAACCTGGTACGGAAGTACCGTAAAGAACCACATTCTATTATGAAAACGCAAGATATTTAAAAATTACTAAGGAAAAGTGTACGTTTAATACAAAATATACATACAAGGTAATATACCCGTAGTCTGAAATGATCTTAAGTCTCAAACGAAATATATATATATATATATATATATATATATATATATATATATATAACTTTATACATTTAAATTATTGAAAAAATGCCAGTGAGGAACGAATTTAATCAAAATAGCATGTCCTGCTTTTTATTGAAAAATAGATAATACATAAACGTTTTTGTTAAAAGTTATAAAAAGAAGGTTAATAAAAAATAAATCGTTCATAGAGACACGCGCATCAGTAAAATCACTATATTCTTCAATGAAAACTTTTAGGGATACATAGAGGAAAGTAATCAGTCAGAAATAAAGTTTTCTTTCCTTTTGAAACCACTGAAAGCAGTACTTCTGTCTTTAGAAAATGTATTTTCTTAATGACATAATATTTAATGTACTTTACTAGTATCAATTTTTTTACATTTTATTTTTTTTCACAAGATCATGTTTCAAAAATTACACAAACATATACTTTTTTCAATTCCACATACGTCTTAATTTACTTATACTGGAAACTGTGTGTTATTTTTTTTAAACTTTTCTTTCCTTTCTCTAATAGCACATATATATATATATATATACAAAATAAACATATATGTAAATTTATGTATATGTGAGTGTAAAAGATTGTTACGAAAATGCACACAATTGAAAATTGTTAACTCATCAATATATATTACAATACAATCTACATTATTAATATTAAACTCAACGTGTTCGCTTTTCTGTAAATAACTTTCCTTATTTCTGTACGGAGTGTTTGAATTTTTACCATATACACACATACATTCACCCATCGTCTGGTTACGTATTTACTTCATAAATCTTTCGCTTGTTTTTCACACAAAACCGTATTTTGTAATCAATCTTCTTTACTTATGTCTTTTTTAATCAATTCGTTTCGTATTTTTATATATTATTTCTTTATAATCGTATAATACTGTCCGTCAATTTTATTACGGAATTGTTTTCGTTTCTAAGAAATCAATTAAAATCGTAATGTATTTATATTTTTTTTGTCATTTATATCTCTTGAATATTTTCTTCAAAAAAAGTTATCTTGTTTAAAAATATCTAAACTAATTATCATATATATATATATATGTCCAATATATATTAATAACAAATATTCTTTATTAATTAAATAATATCGACTTTAAAAATTATAACTTGTTTTTAATGACAATCAACATATTTCTACCGCAAAAAAATATAGTATTTAGTAATTATTAAGTGTCTAGACAACACGAAGTTTCAGAAACAAGTATTTATTCATAAACTAGTCTTTCTATTACTTAATATAGGTAATATAAATTAAATTTTATTGTCAGATAAGATCAATTGAAATTTTAGAAATAACTATTTCTATAATTTATTTTTTTTTCTCGACCTCTTTTTTACTTTCTTTGCAATAAAATCAAATTTATATAAAATCTCTGTATAATATTGACGCAATAAGCCAAATACTCAAATGTTTGTATACTTGTTACTCAAAATAAAATCAATAACTCTATAGTCCTAATCTGAAATGAATAAATATATTCTTTCTAAATAAATATTCTTTACCATGTTATTACGAGAAGATGGCTGAGCATCATAGAAAATCATTTCGTTAACCAATTTTCGAGATAGAAGTAAACAGTTCCAGTCATCAACAGGAAACTCGAAAATTTCCAGCACTAATTTTGAAAAAACCTTGAATAATTTATAAATTGGATTGAAAATCTATATAATATTATAGTAGTAATTAAAAATAATAAAATAAAATAATTATAAATAATCGTATCAAAAAATTTCAGCTAAAATATTATAAAAATGTAATTATTCAATATTATAATAATGATCATAATAGTTATTGCACAATTAATCAACATTTTTAATTAATATATATAATAGTTTATTGGATTATTATTTGTTTTCCAGAGTCAAGTATTTACAAAATATAAAAATATTTATTTATATATTAGAGTTCATTAGCATATAAAGATTACAAAACAATTCTTGAAGTAATACAGAAAATTATATATAATGGAATAAAAATAATATACATATATATATATATATATATATATATATATATATGTATCCATATAATATATGGATATATATTTATACATATATATATATACAGATAGATAGATAGATATTGAGTTAATATATATTTTCATAATATCAGTATTAAAAACAATACTTTCAAATACATTCTTATTATTTAAAATATTCAGTTTTAGTATTTTTTTTTATTTAATGCTGTGAATAAAATATATTTTAAATTAATTACATAAATAGTTTTAACTCAGTATTGTTGTGTATTTGTATGTAAATTTGCATTGCTTTACTATCTTCTTATTATATCAGTATAAACTTCAGTATTTTTTACTGGGTTTATGTAAAGTTAAAGTGATGATTAAAGCACCACCAATGTTTATCAGTAAAGAAGGCATAGCTAGAGAGAATCTTTAGAAACATCGATACGTATTTGAAACGTCTGACGTTCATCGTGACGAAAACGGGCGCGTACAGTTGATTTCGTGAGTTTCCTTACTATTCTAAAAGTTTCTGTTATGCGATAAGAGACGCGAAACCGTTTACAGGGGTCAGACCAAACCGTTAGGGTTGCGATCCCGACGCGTCAAAGCTTGTATATTGTAGATAGTTACATCCGAATTCAAGGACTTAGCGGCGTATCTACAAAACATCATGCCTATATATGTATAAGTCTTGTCCTACGAGTTGATTATAGAAATATCTCGTCGACACAAGTAGTTCAAATATCAGTTCACAAGTCCGACGATCTTGATGTGGAATAAGATAGCTTCTATTATTTACAATATATGGATATGTTTTTCCATTGAAGGCATTGCATCGTCTCAAAGGATCAACTCTCAGATTACGATAACCAAGGGAATATACACATTGAACGATAAAGTTACATTCTAAATACTGCTCTACGTATATACAATTATTTGTGAGAGTATGCTGTTTTTTTTTTACTTTCAATTCGTGTTTCTTTTTCATTACCGCGGATATGAAATATGATGATCCTTTACTGACAGCTTCATTATAGAGGAATCAACTTTTATAACTCTGAAAATATATGATCATTACACTTGCATATTACGAATAAATATGAATTCTATTACGTTAGATAATTTTTTTTTAAAAAAAGTTCCAAATTTATAGACATTTCGAAAGTAACATATATATATATATATATATATATATATATATATATATATATATATATATATATATATATATACGTGTGTTTCAAAAGGAATTATTTTAGTACTTTCTTCATAAATATTTGGTTTAAACTTATATTAAACCAGAAGGCTCCGCCCGCTACTCGCTTAGCTCGTCAACCTCCGAGCTCGCAATTCTCGCCCACTGGTTAATTATAAGCATGCACTTGTAACCGAATGGAACAATAAATATATCAAATAAATAGTCGACGTCATGGATTTATATATATATATATATATATATACACACATACATATGTATGTTAGTATGTCTATATAAACATTCTTGCAGATAGATTATTTTTTGTAACGTAATGCTTTATAAAGTTTTTTGTGGATAATTTTGATTTTATATATATATATATATAGAAATATACAATAAAATTTAAATGATAATAAACTTGCGTAAACTTTCGTATTTTATATATTCAAGTTTAAAGTTATAATAAAATTTCTATTCTGTGTGTGTTATATTAGAACATTACACTTTATTGAATCTTTGCACAAACGTACACAATTTTTAAATATTTTATAGTATTTAATAAATCAATTATAAGAAAATAATGTACAGCTCTAATAGAAAATTCTTTTCCAAAATAAAGAAAAAAACACTTTAGATCATCAGTTATAAACTTTATTATTCAGTAATATTTACTCTTCTATTGGTTTTGGAATAATTGTATGTCAAATTTTATAATAATAAATGAAAATAATAACAAATTAATCAATAAAAATCTGCATATGCTTCCAGTGAAGAAATACTAAAATAAGAACAATTATTAAAAAGTAAACTTTATATATGAATATTTAATAATATTGGTAATAATTATACGATAATATTTAATACTAATTATTTTTTCTGTAATCATTATAAAACTTAATCTTTTCGCATGTTGTCAGACATTTAATGAAATAATTATGAATTATAATTTTCAATTAATAACTTCTTACTACTGCAACTCGCATTAATATAAAATATAACTTCCTTTAATGTAATTACATTGTTTATATACTTTTTTTTAGATTAATGTAATTATGAAATGGTAAACAAAAAAATGAATAAAAATCAAATATTTTCATTGACATTTATAATTAGCTCTAATATTAATAATATCGTATATAATATTTTCGTTAAAAAATAAATATTATAAAAACGATAATATATTAATTTATAATGCATTTCAAAAATATATTTTATAATTATTCACTTTCCATACTTTAAATTTATACAAGTTTCGCTCTAATGATAAAATGAACCACGTATAAAAAAGTGTGCGTAAATTAAAAATTTGCATATTTAAAATATGTATAAATTTATATACTAATTAAAATTTAAATATAAATAACTCTAGATTAAAAATGTGCACTGGAGAAAGTAAAAATATAATTTCTATAAATGAATTATTTATAAAATAATTAATTTACACACTCATCACTTCCGTCACCTTCATATTATTTATTTAGCTACACAAAACAATTTATAATTCGTAATGTTTAATACAAGGGGAATAGAGCGCCGAAAACGCCAGTTAAATCCTTATGTATAATTTATATTATCCACAACATTCGTTAAATTGTTATGACAACATTTCGCACACCAACATAAAATATGTTTTCACACATATATATCTTTGTACACCTCAGAATGAAAAGAAACTAATTATTAAATTTAATACCTGTATTTTACACAACTGTTATTTATATCAAATATAAATTACGTCTATTTTTTTACTTGCGAAACTGTTATTTTTATTCCACTAAAAATATGTACATCTCGTATCGCTCGTTAATAGTGTATTCTAAATCCCAATTACGTTGCACGATCCCAAAACCAGTCTGTAATCCCATATCCCAGTGGAGATGTGTTCGTATCCGTGCTGTTCTGACAGCGAACATTTCAAATATTTAACCACTCGAACGCACGGTAACATTTATATTGCATTCAAACTGATTCACTGGCCATTTTCACACTATAAGCGACAGTACCTGTGTACATGTATTTTTGCAGTATGTGTGTGCATTTATTTAACAAACGCAACGGGTAGTCGATAACAGCAATTAATGTTTTTGATGAGAATTGCGTTTTAACATACAACAATATTTTATTATTAGTTATAAAAAACGCAATTCCAATTTATATTGAAATTGTTCATATTTACAGACACGTCATTTTTTAAAAAAAACGGTACAACTTTCAGTTATTAGCGATTTCATGCTATATTGGAACGTTTACACTATTTTTATGAAATTAATTCAGTTTGTAGTTTTGAAATATTGTTTATTGAATTTGATCTTTTTTCTAAACTGTGTTGTTTTTGTCAATTCATAGGCACAACATTTTAAAATATAATTAATTATAAGATGTTTAAATTTGTCTTCCTTTAATTTCTCACATCATTTTATTATGCAGTTGATGATAATTTTTCAATTATTCCATATCTGTCATCTTTTTCATTCAATTATTTTGTATCTTAATTATATAAAAAATTATACAAACATGACATATAGTTCTTATCCTCATAATACTTAATCATAAATATACAATTTAAATAATACATTACACCGTATATCATTTCTTGGAATCTAAAATTAATTTTTCAAATTTTATTTTTTTTCTATCTATCTATATATATATATATATATATATATATATATATATATATATATATATATATATATATATATGTTAGGTGTGTGTATGTTTTAGTACTTATTGAATTGCTTTGCTTCAATAGAAAATATTTTTGAATAATATAATTATTTTCTTTTTCATAAAATGTAACGAAATTCTGAATTATATGTTTTTAAAATTATGTTTCTGCAACATTTAAATTGTATAAATAACAATATTCTAATTATAGTATATTGATAAACGTCGTCATCAATAACAAGTAATACAGAAACTAATTTGTTTCAGATCATGTTCGAGAATTTTCTTGTGGGATGTTATACTACAGAACATTCTACTTGGATAGCAAGAGAGAAGCTTTGTATGTCGGAGCAATGTAAGTTGAGAATAATTTATGCTAAATAAACTCAATATCATAAATAATCGATAACATCACAGGTGTTATGGTTTATTGTTTGTATTCATTTTTGAATATTTGGAATTTATTCATGTATCACTGAAATTACCATGTAGTGAAAACATTGAATAAATTCGCAAAAACATATGAATATTTAATTTAGTACGTTTAATAAGCTCGATTAGAATTTATCAAAAGTTATTTTTAAATATTTTAATATATAATGAAATTCAGTTGCGTTATTGTATGATATTTATTCAAAAATATCAAATATCAGAAAGAGGTCATAGGGTGAAATGAAATCATATATACAAATAAAACAAGGATTTATTTCGTACACGTAATATTATATCTGAAAATCATTTTAGAGTAAAAAGATATAAATATATAAATAATATTTTATATACAACATTTCAAACACAATTTTAAATTTTCTTCAAAAGTTTTTTATGGCTAACTAACTCATCCTTTTCCGGAATAATGCATTTAAATAAGAAAATTCTCATTATAACATATAGACAGGACATAGTGTAATAATATCAAAAACAGTTCATATACAATCAAAAAAATTTCATTAGTGTCATTTTCGTTAAATCAATGTCGACTCTTTTTATATTTATCTAAAAATATTTTTAGATTCATAATTCATATGATTCATTTTTAAATTAAATTTATCTTAATACTATATATATATATATATAAGAAAACAAAACAGGAATTATAAAAGAAGCAACGAGTTATATTCGAAATGAAATTATTCCCTTAGCATATTTTTTACATTTTTCATTAGAATCGTCATACTTCATTACACAAACTTCGTTGACAAATTGACTTATAAAATATCAATTCACTGAAATGAAATCATGTATTCATTTATAATGAAATCAGACACGCGTCCAGTACAATGGTACCGACCATCACATATTTGATAAAATCTTTTTAACTCTAATTTCTCGTATGACGCTGCACAAAATCAGAGCTTTTATTCTTCTCCGACAGGGTTAAATCTCATTAGGAATGAGTTGTCAGTACACTAGTATCGAGACTGATTCAGCTCTTTTCTTTTAGTTAGAAAACAGGGCGTGTTCTCTTCTGATAGTAGCATTGTATTACAGCCTTTTTGATTCATGCATATAATACTTTGCAAACGGTTCAAGCATATTCCAATACTTCTAACATTACAATAATACATTCTCTCTTTGTCAATATTTTAGATGGTACAAACTAGCAGAATAAGGGAGAAAATCCGATTTAGAATTGTTCAGTGCAGTAAAAAATCATCTTTTGAAATGGTTATTTTATAAGTTATCAAGTTGGGTAAAAACTGTAATAGTTAACTTTTGAAAAACATTAAAATAAATATTTACATTTATAATATTTTGTACAAATTTATAAATTAATATCAATTAAGGACTTTTTTAAAAAACTCTTATTGATATCTTGGATACATTAAAGAAATTTGAAACTGCACAATTATTTACCATATCAGGTATCCTAATGCAGATAATAAAAACAATTATCCATTACTAATAAATATATTTAAACCTAAAAAGATTTGTTTTACTATAAATTGAAAATTTAACAAAATAATCAAAATTTATTTTCAGTATAAAATTATATTTTTAATGTTTTCATCAATTCATCCTATATGGTAATGATTTTATGTAAGTATTCCAATTTAAAAATAGTTCAAGCGTACAAAAAATATATAATTATTTTCACAAGAAACTTTCGCAATTTAAGTTTTATCAATAAACTTAAGCTAACTGATTTTAATATTTGTTAATAAATTCTTATCTCAATACATAAAATCTAAAAAATATTTTATTTTTTTACAAATTATGTATCATTTTTGAATTATTCATTGAATTTCTGTAAGTAAATAATGTAAATACATATTTTCAATATTATTTTTATTTTCGTATGATAATTACTTGAAATATATTATAAAAAGTTATGTTTCCGACTAACAATAATTACATAATTCATATCTAAAGTATTTAGCGTAAATATTAACTTCAATGTTTTGACGCATTGTAATCAGTTTAATCTCCCCTCGATTCTATATAAATACACACACACACACACCACATATATATATATATATATAATGCTTTTATTAATAAGTTTATAAATTAATTCATCATCCGTTTAGTTATATTGTTTATTTATAAATAAACCAAAATGCATTCATGTAATTTCTTAAATGTTCTTCATTGTATATTTGAAGCCAATAATTTAGAATCTGCTTATAATAGCACAATACAAAAAATAATAGATTACCCTGACGCTGTTAGTAGGGGAATGTATTTTTATGTATTGATGAATGAAATGTATGCTAGGGTCGAATTTTTTAGCAAACATAATAGAATAATAAAAATTTATTACTTTTTATTTAAATTCAATTAATGGACTGAAAAACAGTCTTTAAATTTCTTTTTGATTTATAATGACATTTACTTTTTTTAGTACACATATATATATATATAATACTATCAACATATACAAATATACACACACAAAATTTGTGTTTCTTTTAATCTTTTTTCTATCTCGTCTTAGTTTTATTTCATTCCCTTTTTTAATATTAGAAAAACTGATCATTGGAACCAACCCGAATTTCTCAACACAAAAATAAAATTACTTTTGTATAAAAAAAATAAACAAATATAACATAATAACATTTATTTATAAATAACAATCGAATTATTACTCTGATTAAAAATATCAGGAATTTGTAATTATAAAACTTTTATAAAAAATGCATTTATTTATAAAAGTCTCATGTTTTAGTCATGAATATAATTATTGAATTAAATGAGTAATAATTTAAATACACACGCCTTTTTGTGATTTTGCTCTACGTGATAGATACTGTTTAAGCAGATGTGTTTGAAATTAGTGACGATGATCTATTTAATGCATTCTTTTAGTATAACGAATCACTTATGCGTTAAGCTTTACGTCGGAACAACCCGAACGTTTAAATTAGTTGTCATAAAAAGCCACACGTGGCACGTACGTTTCAACGAGTGCCATGCATTTGTAAGTCGTGTCACGTGTGTAGACGGTAAGACAACACGGCTAATTGCATTGGAGAGACGTGCACAGAACTATTCATCTGACATTGATATCCTTGGGGTGTGTTTGGATGGAATAGTGGTCCACCCCCCAAACCACAAAACGAATAGCACATGCCGAAACTTAACTGTGGTGATTCTTTGGAAGGGTTAACGAACAGTGATGCGGTTCTCTGTACATTTCCCTTTTTGTTCTGGTCTTAATAAAGAATGAATTAAATGTAAATACAATTTTGTATTCAGGTTCTATCAGTACCAAAGAAATGTTCATTTTAATTTCTTTTCCGTCTTTATATAATTATTCAAATGACCGGCAGAGAATTTTATTAAAATTAGTACATTTTCTAAGAAACGAACAAGTTTTTACATCTTGGAATATTTTTGACGTTATCTACTGTGTAATGATTATAACAATCAAGTTACAACTTTTTATAAAAATTTTCTATATATTTATAGAGTTATCTTAAGTATTTGAACTCACTTTGGTCAGATATATTTTATAGAAAAAAAAATTACGAAAGATATAACTACTTATTTTATAACTATTTACTTAAATCTAAGATTTCTACATACATGTTTTTAATATGAAAAAACAATTTTAATAATGTAAAACTTATTTTTACATTGACCATTAATATAACTCTAGAAGTGTCGATATTTTTTCTCATCACATTTTTTCGATTAATGTAACTAACCGATAAGAATAATTCACATTTTTCTTACATTAGTTATTTTTTTTTAAAAAAAACATTTTCGAGAAATATATTAATATTTAATAACAAAATTCAAAACTAATAGCAATATATTAGGTTGGTAGCAAAATAATTGCGGTTTATGATCTTCAAATTCATATATATTTTTTAGTTTAAGTTGTTTTAAGTAGTCTAGAACTGTTAGATGACTAACGTCTAAGTTGTGTGCAAGCTCTCGAATTATTATGCATGGTTCTGATTCAACTAACGTCTTCAGTAGGTTGTTATGAAGTGAAGAAGGACGCCCACGACCTTCTTCATCTTCAAAGCTCTCATCACCAGCGCCAAATCTTTGCCACCACCATTGCTCCGTACGTTTCTTTACAGTACCCACATCAAAAGCATCGTTCAGTTTATGACCAATTTCTGCGAGGGTGTTTACTACCCATTTTGAGCTCATAGAAAAATTGCTCTTAATTGCTTTTTCTTCCATCTTTAATTCAATAACCTATTTTTAAGTAAAATTAATAATAAAACTAAAGTTGGTGTTACCATATTATAGACCCAATTGCACTTTAAAATGATATTAACATAAACACGATGAAATGATTCTTTCATTGAAAACAATTATGGTTAGAAAACAGAAAACAAAAACCGCAGTTATTTACCTACCAACCTAATACTTTAAGAAACCTTATCGATAATTCTGACATTAACATTGTAATATTATACTTGGTGAATGGAAATCAATTTTATCAAGTGAACATAACTATCGCATTGCATTAAAGAGATACTAGAATATATAATTTTACTTTATTAATAAAATTATTTTTAGTTGTAATTTCACACTTTTCAAATCAATCTATAATACAACTAGTTTTTTATTTTAATATTATGATCTAAAGATATTAAATAAACTTTACAAATATTTTATTAACATTTGGCGAATTATAAATAACCAAACTGCAATATTACAGTAAAATAATAATTCACATTTTAAAAAAAGTACTATTATTTAATATCTGATCGTCTTAAGACATATGTATATATATATATATATATATATATATATATATATATATATATATATATACATTAAATCTTCGTAAATGTGTAATATAAAGTGAATATATTGTTTTATAATATTTTTATTACATTTTTTATACTTAAGAGTCATGTAAAATAGTAATATGAAAATATTTAAGAACATGTTTGAATAGAAATAATATCTAGTTAGATTAATTTAAATATATTTATTTAACTTTCTCAAATAAGAATGTTTCTGCAATAAATACTATTAACAAGCTTGTAAATAATTGTTGTAAATCTTATTCATTAATATTTTATAAATATCAATCCTATTAATAAATCTTAGTTTTTTATCTAACGAAAAGTAAAAAAATAAAAATAGTTTTGTATAGTTTTTCGAAAAAAAAATATTTTTTCTGAGTTAATATAATTTATTAAAATCTTTCCTTCTTTGTCGTATTTAAGATAAATTTTATTAAATTATTTTAAATTTAGGACATGTTTTTAAAACGATGCTTTATTTATTTTTTTATTGTGGTTATAAAAGTATGTTCATTATATTAATACTTTGTTTTATTAAAATTATTATAAGAAGCGAATTTGCATTCCAAATAAGTGAAAAACAAACTTCCTTACTAATAAATGATATTAGTACATCACACGTTCGAACTAAAACTTAGATAACTTATCCAAAAGGGTAATTTTATACTCACATACTTGAAACATGTTTATAACCTCATTTTTTTAATAAATAAGATATATTATATATAGAATGTATGACCACTTGATTTGATATTGGCAATGTACCCATAAATGTATATATAAATATATATATATATATATATATATATATATATATATATATATATATATATGTTTATATAAGAATTATACTAAAAATTCAAATTACTCTGCAATCATTTGGGAAATAAATCAAATATCTTTTCATTTTTCAATCGAAAAATCTTTTACACAAGTATCTTTTTCCAATAATTTATTCATAAATATTGATAAAAATAATTTAAATTAATTATCTACAATATATATATATATATATATATATATATATATAATATTAATAGAGTAATTAATACTATCTTTTTCATTTTATTAATATTATCATTTTTTTATTCATGTATGATACTGTAGACTTGTAGATTAATGCACACATATTTATATATCACGATCAACATATGAATGAACGAACAGAAAAAGAACGTACATGTATACACATATAAATGCGTGAAAGAATGTGTGGAATCGCGAGGACAATGCTTGTGGATTTGAAGCATTATCACCGTTGCTAATTAAACATCACCGCTTCGAGGTAGAGTTCCGCGGTCGGATTACACCCAGATTATTGTGTCACTGTCTACACCGTTACCGGCTAGGGTTCGGGAGGCTTTCAAGGGAGTAACGCGTATGTTTCTGCGTACAAATTGTGGTTTTTGTTTATTTAATCCTTGGATAACAATTAACATTGCAGTTAACATCCGAGATACACTGTGAGAAAATATTTTGTGCGTCACGACATTTGAATATTGAATAACTAACATTCTTTTTGTATATGAACTGTTGTGTTGACAACGACATTAAAACACAACTTTCATTCTTCGAAATTGTTTGTTCAATGTACTTGTAATTATGTGCGAGAGTTACTGTCAATAAATTAACGTCAAACTTTCGGGTCTAATTAAAACTAAGCATATAAATTTGAAAACCAATTAGTTTAGACAGTGGTTTTTATTATTAATATTATAAAAGACTCTTTTTTATATATATTTGAAACAAAAAGTATACAACATTTAATGATTAAAAATAATAATTAATATTTTTGTTTATTGAAGTAGTTGATTGTGTCTAGATTTATTCATATGAATATATTTTTTTAAAATAATTTATAAAGTATAGTTCCAATGAGTATCAAAATGATTTATTTCATTTCACTCTCAATATCTTAGAAAAAATAGCATTTAAACTATCAACTGACTTACTATCAAGTATAAATATAACGTAGCACTTTCAACACAATTCTGGCACTGTGGTTTGGTATATTTTACACATTTATAATACAATTCTGCTACTGTGGCTTAATTCATGTTTACAAACAATTTTTCTATCGCTATTAAACGAAAAAAATGCGATAAAAAATGTTCAATAAACGTTTATTGATAATTTTTTACTATTAATTAAATGCATTCCGATGGCGACACCATAATTCACAGAACGTCACAGTATAGAAAAATTTCATGCAACATCGTACAAGCAGCAAAGAAAAATAATCAATAATCATTTATTAAACATCTTTGATCAAAATTCTTTTGAGGGTTGTGAGGTGAGATGAAAACTAAAGTCATTAAAGTCTTTTATATTAAAATAAATTATAAATAACCGCTAAATATACTTAAATTGCAAAAAAGTCTTCTAATATATTTTAACAAATTTATAAAATAATTTTAAAACTTATTAGATGCCTGCGTTGTTTAAATGGGAAAGTAAACTTATTAACTGTACCAAGATGAAACTTGACGGAATACAAAATGCATCGTAAGAGCTTTTTAAAAAATCTTTTCTCAACGAATACAATGCAAACTACTTATTTAATATTTCTTTATTTCATTTGTAAACATATTAAATTATATATTTAAACTTGTTTGTTTAATTGAAGAATACATGGATTTTTTAGAATTTTTAAAACTAAAATTATTATTGTCAGTTCTAAATTATAATTTTTTATCATAATAATGAGATAAAACTAATATAATACAGAAATAGATAATATTAATTTGACATTAATAAAAGTACTCGAAAGATATAAAATAACGAGATTTCTTGGAAAAATATTTTATGTAAACATTAGTTATATAGTTTGTTATCAGAAGTAACACAAAATATTAAAAATTCAAATCGTGTAAATTTATTAAAGATGCTTAATTAAAAGTGCTTCATTATTATTTAAGAGTAAGTCTAGCCTTTGAAACAAATATCGTACGTTTTGTATAAACTTAACTTATACATATAAAAAACAGATTGCTTTATTACTATTTAGCTTTCATTTCTGTGTTACGTAGTATTTAATTGTTTCTGAACAAATAAAATATTCTTTGTGAGATTCAAATTTATAATATTGTGTTACAATACATAACACGAGGTTATTGTCCCTTTGTATTAGTTTACTTCACTCCAGTGCCAGGATATTTTCTTTCAGTCTCATATTGTCTATCATCCACAGACTTATTAAAAATTTACAATTACATAATAGTTTCATAAGCTTCTTGTCCTTTTTTCACAATGGCTTTCAACTGTATTGCATTTTATTTTCCTGTTTTATTACATGAAGGAAAAGTGCAGACGTCGGAAGTAATACATACAATATTTTTAAAAACCTATGTTGGTTTGCTTTTTTTACATTTCATTTAAATTTATATTATAAATAGTAAATTCTTTAGAGATATTTTCATTCATATTCTTTTCCAAGATTCTCACGTATATGTATTTCATAAAATTTGTATTCCATAATTTTTCTCTGTAGCAATAATAAAATCATTTATCTTTAACAACCGAAAAACTGAACGCGTAATAGTATAAACAACAAGAGTTCTATAAAACACTATTTATTCTTCGTTATCCTCCATTATTCGGCACTATCACTAATGAGTTTTAAAAAATAATGATATAAACTGCAAATATTGCTTAATTCTTTCTTTTATTTCGAAACCAATCTTAATCGTAGTACGTATGCGTTGTTCAATAAAAGTTTACTAATCGCCAAACTTTTGCCATGAAGAAGTAAAGTGATATTTTTAATTATATTCCTTTAATTTCTTGTAACACGCGTGTTGTATTGATACTAATCGGTGGTTTAAGGATTGACTTTGGTGTTCAACTAATTAAAAATCTTTCTATTCATGCATAAATAGTAATTTTCATGGAAAATATTAGCGTTAAACTATCTACTGTACCGCTAGGGAGGGTAAAACGGCACCGGGCTGGAAGAATTAAGACAGATTCTGACTTCTGTCATAAATTCCAGTTTATCAATATTGAAATAAAAAATCTTTTAACCTATTTAGTTAAACTGAAGCTTTCCACTGTAACATTCTTTATAATTTTAATAAAAAATGTTGTAAAACACATATAACTTTATAATTTAGTACTATCAATGTATCTTCAATATGTGTATAAAAGTATATTGATGTAAAAATTAAAAACATTAAAATTACTTATAAATATCAATATATTTTTGCCACTGTAGCCTGTCTTCCTCTAATTAAATCTTCCACTTATTAAATTTTCACTCTCCCACAAACCAAAAAAAATTTTCTGATAAAAATGTTCAGTAATTGATTATATTTTTTATACATTTTGGTCACGATTCTTGATTCTCAAAGCACATAGATAACCTGTTCTATATCTTAACTCTCTGAGGATGATAACATTTTTCAGGGTATGAGTATAAAATTTATTTATGAAAATAAAAAACAATATATAAATTTGTAATTTGAAATAATTTACATATGGTTTCATTTAAAATGTTCATATCTTTTTCAGACAAATAAATTATACTTACATAATAGTTTTTAATGTGTGGTGATTTAAGAGAAATATTTCTTCTAACAATAAATGTTTTATATTACTTATATATTTTCTTTAATATTTTTTTTTTATATTTCAGGGATAGAATTTTTCGACTGAATTTAAGTAATATAAGCCAATCACACTGTGAGGTAAGTATCAATAAATTATTAATATATTTTAAAATTAATTTATTACAAAAATTTCTTTTTGGAAAGTATTAAACGTTCCAAATATTACTCTGATTCAAATTAAACTGAATTATAATAGTTTTTCAATAGTGCAAATACAAATACACCGTAGTTATAGTTTGTATATATTCCATAAAAGTTCTTCTTATAACGTACAGAACATAGCAGTTAGAATCTAATGTATTTTATAATACTATGGTATGAACATATACTTCAGTTATTTTGAATATTAATTTAATATTTACTAGTAACAATTTCGCGAAAATATGAAAACTTATTTTTAATGAATATTTGTATGAAAATTAAAAGTTTTCATATTATTATATTTGTTTACTTTAAAATATCCGATAAAAAATGTCTTTTTATTTCTCTGTTCAAAAAACTAAAGTCAAAAAACTAATTTATTAATGAAACGTTTTCACAATTCAAATAAACAAAGTTGGTAATTATTATTATTACATTTATATATTTTTCGAGTATGCAAATGTATTTGTAGGAAGTTCAAAAAAAAATATTTAATTACGAAGTCTTTACTCTTGTATATTTTCATATGTACACCTACATTTCTTTGTGAAACAATGCCCAACTATAATATTTCATTTCCTTTCTCTTCCAAAATGAATAGTTTTCATTCATCGTGTCTAGATATTAAATATAAACATTTTTACTTCTCACAACATCTATATATATAGCACACAGAAACACTTTTTGGACTATTATATCTGTTTTCATTGTACTTTCGTTCTAGATTGTGTAATACATTGAGTTTTTGAAGAAATATTTGGTGTCCTCTTTTTAAGATTTCGCTACAGTCACAGCGGGCTATAAAATATGATTATTGTGCATATTAGTGGGAGAATTTAAATTACGTTATGCATACAATATTTTACGATGCTCGTTTATGGTTTAGATATTATATTATAAACACGCGAGGAAACGTTGTTCCACGTTACCACTAAGCAACTACCTCTTCTAGCCCTCCTGAACACGGAACACATCTTAGCGGCGTGTGCGTAAATGATATAGATGCATGAATACGCATAAAACAACAGTAAGTTTGACGTATATGAGATAAAGAGCTGTTACTTGAAAAGGTTATTAATATATTAAACAATATGTTCAAGCAACGACGTAGAGAATTATGTCAAAACGTTGAAGTGATCATAAGTAAAAACTTAGGAAGAAGAAAACTAATAATTTAAGTTTTCATAAAAATAAAGTATTTATGAGGAAAGTTTTTATTCATAGAAATTAATTTAATATAACCGCATAATCTTAGAAGTTGTACTTTTGAAATACTGAATTAAATATATTATACTCAAATCAAAAAAATTAAAAATTTCCCAACTAAAATAAATCAAAACGAATTATCGTGAATCAAATAAAACTTAAATTTGAAATTTTAAAATTTCATTAAAAAAATCAAAAATATCTTATTTTCTGTATTCATATTTCATGTAACTTTCAATTTTTGATTTATTTTTACACGCATTAAACATCTTTGAAAGGTATCAAAATACTAAATTAAAATGAAACTCTGCAATTTAAACAAAATTTATAATATATTCACTTAATATATTTTAATTTTTTAACGAAATAATTTTTTTTATGTATTTAAATAAGATATAGATCAAATTAATGCAAATCTATTTTTAAATAAGATTTTGTATGCAAGACCTTTTGGTCTTTGAATATAATTATTATTTTCAAGTATTAAATCTCCTGTTATTTATTAAATATTTTTACATGTTGCAGACTAGAAAAAAAATAATAAAAGAATAATATTGAAAGTCACGATAACATATACTAATCATTATAATTATAGCTATATACATATATATATATATATATATATATATATATATACATGAGTGTGTATGTAGTACGTGTAAAAATTAATACTGCACATATGAAATGAATCAATCATAACTCTATTTTAAATTAAAAAAATGTCTCATCGTCTTAGGATTTTCAAGTGCTAAACTTTACATTTAAATACACTATATATCTCGGCCAAGTAGTTAGCATAACTTCATACAACAGTAGTAAATATGATGGTGTCCAAAAAGTGGCATATTAGGCATTGCATAATTTTCACATTCCAGTTGAAAAAAATGCTTCCGAAGCTGCAGGAATGATTTTTGTTCAGATTTGGGGGAAGGTGTTCTAATGTATAAAAAATGCAAAGCATGCTAAAAACGTGGAAGAGGTCCGAAAATGCATTATGAATTCATAGTGTCACATCCAGCATTTTTTTTCAAAAAATAATTTGTTAATTACCTGACAGATGAAAAATTATACAAAATAATTACGGATTTTTATGGATTGAAATATATTCCATTTTTCATTAAACAGTCATTTTCTATAAAAAAAGGCACCGATTTAATTTGCACACCTAATATACGTGTATATATATATATATATATATATATATATATATATATAAAGTGCATGTAATATACACAAAACTAAATTAACTCACATGTAATTATATTTTTTTAGAAATATAAAAAAATACATTTTTAATCAACAAAAGATGTCATGATGTAAAATTTCTGTAAAGGAAACAGATTTTTGTTTAAATGTTACGAAAAGTTTCTTGTTAATAAACTTTCTCGTCTAGAAATTAATAATGAAACAGAATGAAAATTACGATTTCTTCAGTCTATACAGTGATATTTAATGAATTTTTGACAACTCGGCAAAAATACTTAGAAAAACTGTTTCTTTTAACACACAATGTTACTTAACAGACCGTTGTACTTCTCTTTTATTATTGATTAGTACAGAGAATACCAAAACCTTTCCCGAAATGCCTCCTTTCTGTTTCATGTCTTGTTAGTAACTCTCTGCTTACCAGTGAACGTCAGTCCTACATCACATTATATTCGTATATCCTTAAGACGGAAACATTTTAGATAAATCGCGTTAAATATATTTCGATTGTTGTCTCTCAAATAGATACAAACAAGCTTAACTGTACATTAGAAAAATATATACAGTAAAAAATGATTATTATAGATAATAAAGAATATACAATACATTCACTTTCAAAAAATTAATTAATTGTTTATTTCTTTATACTTTATACAAACTTTAATATATAATAATCAATATATAGTCATTCTTATAAAATTATGATTTTCTAATATAGTATTTTTCTTTCAAACTATCTTAATTTAATGAACAATTTTACTCATTATTAATATTCTTTTGGTATAAAATAAAAATATATAAATATTTCTTGCATGTATTCAAATAATGTTAATAATTTTTATCGTTATTTATATTAAAAATGTCTTATAAATATTGTGTTATATTGACAATACAAACATAAATTCTAAGAACTTCATTTTCTATTTATGTTTCAAAGTAATAAATTCCTAAAAATTTTAATTTGTTTCTAAATACTCGTATCTCCATTTATAATGTTTCTAGATACATTTTAAAAAAATATATTATTCTGTAAAATAATGTAACAGCTTATGAATTTATATTAGGACAATGAAATGCAAATTTCAGTTACAAAATATTTATATATAAAAATAGGGACATTACTTAATTTTATATAAACAGAACACACTTTTTCATTTATGTAAAAAAATGTTTAGCTGGTCTTTTTTGTAAATATAATTCATGTAGAAATATAAAGATGAAATAATATTTTAATATAAACACTATAAAATGTATTATATTCTACTAATATTTTTTATTTGAAAAGAAACTATAAAATTCAAAGAAGAGACAAAACATTTATTTCGCTATATCACATTAAATTTATAGTATATATTATTATTTTTTACTTTCCTTTAATTATTTTATTTTTAATGAGATTTTCTAACATATTTTTATCTCATTGAATAATCAATTTTCAAATTTGGAAATTAGAAAAATATATAGTACTTTATTTTCTTTATCGTATGCATATCGAATTTAAAAACAACATTAATTACAAACAGTGTGTTTTATATAATGTTTATTTCCTTATTTCAATAAATAAATAAACGATATATATATATATATATATATTCATTTTTAATGTTTGTGAAAAATTTTTAAAAATTGTTTCAATTTCAGTCACATTGTTCAAAATGCAAATAAGGATATTGATTAAATTAACAATAATTAATTTACATTTTTCACACTAATTGACTTTACTTTTAAAATTATTCAATTCAGATAGGATGAATATTCAAATATTACAGTAAAATTAACAAATTTTTTCGCACAACCACAACAAACATCACATAAAATGCGTTAATGTTATTTTTGTTCCATGCATACATCATCAATATATATTATCCTTATTTTAAACAAATGATGATTAATGTATGACATATATCTGTCAAATTAACACTCATAAATATTCGTTTTAATTATACTTGTTGACAACTGGAGTAGCCTATGTCTGAATTATTACATTTTGTCAAATTTAAAAGGAAAAAATGAAATAACATTTTAAAACAAAATTTGTCTATACATTCTCGAATGTCATTTGTACATAAAATATAAATTAATTATATATTTATATATGTATCTATATATATATATATACAAATCATTGACTTTGTCTCATTTGAAAGTAAAATATTAAAAAAATATTGTTAAAGCGTCAATTTAATATTTTATAAATTATTGATTTCAATTTGCTTTTTCGTTTTGATTTGAGCTTATCTGTAAGTTATTATATATATATATATATATATATATATATATATAGAATGAAAAAGAATTAGATATAGGTGTAAGTATGTTTAAGTTTAATTATAAATATCTTTTTTTTTTCAGAGAGATGCCTTGAATTTAGAACCGAGTAATATCGCAAATTGTGTTTCTAAAGGAAAATCTGAGGTAAGTAAAAATGTTATAATATTTATTATATGAAAAAATAAAAGAATCACTACTTTTTATTTTCATATTTACAAATCAAAATTAATTTTTGTTTTAGACATAAATGATAAGAATTTTTTTACATTCGTTATGATCGCATTATAAGTTTTAAGCATAATTCATGTGTTATTGTTCATTACTATTTTTATTATAAGCAACGGATAGTTAATTAATTTTATTTCCTACGTTTTTAAATTATACTTTAGTTTTGTTAAAGTATTTTTTGAAAATAATATCTCAACATATATTGTGTATTAGATAGATAAATGAAGGTACTTTTTTGATTATTTTAAGTATGATAGAAACATATTTCGATCAGTCATTTACGAATATACTATCATTCCAGTAATCATTTAAAATAATATCTTTTTAATTATTAAGAGACTATGTTTAGACAAGTTTTATCCAAAAACGAAGGCATATTTAAATTCAAATAAAAATGATTGATGGATAAATCATTAAAACTGAAGGTAATTAATTAGATAAAATACTCCATTTTTCTTCGTAATCCAATAAAATAACTATCCATATTGTCTTAAATATAATGTTGATAATTTTTTATGCTAGTAAAAGAACTAACATTCTTAAAAAAAAAAACAATATTTATCAAGTAGATCGGAGTGTTTTTTTATAACCATATAAACATTATCCTTTGTGATTCCACATAACAGTCCTCGAGTTAGTCGTATAAACATTATCGTTGATGATTTCGCATAAGAAAAAATCACACGTCGGTAATGATACTAACTCTAATGACCTAAGTGGCTATTTAATAGTTTCATGATGACCTATTCATTCTGTGACTATCTTCTTAAAAATAAATCTAACATGAATGTGAGTTTTTTCTCAAAATGTACGTTTGTGTTTATCTATTTTGTATATATATACAAACATATATAGATAAATAGATATATGTTCCTAATTTAAAAAAAATGCTTTTATATTTTTTCATTTATTATCAACATATGTAATAATTTATGTCAACTCAACTGTAACAATTCAGTTATTGTCTATCAACAATACATCAAATTTTACTTATTTTAAAATTTATACTAGTAATTGAATTGAGTTAGTGATTTGATAAAAGAATTACCTAACATAAGCGTAAATAAAGAAAAAAAAATAAATTATTACTCACTATATGAATATAATTGACGCATATTTTTATATTTTTCAATAAATATAATTTAAACGTGTATTTTTTTAAACAATATAAAATTTTGATAAATATATTAACTGATTATAAAAACATGTTATGTTTATTTAAAGAAAAAATGAATTAAACGAAATAATAATTATGAACTTCTGCATATAAAAAGCATCATATTTATAAATATATGTGCAAATTATATTACTTTAAAAAATATATATTTTTTAAAAAAAAACAACATGAATATTTAGAAAATACAGTTATAAAATTAGTTAAGAATATACTGAAATAATGTAAATTTGTATCGCATTTATTTAAAAAGAAACTTATTTCAATTTTCGAAATGAAAATAATACTTCAAACGAGAAAAAAATGAAAGTTCCATACTTAATATGCCTTTTGTATTCATTCTCTAAAAACAATTTATAAAAATATTAC
>CM068315.1:36112817-36125317 GCA_034766995.1 Acanthacorydalis orientalis | reverse complement strand
ATTTAAATATATAAAAAAGATAATGTAAAATGAATAGTTTTAATCATATGTCTACATATTATGAACATTAACTAAAAACTTGCAGAAAATTGCAATCAAGTATAATAGACATGATGTTAGAAAATGTACATTTAAATACATTTTTTATAATTTTTGCTTTATAAAATAGAATGTACGTACTGTCATTAAAAATCATATTATCAACATCATCAATTATATGTGTATTAAATATTACTAATATATTAAACCATTACGTATTTATTATAAATTTATTATAAAAAACTATATATCGTTAATTAAAATTTAAATACTTTGAAAATAAAAATATCTGTGCTTTGGTGTCTTTTTTTAAAAAGAAATATTTCCTGTAGTCTAGAAAAAAGTGTTTATTTCCAAAGATTAAATAAATCTAGAAAGAAAAGTATCTCTAATAATTAAAGCTCATTTTGTACTTTGGAAAACGCTATTCTACAGAGAAAATTAAACGTTCAAAGATTTTTTTATAATGTTATTAACATTTTTATTACAAAATTGTTTATATATATACAGATTATATATATATATAGAGAGAGAGAGAGATAGAGAGAATAATAAACACAACTAGATATAAAGTTTCTTTTATTTATAAAAATTTAATGACTTAATATTACACAAAGTTAATTTGTTAGTATTTTGAACATCACTTCTGCTATTATAAACAAGATAAGAATAAATGACTATAATTCTTAACTGAATATAAGGAAAATATTAAACACGTCTATATTTTGAGAATCGCTGAATTTTTTATTTCAAATTGAACACAATAAAACTCCAGAGCCTTGTCATTATTTCAATATATCTCGTTTATATTATAAGGTCTTAAATATTATCACTGAAATATAAAACAAAGTCTCGCACCTCATATTTATACACACTTCGTGTGATGTGCTCTGTCTAGGTGTAGCTTTAAAGTGAATATTCCGTGATACTTGATAAGCTTTTACCCCTGAACGATCGTCGAAATAAACAGTACACAAAATAAACGATGGCCGGTAGGTATAGAAGCGTTAGTAACTTTACAGGACAACTACACAGTGCATTTCATTTGCGTCAGTGTGATATAGTCGCCTCCTGTTATCTATAATACAAATCATTACAGTCATCATTATATCTTGTGCTAGTCGCAACTCCGGTAATTGTAAATATTTTGCTGTAATAGACGGTTCGATAACGATGTTCGCAAAGTTTGTAAAAGAAGTTGGGACCGAGTAAATAGATATTAAAGAAAACCATACTACTTCACTACATTTATTTGTTTATTTATTTATGGATATCACCTATCCTTTTTAAATAATGAAAAATATATTCGATCTTTCGTAATATATTAATACGCACTTAATATTGTGTAATAAGATAAGACATGCTTTTTTAAAACATCTTATATAACATATAAACAGTTCACACAAATGGGATATTTATCTTTATTAAAAAGTATTAGCAATATTTAAAAAATACAAAGCAGTTCTTTAAGTAACCTCTTTAATATCTGATAAATAATCAACTGAAATTTTATAAAATAAAAAAGCAATATTGAAAGAAAACAAAATGAACTTAAAGAATGTACCAAAATGTAACATAAATTACATAATTTCTAACATAATATTTAAATCGAATATCAAGAGAACAATTTCATAAAATGGTGGAAAAAGCAAGAAAAACATTTGAAGAAAAAAAGATTGTGAAGACAATATAGAGGTATGGGTACGTGAAATCCTAAAAATCGATCCCAAGATCTTAAAGAACCGAGAGAAAGAATTTCAACAAAAACTCAAGAACTTGCCAAAAAAATAACAATATCATTTGAAGTCAATAACAAAAATATAAATTTTAAAGTATATTTTATAAATAAACGAATACTATATATATATATATATATATATATATATATATATATTACAAATCCATCGGAAAAAATTTAATGCTTTTTTGCTACAAATTAATTTCTAAATTTTCTTATGAAAATTTTCACTATAAATGTAATATAAAAGAGACATTTTGTGGAAGAGTTACCTCCGTCAGTCATGGAAAACTTTATTACTACACGTACTTCTCAACTTATTTACTCTGTCCCTTGTCAAAAGCTCTCAATGTATTTATTTTATTACTACTATGTAGCAAATATTTTACGACGTTGTTAAATTCACATATTTTATTTTTTTAAAATAGCAAAATACCTTATTGAACAAATTATCTTCATTTACACTATTTTCTTTATATTGTATTCTTTTTAGTTAGCAATTGAAAAATAATTCAGCTAAGCAGAAACACATATAAGCTCTCAATAATTATTTTTATTGAATTTAAATCATTGAAGCTAGTCTTACAAATATATAAAATTATATTTGTAGTTTTTTCATAACTTTAATAAACATTTTTTGTTAAGTATAACCGTATATAAACCAGGATTGCTTTAAAATAATCTATATAGTTATTTTTATTAATAATTTATGAATTATATATTTATTACAAAAATAAATTTAAGTATTATCCTATTTTCATTGTGCATTTGAAAACTTTTCAAAACAATTTATGTATCCTTTCTGTTATAATCCAACAAAATAGGGCTTTAATATTAAATGTGCTTGTTCATCCTAACAGAAATTGGAAGTGTAATATAAAGTTATTATAAAAGAAGCTCATTTTTACATTAAACGAGCATTTCATACATCATTACAGCGTGTTAAAAAATACTCTATATTCCTTCAGAATAAATTTATAAAAACACAATTTCAAAAGTTCACAGAACATATACATATTACATTGATCCTATAAAAACACCTCAATGATGTTTTTTCCGTGTTCGGCATTCGCACGTGAAACAAATATGTCAATGAAAAGTCTGAACCATTTTCCAAGAGTTGGGCAGTTATCTAAACGGCACCTCATCTAGTGAAACTGCCGACAAGTCTCACGAGCGTGGTCAGCAATGTGTGGCCTCACAATGGTAGGTCAGCAACATGATATAACAGAGCAATTTGTGGCGAACTTTACCAAGATCTTATGAAGACGTAAGGGTGGGTGTATAAATATATAGTCGACAAAGACTGGATGACTTTATTTTTACTTTTCGCACAAGATTGGACAAGAAAAACAAGTTTATAGTTGCTAGAAGACATTTTAAGATACGATATTTATAAAAAAAGCTTAAAACCAATGGCATATAATATATATATATATATATATATATATATATATATATATATATATATATATCCGCAATATATAACTACACAAATATTAAGCTAACACAACTTGAAACATTATAAAGTCTGGCTAAAGTTAAATTTAAATAAACCTTATTATTAATCATTATAAATTATTTGCTTTTCAACACCTTTAAAAATTAATTTCTACTAGAACTTCAATTTTTCCAGAAAATAATATTTTTTCCATTTTAAAAATAAAATGTTCTATAAGAAAATAAACAATTACAGAAACTAAAAAGGAATATATTTATAATCAATTTCTACTAGTAACCAAAAATTGATTCATCATTTCTACATATACCTAAATACCTAATAAAATAAGTAAGATAATTTTTTTTACTTATAAATGAAAAGTAAAAATAAATACATTTTTTAACATAATATTACAATTGCTATTTTAATTTTATCACAAAAATGAATTTAAATCAGCAAATTGATTAAAAAAAAAATAGGAAAACAGCAATCTCATCGCATTACAATACTAGGTGGTAACTGTCAAATGAAATATCAAAACTATTATATTTATTATTACTAAAACAAGTACTTGACAGTATAATCTTAGAATTAGAATCATATACATATTATGATTAATAAAAAACGTATTAACTTTGTAGAGATACAGGATGTATAATCAATAAAATATTTTGTAAAAATTAACAAAAATATACCTAGAATATCTTTAGAACCATAAAAACAAGTCAAAAAATATATAATAAATAATTTTATTTATATAAATATACGATTAAAACAAAAAAAAATGTTATTCCAAAAATAAATTATTTTAATTATTTGCCTACAATTCAATGCACATTCCATACGTATTTACTTGTAACACATTTATTTTCCCAATGAAAAATAACATTATTAATTTTTTTGTTCCGAGTTCTAAAATTACAATAAAAAAGCATGATTAATTGATAAAACATGTCCAATTGATTTCTAAAACTAATAATTTTCATTTTAAAAAATATTTAATACATTACTAAATACAATTAAAAGTGTTTTAAATAAAAAATAAAAACTCCTTTCTAATCATTTCTTCCAAATACTGTATTAAATATATTTGTATATTATATGTGTATTAATGATGGTGAAAAGTACAGAATTGCATGTGATATAAAGAATATATATTATTAGTATTTATTTTACTATATAATATATATATATATATATATATTCATTTTATTATACATTATTAATAATATCGTTAACTTGATCATTTGATTGCCATGATTCGAGATAATATTTTGTAATATAAAAACGATAAATGTAAGATAAGATTTTAAATATACCATCCATATAACAAAAAAGGCATTAGTGAAAGCAAAACTGACAGATTCGTATCCATTCCAATATACATTCAGTGTGAAAATCTTGATATTTATTGTAAATCGATAGAAATATTCTCAGCTAGTCCGACCACATAAAACGAATGAGTTGTCCGAAAGTCGATATATACATACATTGGCGTACGTATTTTATCGAACATGTCAATCGAGATTGATCTGTCGGCAACTGTTCCACAACAGAGCTCGTAAGTCGGCGTCGAAACCGAGAATGAATTTCCAACCACCGGACATGGTAATCCAAGGGATTTGCGCGCCGTCGGCTTCCGGCATTATATACAGCTCTAGTGACATGTGGGGAAGTAGCCTTATAGAGAGCTGGAGTGCTTGTTCCAGACATTGATAGCGAATTGTTGACTTTCGATTTCTATCAATTTGATCATACATTTTTTATTATCATACGAAATGATACTCATAGTATAATCGATATTTTTTTATATTTAGTTTGATAACTGTTAAAAGATTCAATTAAAATGCACATGTATCTAAAAATAATTCTAATGAAATAAAAAAATAACGTTCTAAAAAAATATCGAAATCAATATTTATTGAGTTCACCAACTTTTAATATAATTATGTTCATTATTTTCTAAATGGCACAACTTATTTCATTTACTATTTATTGTATGAATATAATATTGCAGTGAATACAATTTAATTGAATATATATTTTTTTTTCATTAAGTTATCTATCATTAAAAAATAATTTATATATTTTTCTTCTCTTATAATTATTATTATTAATTTTATTAATACGAAATTAGTTTTCATGTCTTAAACAAAATTTTAAATTATGTATAATATTAGAAAATAGTATATTTTATATAACTTTAAAATTTTATAAAAAGTTAATGGAATGTTGTTATTAAAAACTTACAAGTAAGTAATCATACAGTTATAATATCTCATAAACTGTCAAATATAAGTTTTCATTCTAATCAATTGCTGGGAAAGAATGGAATTACCTTAATATATATTTAAACTTTTAAATAATCTAAACATTATATACTTTATACATTTTAATAAAACTAATATTATTTATAGTTCGAGTTTATTTCCAATGATCAAATTTAATAGATTTTATTCATTATAACAAATATTTTTTCCGTAAAAATTTGTTTGAATCTACTTTCATCAAATATTGTTGAGGAAGTAATTTTAGTTTTTAAAAATATTTAAAAAGGTAACTTATTGAATAAAAATATGAATTCTGATCAAATGAACATCTAATATATGTGTTTAAGGAGTTATAATCTTAAATGCAAAGACGAATAATAATAATCTTCCGTTTTGGAATAATTAAAAAAACTAGCCAAAAAATCTAAAATGAATACAACTTGATAGACAATAAGTAGTCACAGAAAAGGAAATAAATTATATGAACAAACTATGAAATAATGACATGTGCTAATAAAAAGTAATTATTTCAATTTACGACAGTTTACTTTTTCACATTTTTAAGTAAATATAAAACATAATTTTTTTTTAATTACAGCATTTTGATTGTCGCAATCATGTTCGAGTTATTCAACCGATGGGAGACGGCGATCGTCTTTATCTTTGTGGTACAAATGCTCATAATCCCAAAGACTGGGTTGTATACGTAAGTACATTTTTTTATATACATATATTTAATTACTTTAATATGTATTGTTTGTATTCAATTTATAGTCAAATTTAACACACCTTCCGCGTCATGAATATGTACCAGGAGTTGGAATGGGAATAGCAAAATGTCCGTATGATCCAGCAGACAATTCAACAGCCGTATGGGTTGAACAGGGAAATCCAGGTGATCTACCAGGCTTGTATTCTGGTACCAATGCGGAATTTACCAAAGCAGACACTGTAATATTCCGCACTGATCTTCACAATCTTACAACGGGTAGACGTGAATATAGTTTTAAACGAACTTTGAAGTATGATTCAAAATGGTTGGATAGTAAGTAGAAGACTTATATTCAAATATACTATTAATAAATTTTATTATTAACAAATATTTAATTTTGTCTAAGATATACATATATAAAATATTTATTATCAAATTATATATATATATATATATATATATATATATATATATATATATATATTCATTTTTTCTTAACATTCTTTGCCATTATTGATGTTTTTTGAATTTTTTGAATTTTTTGAATTTTTTGAATCTATGATTTCAAAATTTCTTTAATCACGTTATCCCCTTTTTTCAATAAACAATAATTCTAATTGATCATTATATATTCTTATTATCTAAATGTTTTTACATTTAACAACTTTAACATTCAATATACATTTTTGCTTCTTTCTGGGTTTTTTCACACGATCGACCTCTTTTATCTGAAATTCACCATAATCATGTTTATCGAATCTGATTCGTAATAATAAACATTATCTCCTGTGACACATTACTAATAACACATATTTGACTGCAACACTGCAAAATCGTTAAATCTAAAAAGGATTTTTGTCTCTCAAAATCAAAAAATCCGTTTATTTTAATCAACTTTTTTGAAAAATAACATAAAAATATATTGTTAAAAGAAAAACAAAAAGTACATAATGTTATTATGATACTTATTAACATATATATATATATATATATATATATATATATATATATATATATATATATGAAATCTCATTTTACATAAAAAAGTATATCTTCATAACGAATAAATTGCATTTCAGAGCCGAATTTTGTGGGTTCATTTGATATAGAGCAATACGTATTCTTTTTTTTCCGCGAAACAGCTGTAGAATATATTAATTGCGGTAAAAGTGTTTATTCAAGAGTAGCACGTGTATGTAAAAAAGACACAGGTGGCAAAAATATTCTCAGCCAAAATTGGGCTACTTATCTGAAAGCGAGGCTGAATTGTTCTATTCCTGGGGAATTTCCATTTTACTTCAATGAAATTCGTAAGTACCGTATACTTTTTTAATAAAAACTTCAATTATTTGTGTTTATATAAAAAAGTAATATAGTTTTGTATAAGATATATAAAGTCACTTTTATTTAACCAGAATATTATATAACTTTATTAATAAATCGACAATAAAATGTGAATTAAATTTAATTATATATGTATCAGTCTTAATTGAAATATTCTTTAAAAAAATATGTAGAATAATCTCATCAGTTTTAAAGATTAAAGTTTTTCTTCTCGAATGTCCTAATATATTTCATAATTTAAAAGCAATTTTAATATTATATTTATATTATTTTAACAAAAGACTATTTTTTTTATAAATATATATAATTTAATTATATACATTTTAATTAAAAATATGCATTTGTAATAAAAATATTAGATTAAAAGATATAACTGTACTTTGTTCACAGAAAGTATTTACAAAGTTCCTGGCGACAATAATAAATTTTATGGTACATTTACAACATCGACAAATGGTCTTATGGGATCTGCAATTTGTTTATTCACAATTGATGATATTCAAGAAGTATTTTCCGGAAAATTTAAGGAACAAGCTTCATCCAGCTCAGCCTGGCTTCCTGTTTTAAGTAATAAAGTTCCTGAACCTCGTCCAGGCACATGTGTAAATGATACAGAAACATTACCAGATACAGTATTGAATTTTATACGGTCACATCCTCTTATGGATGCAGCTGTTCCGCATGAAAATGGAAGACCAGTATTTTTTAAAAGAGATGTTATATTTACAAAACTTGTAGTTGATAAACTAACAATTGATACAATTGGTTCTGAATTGGAATATACTGTTTATTATGCAGGAACAAGTAAAGAATCTGCTCTATTATATTATTTTTTTTTAATTAATTACTTTCAATTTTATTTATAGATGATGGAAGAATACATAAAGTTATTCAATGGTATGATGACAACAGTGATTCTCATTCAGTCTTACTTGATGTATTTGATGTAACACTTAATGAACCAATTCAAATAATGGAAATCTCTAATGAACATAAATCTCTATATGTTGCTTCTGATCATAGGATAAAGCAAGTAGATCTAGTAATGTGCAATCGTCGGTATGATAGTTGCTTACGATGTGTACATGATCCCTATTGTGGTTGGGATAAAGACACAAATTCTTGCAAACCTTATGTACCGGGGTGTGTATTCTAAATGTAATAAATTAGTGCGAAAAAAATTAATTAACGTCAATTTCATAGGTTGTTGCAAGATGTATCGAACAGCACAGCTGACATTTGTGATAGCAGTGTTGTTAAGAAAAAAATGATTGTTACTTGGGGACAAAGCTTACATCTTGGTTGTTTCTTAAAACTGCCATCGGTTTTATCATCACAGACAGTAACGTGGTACCATTATTCAAAAGAAAAAGGGAGATATAAAATTGTATTTAGGTATATTTATTACTTAAAAAACATTTTAAATTTGTATTAGTAAGATTAAATTTTATATAAACATTATTTAATGCTAAAATATCGATAATAATTACATTAATTTTATTAAACAATAAAAAAAATATCGACATAAAAATTCATATTTAGTAATTATTTTAATAATCTTTGTGTATAAATTTATGTTATTAAATTTTAGACCTGACAAATATATTGAAACTTCAGAACACGGATTAGTAATTATTTCGGTAACAGAAGTAGATGCAGGAAGATATGATTGTTGGATGGGAGGATCACTTTTATGTTCATTTAATGTCACAGTAGATGCACACAGATGTACAGCACCTTCAAAAAGTAATGATTATCAAAAAATATATTCAGATTGGTGTCATGAATTTGAAAAATATAAATCTGCTATGAAATCTTGGGAAAGGAAACAAACTGTAAGTTACAAATATTAATCATAAATAATATGAATATAACAAGTTTCAAGAACTAGTAAATATGATATTTTTTTGATAAAAAACATAATAGACGTGTATGTTACATGTGAACGTTATTTTTAATTTAAGATTGAATTTATGTGTTTAAAAATGCATTATTTATATTATATCATATTACTGTGTCACTTTTTTTAGCAATGTTCAACACATCGAAACATGACTTCACAAAATAATCATCCAAATGAAATTTACCATCCACTAGTGTGATAATTTAAGTAATAAATTAATAATGTTCTTCAAGTGTAACTATTTCGCGACAAAAAAGGAATAAAATAAATAAATTTAATAAATTCAAAAAAAAAATGAACTGGAGTAATAGAAGGTAACGTCAAATAAAACCAAATTAAATAATATACGACAAAAAAGACACTTATATTTTTTAAATACCGATCAAGAAAATTTATTTCAATAATTGCATTTCTATTGTTTTAAATTTAATATTTATTAATAATTTTATGGCTTTTATTTATGTTCATTGTTTAAAAAAGTATTTATAAAAAAAACATGTAAAAATGGCATGCAAAAGTTTCAAAATTAAATTTTTAATTTTTACTAACAAAATAACATAAACTAATATAAAGTCTTAGACACTTAATGAGTGTTGTCTGATTGAAATTTGAAAATAAACTTATTACTTGTGCATAAACTACAAGTTAATTGATAGAATGTGAAGAAAATAAAATAAGTGAAGTGAGTTGATACACACAATTAACGCATAATAAAAGTGGAAAAAACACATTTCAAGATATCGTATTTAAAACATTCTTCATATTGAAGTATTAAAAAGAAGGAAAAAAACTTTAAAGGTTTGTACAGTAGACACAGATATATTCATAACATTAAATACAAAAATATTAATGTTTTATTTAAAAACTTTCACATAAAATTATGTTCTCAGCAATATTAAGAAACAATATTAATATTTTTATATTCACTTCAACCAACTATTTTTAAATATATGAAATCGTTATTATATTCTTAAAATGATTTTAAGTATAATAATATGTATATGTTCAGTACTGATTAAAAAATATATCAGAATAACAATGTTCACAATATTAGAAGTAGATATAAACGTAATAAAAATGCTTTTTTACTATAAAAATAACTTGGTTACATAAAAAATTCCAGTAAATTGTATAGGCAAGTATTATAAATAAAGTTACATGGTTGAAGTTTTTGTAAATATTTTTTCCATGTATTTTTTCTGACATTCAGAAAATATTAATATACTTTCAATTATGAAAAGTGTATTACAAGTATTTTAATTTTAGATCTGTGATATTTGTGTTGTAAATAGTGTAAATAAGTAAAAAGTAAATAAAATGCTGTTCATAGATACAACATATTTTTATTATTCCATTCGACGACCTACATATTATATAAATAATAGGGGGCTTCGCTTCTACTCCCTGCGATCACCAACCTCTGGTTCGCTACGCTTGCTCGCTTGTCATTATTGCAAACAGATTGCAACGTAGCTATTTTAAATATGAGATAAACATATTTAGGTACCATCAAACCTCGACATCATAAATAAATAAGCAACATCATCGAAAATTTTTGGTAGATAATTTTTATTATATATATATATATATATATATATATATATATATATATATATATATATATCAATCTACTTTATAATAAATAATGTTTTATTTTTAAAATTAATAATGCAAATTCGTTAAGTTTTAGATCGTATATTCAACAAACTAAAATATTAATACATCATAAAACCCGATAAGGTTACGTGATACTGGCGTGTTTCAATAACTTTATTTATTCTAGTATATTCATAACCGATAGGATTTTGGTTTCTATAAACTTCAAACAGCTTTTATAGGTGTGAAATATAAGTGAGCATTCATTTACATGTATCCAAATTACATACATGAATATAGATAAAAACATAATATATTATTTGGTACATACACTATTCCGTTGATGTATGACGAGATAATGAGTATTTTTTTCTATATATTAAGGTCCTACAATAATGAATACCAAACAAATGGCATTTTTTTGTATCTATTGTATGAATTTAAATTCAATTCTAAAGCATGCATTCCGCATTCTCAAGTATAGCATTTGAAAACAGTCATTGAGTAAATATCCAACGGTCTAAATACGGATTAGAAAAAAAGTGCTCGAAAGATGAGAATTTGGAAGATACTCTTGAATATTTAAACCACCAAGCATTGGCTAAGAGGAGTTAAAAGCTGTCATCGAATCTAAATTGAATCTTACAAACAATATACATATAAACAATACGTTGTTTCTCTTATGTAATTAAACTAGTAAACACAGTGATCAAAGTTGATTTTTACGTTTTACATTTGCTACGACTTTTAGTAAAAATAAAATTTAACCATATTTTTACATATAATTTTCATAATTATTACTAATAATGTGTTAAATATTTCTGTAATATATTTATAATAAATAATACTTGTTTTCAATAACGAAACATTTGAGTAATCAAAATATCATTTTATATTGTAACATTTTTAAATTTTCTTTGACATACCAAGGGGCGCTGCCATCTATCGCTACGCTCACCGACACGCCGAGGGGCTTCCCCTCCGCTCATTCTTCCTTAACAAGTAACAGAAATTAACAAATTATACGAACAAATACTCTGTATAAAATGTAAGTAGTAAAATTTTTATTGGAAAAGTTTGTAAAAATTAACAACAAAATGCAATGTTAAAATGTGTAACATTTTTTTTACTCTAAAGCTTCAGTGACTACAATATTTTGAGTAAATTTCTTATCAGTTTTACACTGAAATAATACACCTTCTTTCGTTGTACACCGTGACAAAGCTACATACATGTGACTGATGTTAACCAATCAGAATATAGATCATGCGTTATCCATCAACCAATCATTGATGATCGGAAATGGACATGTTTAACGTGCTGCTTATAAAGTGTAGTGGGGGGAGAGACGTCACGAGGTGTTCTTCATGAAAAAAAATTTGTCATATGGAAATTTTACGTGGGAATTATTTTTTATATATAGAAAGATATTATGAACAAGTAGACAAGACTTCAAA
>CM068315.1:36102817-36110317 GCA_034766995.1 Acanthacorydalis orientalis | reverse complement strand
TTTCTGTAAATAAAATTTAAAAAATATTTTCCATTCAAAAGTATGTTAATTTTTTTAAAATCTGCAAACAAAAAATTTTTAGGTGTTCATACTGTAATAAAGGTTTCAGTTTGCGTAGTTTGCTAACAGTACATATAATAGGACATCATACTCCAGTTAAACCATACATTTGTGAAGAATGTGGAAAGGGATTTGTTACAAAGGCTGGACTTAACATTCATTTAAGAAAACACCAATCAAATCAAAAAGATGATTTTCCTTGTGCAGAATGTGGAAAAGTGTAAGAAATTAAAAGTATTTTTATCAGTTAGTCTATAATTATTGTTTGTGACATTTCCTTATTTATAGACTTCATACTCGAGGAGGATTAACTGCTCATATGAATGTTCATCGATTAGGTCGAAGATTTATGTGTGATGTTTGTGGAAAAACATTTACTCAAAAAGTGAATATGCAACAACATGTTAAGCAGCATACTGGTGAAAGACCTTTTGAATGTGATCAGTGTGGTAAAAAGTAAGTTAATAACTTTTGTTAATCTCTTGAGATACTATGTATACAGTTCTGTACAAAAAAATAACATCACATTTAATATTTTACAAAACTTATAAAGTACTACTTAATTTGTTGTATTCTAATGACATGAAGTGCCAAATGTTTGTTTATGATTCATTGATAAGATAATCATAGAAATTTCTTAAAATTACACTTCAAATAAACGAAAATTCCCATTTAGTGATGAATATCAACATTTTAGTGTGTAAAATAATATCACCATTTCATTTTTTAGAGAGTTCTTAGTGATAGGTTGTAAAAATTTTTTTTGAATTATTACAATTAAAGGTAAGATAATTACATCATTTGCAATTAGTAGTTTATTAATTTAAACCTTTCAAATGGGTTCATAGTTCAAATAGGTCACACTAAGTATTGTAGCAAACAGTAAAATTTACTGATAACAAATTTAATTTCGGAGGATAAAACCTATAAATTTATTATAGAAGTAATTGGGTGTTTGAACAAAATGATAATAAATTCTAAAAACTGGGTTGAGATAAAACAGGAGGAAAAAATAAATTGATAATGAGGGATGAAAACAGTATAGTTAGGTTAACAAAGAAAAACCCATTTATCACATCAACAAAAGTTAAGCAAGAGCTAAATTTACAAGTAGATACCTCTACTATAAGAAGAAGACATATCAAATCACTTTGATTGGCAAAAGTCCTAGAAAAGTATGATTATGGAGCAAAGAACATTTAGCAAATCAAATAAAATTTGCTAAAGAACAGGTAGATTGGCCCCTTACCAAATTCCAAAATATTCTTTGGACAGACGAGTCCAAAATTGTCGTATTTGGAACTCCTGACCATAGGATGTTTGTTCGCAGCTCAATGAATGAAGAGTTTAGACCAAAGTATGCATTTAAAACAAACATGGCAATGTGAAAATTATGGTATGGGGATTTTTTCCTATAATGGCATAGGTCCAATTTTTTGAATTAAACCGATCATAAATACTGAAGTTTATGTTGATATAATGCAAAAAGTAATGTTGTGTTATGCCGAATGTAATATGCCACTCAAATGGGTTTTGTATTAAGACAATGACCCAAAATATACTAGCAAATTGGCTAAAAATTTTTTTCAAGAAGTAAGATTCAGGTTATGGAATGGCCAGCTCAGTCTCCAGGTCAAGAAAAGCCTAAAAATGCAATGTAGTTGTGGCACACTATGCAATCTGCATGGGAAGCTATTCCATTTCAGTGATGGTAAACATTAGTCGACTCCATGTCATGATGTTGTGCTGCTGTTCTTAAAAGTAAAAGCTACAAAACAAAATACTGAATTAGGCTTTTGTATTTCTTTTTAATTTATTTTGAAAAAAAATTGATTTTATGGAACTATTTAGTAAAGATTTGAATTTTTTCATTGGTACTATTATTTTGCACAGTTGAAATACTGACTTCTTTTCTTTAATTACATACTGTATCTTTGTTTTTAGTTTGAATGAAAAAAAATATGGAGTTTTATAATTGCTATTTCATTACTTTCTGTATTAAAAAAAATTCAATTTATTACGTTAGTTTATTTTATTCATTTTTGAAAATTTCTATATTAAAAGCTGTTAGTACTATTGATTGCACAGTACTGTATATCTATATGTACATGTAGAGAGAAAGAGAGATAGATGTATGTATATGTAAATTGATACATCAATATTAATAAAAAAAATTATAGATTTGCAGAAAAATCTCACCTCACCCGTCATAATAGTTTTCATTCAAATGTTCGTCCATTCAAATGTCCTGTTTGCAATAAAATGTATAAAACAGAACGCTGTCTTAAAGTTCATTCATTAGTACATGCAGAATCAAGACCTCATGTATGTGAATATTGTAACAAAGGTTTTTTAAGCACAACTAAGTTAAAGGTAAAGTTATTTATTTATTAAAATTATATATGAGCATTATAATTTTGATCATGTTTTTATATTTATAGCAACATCATAATATTCATACCGGTGAAAGACCCTTTAAATGCAAATATTGTGAACGTACTTTTACAAATTATCCTAATTGGTTAAAACATACTAGAAGAAGACACAAAGTTGATCATAAAACTGGATTGGGTCTTCAGCCAAAACAAGAAAAAGACAATTCAATCACTCCATCCATTAATGAAGATATTAATGCAGTTAATGAAATCATTTCTCAACCACTTGTGGATGATCAGTTAGTTTTTTCAGAACAAATAATGATTGATTATTCAAAACTGACCGAGAATGGTTTACTTACAAATACGTTACCAGTTCTAGAAGATTCTAAATTAAATTTACATTCCCAGATGATACTAGAAGATTCTAAAATTAACTTACATTCACAGATGATTCCTCAGCAATCGTTAGATATAATATCAGGTAAGTGTTTTATAATATAATATGTACAGTATTAAGTAGTTACCAATACATATTTATTACAATTTAAAAATTTCAACCATCTGTGTTCCTTTAAAAATCAGATTGCATTCGTTACTTATTATTTTAAGGTGCGAATTTTCCTACCATGAATGGTGTAAGTCTTTTACTGCCATACCAACAACATACAAATTTTTTTGAACCTCACCCTGCACATCAAAACCAATTTGTAATACAACCCTCACACATTCAGGAAGAACCTCATCCTGCACATCAACAACAACATCAAATTATATATCAAGAGCATGTTCATTTATTGCATGCTCAACATTTGTTACAAATGTGATAAAAAAAATAAGATCTCATTACATATCAGAGTAATGACTAATTTAAATTATTTTGTGTCTGTGTGTATCACATCATAATTTATATGTATGAAGGTATGTGTATTGTGTTTATCCTATGTGTATATATGTATACACAAATATATATCATTGGTCATATTGTGCATGTATATTTTTATATATGTACTATTTTACAACTATGCCATACACACATTACATCACAAATATGTTAAAATGATTTATTGTCTAACTATTATGAAAACACTAGTTTGACTAAAAGTGCTGAATTTACTAATAGAATAAAGAATACTAATTTAACTAAAATCAACATTAAGTAAATAGAAATTTCTTTCCCTCTAAATAATTAATATAAAATTGAATTCAACCCATTTTTTTATTTATTAATCTAGGTAGATTAATAAATAAAACATATTTCAAAATGCAATATATATATATATATATATATATATATATATATATATATATATATATATATATATATATACATACATACATACACACACACACACACACACACACACACACACACACACACACATACATATGCATATTTATATATGCTTTATAAAACACATACCTTTATATTCAAATTGTCTATATTCATAACTAATTGAATCATATATTTATATTGATTTAAAGTAGAATTTATAAGTTAGATATAAGAATTCAATAACTTTGATATCAATACAAAAATATTTTTTTTAAATCAAAAATAGTCATTGTATGAAAATGATTCTATTTTTATTATATGGAATTTTCTATTAAAACAATATTATATTTTCAAATATGCAAACATATCAATGAAAAAATATCCTATGCAGAACTATTAGTAATGACTGAAAGGGCATTTATTATAAATGTACTTTTAATGACTGATTAAACGACTAAGTTTTTAGCACTAAATTATTTTTTTGATTAAAATTCAATTGTATTAAACAAGCTAGTTTACAATAGACAAGATTTTATATTATTCTAATGTATCTTAAAAAATAAATTATATAAAAACGTATGTAGTATACTTTCTTAAATTTTAAAATTTATTTTAAATATGCTCAATTATACTGAATAATATAAATTCAAAATCATATTTTGGAAAAATAATTTAAAAATTCAATAAAACCCAGGTTACTAAATATACTAATTAATGACAATGAAGTCTTGTCTACAATGTTTAACCAGTCAACAGACTGTTTTTGTTTAAAAAAAAAATGTATTTATTTAAGAAAAAATATTTTTAATTATGATTTAAATAATTTTTGATTTAAATATAAAATGTTTGTTACCTACATTTTTGTTTTGAGAAAAGTTCAAATGCTTTCAGGTATGTGTGATTTTATAGTTTGTGTACAATTTCAATTAATATTTAAATAAAGACGGACTTATAAAATGTACTAATATATATATTGTACATGTGAGTGAAGTCCAAAGGAATTGTTAGAATTAAGCAGTTAAAGTAACAGTATTTTTTTAATAATAATTGTAAGGCAATATTTTTGTAAACTTATTTGTATCAAATATTAGTAATAATCAAGAGTATATTTTATATACCAATTCCTCATTGAGAGGTTTTTTTATAAAATTGTTTTTATACAAAAGTGCATGTATCTTACAAGAAAGTAAATATAGTACATAAAAGTGGAAGAAATTCAGTTAAAATTATTATTAGATAAACTTATCAGTTAAACCTTACATAGACATATTTACAGCTAAATCATTACATAAAAACAAACATGTATATTCATTTATTTAAATCGATTTATTATACAAATACATTTCTTTTAAATATTAACTATAACTAAATAATTATATTCACATTAATTTGTTTATTGCACATATCACAAAGATCACCAATATTTTGTGCAGTATATCGTCTACATCTTTCACATATATTAAGTTCACTTTTTCTAATATTTATTTCAAAGTCTTCCATTTCTGATAATGTATTATCATTTATTAATTGGACTTCTGATACTTGCAAAATTTCTACTAATTGTGAATCTAATGAATATTCAGTTTGTTGAAATAACTAAAAACAAGACAATTTAAAAATATTTCTTTTAAGAATACAAATATTTCTTCACCTTTAAAAACTGGTAACTATTTCCATTTGCTTTGATAATAACACTAAATGTGTTTACATTTGCATCTCTAATATTTTTATATAACTGATGTTTCAAATTAAGTACTAAATCCATTGAAGATTCAATTTCAGGTTGGTGCCATTTATTATTAACACTTTCTTTTGTATGAAAAATTAATTCTTTATTCTTATTGCATGGGTTATACATTTGTACTTCTTCTGCTAAATGTGGTACTATTGGAGCAACTGAACGATTTAATACCTATTAAATCAATGTAGATTTTAATAGTTATATTACTACTTCCTTAGTTTTCCATTTAAAATAACTTAAAATATTCATTTTATATAAACTCCAAAAATTATGCATTTAAATGATTATAGATAATTTTAACAATCAACTTATTAATACAATCGGTGTTAATAAAAGTTTTTGTCAAACCTGTAAAATTTGATAGATCACAAATTGAGCAGCTTTTCGTTTAGAACTATTAACAGGTTCACAATAAAGACGATTTTTTATTATATGGCAATAAAAACCAGAAACTGAATTAGAAATAAAATTAATTATTAATCGACACAGTTTGTTCAATTGATAGTTATCATACATGTCGGAAACCTGCAAGAAAAGATTAATTTCAATAATTATAAAACTAATGATAAATAATAACTTAGTGATATTTAAGTACAAGAAAAATAACATTTCCAGCAATAGTACCAATATATATCCTCTTACAAACCTCTTGATTATAATTCCATAACAAATGTAATAAATAACCATCAATAATATGGAAATCTAATTTATCTTCACATTGTGTTTGCAATTCGAAATCATTTAAATTTGCTAATAAAAATCGCATTGTGTTACGAATCTTGTGAATTTCATCCACAGTATTTTTTAATACATTTTGACTTACTGTTATTTTTGAATCCAACATATTGTGTGAGGCAACCCACCATCTAAACAGATTACATTATTTTCAATTTCAATTTTGACTAAATAAACTATACATTATATATATATATATATATACACATACCGTAACACATCAATTCCACAAGAAGATTTTATTACTTCCCCAGAAATTATTTTGTTGGGATCAATAACATTTCCAATAGATTTAGACATTTTTCGACCTTTTTCATCTACAGCAAAACCATGGATAAATAAATTTTTATAAGGTGAAGATCCTCTCAATGCAACAGATGTTAATAACGATGATTGAAACCATCCTGTTAATTGATCAATGCCTTCCAAGTATAAATCTGCAATTTTATTGTTTTCCAATACATTTGACCAAGATATACCACTATCAAACCAAATGTCGAAAATATCCTAAATAAAATAATGATAAAGAATACAATTATTTTTAATGATTTATGTATTTATTACATACTTTTCCTAACTCAACATTATCAATACTTATGTTAAGTGTGTTTAATATTTTTTGTGGTAATAATTCATTTATAGGTAAACTCCACCAACAATCTGAACCATAAGAAGTAATTAGATCGCATATATGATCTACTAATTGTCTAAAATAGAAATTTAAAAAAAGAATTTCAAATAAATTTAACTATATACATAATTAATAAATAAACAAACATACTGTGTTAATATGTGTTTTCCTGTTGTTTTTTCATAAATTACTGGAATCGGTACACCCCACACTCGTTGCCTTGAAATACACCAATATGGACGATTATTTATCATCTCAATTAAAGTTCTTATACTAATATTATTATTTTTTGGTAACACAGCTACATTTTCAAGTTGTTGCTAAAAAAATACTTTTTTGCATGTGCGTGTTTGATATATATATATATGTATTATGATCATCACTTTATATAAATATTAAAAAACAAATTAAAAATATAAAAGAAGTCTAACAATTGCCTCCTCCTTCAACATATTTGTATTTATAAACCATTGCTGACTAGCTTTTAAAATTACTGGTTTCTTAGTTCTCCAATCATATGGATAAGAATGAATATACATATGTTTATGTAATATTTTATTTTCTATTAATTTTATAACTGCATTATTTCCTTCTGATAAAACAGGTAAACCTTTCAAATCATTTCCAGCATCTTTTGTGTAACATCCATTGTCATCTACTATACATTTCTAAAAATAAAAAA
>CM068315.1:36092817-36097817 GCA_034766995.1 Acanthacorydalis orientalis | reverse complement strand
ACTGTAACTACTTCAAATAAATCGACATAAGTTTTCAGTACAATATTTGTTATCGTTTTATAAATTTTAATTAGCTGTTGTTAAATATATTTATAAAATTAGAATTGTTTTTTTAGATTAGTTAAAAAAGAATAGTAATTGATAATAATAAAAGTAAGTTACATAACTGACTTCTGACAAGTAAGTTTTTTAAGGAATTGAAATTTAACACTTTGTAAAGTGAGTTACATACCTCCAACATTTTAAATTTAAATCTTAGTATCAGTTATTTAATATCTGAATTAAATGAAATCATCTTATATAAAAATATAAGTACATTTTAAATAATATTGATAATCATAGAATGCAGCTTTTAATATAAAATTAAAATGAATGCTGTCAATATCTTCAGATTTTGAGTTGTTGCAATGAACTATAAGAACATTCATTTTATAAAGTGTTAAATGGTTTGTTAATAGGTATTTAAATAAACATAGTTTGAAGTCAGCTTCAAGCAAATATCAATAATATTGTCTACTTGCTAGTTGTAAATTTTTTCTAGTATTGTATTATTTTTTAAAAAATGTTATTGTATTATCTTAAAAAAGTTTCATTTGATTATATATATATATGTAGGTATGTATATGTTTTATTAATTGATATTTTAAAGTATCTTTTAAAGATATGAGTCTTTTATGTTGTATTCATTTAAATGAAATGTATTTATTAAAGAAATCATTAATAATTATGAATATTCTGTTAATATCAACTGTTAATGATAATAATTAAATGTGTTTACAGTTGTCAAATTCTTATAGTGTTGTAATACAGTAGCTGTTGCCATTGTACCTGCTTAATAAAATTAATATGTTTTAAAATAAATTTTGTTTCATTGCTTGTATATCTTCTGATTTATTGCTAACAATTAGTTTGAAAAGTGGCTAAGGAAATCGTAATTTGTGGTTAAAATTAAATTCTATTGAGCAAATGATTTATATGCTCTATAGAAATTATCAGATTTAATTTATTGTTCTAATTTAATATACTGAATAGTTTTGAACTAATCAAGGGTACAGCAATAGAAGTAAATTACTAATAGACTATTTAAAATTGTGCTATTTATTATTAATATGTATGAAGTAGAAATTTAGTTGTTAATTATAAGTAATTTTAAATTTTTACATATATATGTGATCTATCAATAATATGAAGGAACGGTGATTAAAGGTTTAAAAATTTGCTATTTAAAAAAAATGTTAAACATTCCAGTTCACTAGTGATTACACTATTACCCAGTAGATGTCAGCAAGTCTGATAAACAAATGTACATTGCAGTTACTGTCGAGATTGACATTGTCAGTGTGTAGAGGTTTCATACGTTTGTGTGATGTTTGTTTATGTATTTTCATACTATTCTTTCAGAAATGTGCTTCATGACAGTTCTGGCTTCTAGATACCCTTTGAAGTCTTTTAAACCAGATATGTTGTCATTATAGTGTCGTACAGCCGTGTTGTACAGTGTGCGGCCATATTTTTATGTTACGAGTGTACACAGCTGAGCTTGTTCTGCCGGTCTCGTGTTTATACTGTGGTGAATTTGCCGGGACTGAGACACGCCCCACCTTACCTAGTTGCCTGTCTTGCAGCACCAGCACGGGGTTGCATTTTAAACTTTATTGCATAATTTATATAGTCTAGTTATTATTACATAGGGAATATGATTATGACAGAATCGAACTAATGTTAGTGGTTGATAGACCGTTTGTGCAGTGTAGTGACAGTGTGATGAACATATTTTGTGTTTGAGGTGAATTTTGGTTAATCGTGCTTTTTATGTGTTTCTCTACGTTTAGTGTTGAATAAAATATTGTCTAACGATTTTAACCATGGCAGATGATGAAGTATTATTTGATGATGTTTACGAACTATGCGAAATTATTGGAAAGTAAGTAAATGTTCATTTGTGGCGAGGGTGTGTTTGACACAATAAGATTATACACGTGCTACTATATCAATCGTTTAATCCATGTATACAATGATTGTTAATTTTTTTTATAGTTGCCCTTGAATAGTAGATTATATTTCTAATTCAGTTTCAATATATGGTTTTTTCTTTATTTTATTTTTTCAGTAAAACTGCAATACTAATATATATATATATATATATATATATATATATATATATATATATATATATATATATATATATTTAAAAAAACTTAGAAGTTTGCAATTATTTACAATATATTTATGTACATTTGGAAATAAATATTACAAAACATACGTTTTTTTTAGTTTATTAAAGTCACTTAAAGATTTCAGAAATCGAAATCTATTCAGTGTTAGTAAATTTGCATTATAAATAAACGTATTCTAGGTTACAAATTGGTATTTGAAGTAATGACAATCGTTTATAATCTAATGTGTTATGTCATGGGTTTCGATTCTACTTATATAATTTTACAATATAATATTAGTTACTATACTAGTTTTGTAACTTTCTCATTATACTTCAATAAGTAAAATAAATTTTATTCCTTTTATGTAATTTCTTCAAATATTGTCAATTTATTGCTGTTGTTTATTAAAAATAAGCTATTTTATGAACAGATAAATGTTCACGTGCTACCGTTACTCGTATCAGGTAAAAAAAATTAAACCCTTTTTATACAGTTTTGTATATCACTCATTAATTATTTAATGTATATATTTATTTAAATAATAATTTAAGTAAGGAATAATATTTAAAACCAAAATATCATTTCCTTTTTTCAAGCGTATCTAGATTTCAGAAATTTTTTTAGAAAGAGAATGTTAGTTTTTGAGAAACATATCCTTTTTTCAATTAAAAATTTCTAATTTTCTGATCCAAGCTAAATCAGTAACGATTAGATTTAGATGAAAATTCAAAAATCACCGAATTACGTATTTCTATTAGAATTTGTTAGTAACAATAATGTATCGAAACTATCAAAAGTATAACTATGTTTAATACTATAAACACATCATTTACATGTGCCTGATATTAAAATGCTACTAATAATTTCATTTATTGTACTTGACTGATCAGTAAATTTCTTTATATTTTAACTGTACTTTACGATGTTGAATGTTAATCAATTTTTAATTAGAAATAGCAATATTTCTTGTTATTATATATATATATATATATAATTTCATTTAACTTTTGAATAAGAAGAATATTAGCCGTTTTAAAATCAAAAAAGTTCTCAATAGGTATGTAGCAAACACTGTTACATATGTATTTTACTTGACTAATCTTTCAGTTTAAATATGTATGTATTTAAATTAAAAAAATCATTATTTTTTCGCTGTCTAAAGGACAGAAGTAATTTCCTTAAAAATTAACATGTATATTTTTGAATTTGATATGGGTCTAAACCATCTGTAATTAAAAGAACTCATTTTGAATCTGATTTAATTACCATTGACCTATTTTTTGTACTAGTTATGAATGTAAATAATGTTGACCTATTGAAAGAATTATGATAAAGAAAACCGTCAATACATATAGTGCGGTACAGTGATTACAATACAGAATATTTTCAGTCGCCAGTTAGTTTTTTTTTTTTGAAATATGTACAATCGTGCTTAAATTATGCACTTGTTATTTTTGTACCAGTTTACTGATCTATTTATGCTTGTAACAATGTAATACTATTTATATCGATTATTTCACGAGACGTATATTTCCAATGCTTATTTTTAATTTTTGAATATTGTTTTCTTGTCATTGAAATCATGTGATAATATGTCAATATTTTTGAAGGTTTTTATGTTATTTTATTGTAATTTAAATAATGTATACATATATTTATATTATACTACGAATAACTTCCGACGTTTTAAAATACATATACAAAATAATTGGTTATTTTTGGTTCTTTATTTTGATATATACACACACACACACACACACATATATATATATATATATATATATATATATATATATATATATATATATATATATATATATGTAAGATAAGCTATCAGTGTAAAATATCACTTACAGTAAATGTTTTTAAAATGTTATATTCCTACAAATTAATTTATTTTACGTTCTATATTCGTGTTCAAAGTCAAATTAATTAAGTCATCGTAGCAAAGTGTCTTTGTAGTTTAATTATGTTATATTTATTTCCAACTTTACATTAAACGTATATCATACTTATTCTATAATATTACGAATTGTACAATATTACTTTTTGAATTTTTTGCCAACAGTCTAAAATATGTTTTATTTTACTTGGGATATTTGATATTCGTCATTGATAATTATAGTTTTATATTAAATTGCACCAAAAATTATACCTTTCAGCCTTTAATTTTTTTAAATAAACACTTGTTATATTATTTACAATTATATGCTTAATATCATTATCGTTTTTTACATACACAATTAAATATCTATAAAATAATATTTTTATTAATAAAATAATATTTATAATAATATTTTTGTCATACTATAAAATAGATTTAAGATTTTAGGTAGTGTATTTTTCATAAGTGTTGATTCATAATTCACTAGTTATATATATATATATATATATATATATATATACACACACACATACACATATATGTACACACACACACATACACACACTTACATGTACGTACATAATTGTATGTTCTTTAATATTTTTTTTTTAGTTTTTAATGTTTTACTAATTCATTTCTCACATTGATGAGATCGAACTGAAAAATATAATCATTTAATAAATGTACTACTATTCAATTTTCCTGATATTGTAGTTTATTGTTATGTCAAGTGCTGAAGCACTGACGAACGTACCATGTGTGTATGTATAAAGCGTGCGTGTGTGTGAAAGAAAAAAACTATCGTAGCATGATATAAATTATTTGTAAAGGTTTTTAAGAGCTTTTGCCAGACGTTGCCGCTGACAATGAGCACGCGACGCGTGACACGTGGTAGATGGTTTTGAAGGGGGAATATATTTTATTTGAATAATAGTATATTACATGTACATCATACA
>CM068315.1:36060317-36090317 GCA_034766995.1 Acanthacorydalis orientalis | reverse complement strand
CTTCAGAATCTCCATTACTTTCAGAGTCACTACCCTATAAAGGAATTAAACGTGCTCGTTTTCTTTTTACAATAACATCACAATCAGCGCTATCGTCACTATCAAAAATACATTTCATAAAATCTTCAATGTCAGTACCACACTCAGATAAACTATTGCACAAATTTCTTCTATTTTTCGCTCTCCATTTTAGGTATATTTTATTATTTGGAAAAAATAGAGAAATAGGAAGAAGGTAGATAAACTAAAATAATCTTGCAATTTTTTTTAAATATCGGCACACAAACGCTTTATCTTTGAATAAAGTTTTCTGGAAGCAGTACCGAGTAATATATTTTTAAATGCATTTGTTTTACGTTTGTGCCAATATATGACGCAACTAAAGCTAAAAATAGCTTTTGCATAGAATTATCTGTGTTTGATAAAGAAATCATTTTAATTTATTGGGATTTTAAAAAAAACAACTCATTCATTTACTGCAAGACACACATGACGAAGTTTCGTTATTTGGGCGTTGATGATTGGCTGTGAAATGATGAATTTTCATCATCCATCATTAATGCACGCGAAATGTAACGCATCTGCACGGCAGTTTGTTTATTACTAAAATATTGTTACAAATAATATTATCGGATATAATTTTATTTATTTTTTTATTACAGAGGTCCATTCAGCTTAGTGCGCCGTTGTATACATCGACAAACAAATCAACAATTCGCAGTGAAAATTGTCGACGTGGCGCGATTTACATCTAGTCCAGGATTGAGTACTGCAGGTAAAACTATTGTGAAATATTATTTATTTATAAAAGTAATAAATTTTCAAAAAGAAGTGCTATACATTTAAAATGCATGTATACTTCTAAATTTATTTATTTTTTAGTAAAACTTTTATACTTTCAATGGTCTGAAAATGGTATAGTCCATTATAATCTGTTTGAAGTAAACCTTAATGTCTTATGAATAATATATGTACACACAGTATATATATATATATATATATATATATATTATTTGTACTTTTCTGCATTTTTCGTATAAATTAAAAGTTCTAAGTATACAATTGATTTTTATAGTTATTACTTCTTTCTTCATTAATTTAATATAGAAGATTAAAGGGTAAACTATTATGTAGGAAGTTTTCAATACCTGTATATAATGAAGGATATATGCTTGAATGCTAAGGTTAAAAAATAAAATTGTACTTTTTGTAAATGAACGTTTTTATTCACTGATTGAAAAATAGTCTTTAGGATTGTTAATATAATAGTATATATTTAAAATTATTGTGAAATATAAATATTAAATAAAAATTTTCAAAATTAATCTCTAAAGTTTTCATTTTATAATTAAAACATGCTTTAAAATATATATCATTCTATAATAAATATTAAAAGTCAAAAACTAATTACAGCTAATAATAAAAGAGTCAAAATGACTTTAAAAAGAATAATTAATTAATGAACTCTAATAGATCTTATAAATGCACATACAATATTTAAATTTTTATACAAGTGGTTTTTGCGTTTAGCTTTGAGGAATATTTATAACAGTATAAAATAAATAAAAAAGAAATAAATTAATGCCTGAATGAGGTACAATTCAATATATATATATCAGATGTAAAAAATAATTCAGTATCTTAAAATTGAATCAATCTTAACTGTTTTGTAATTAAAATATTTTCTCTTCGTTTTAAAATTTTGAAGTGTTAACCAAAACATTTGAAAATACGTATCTTGACAAAGCAGTTGGCACAACCTCGCAAAATATAAGTAAATGATGTGGCGTCCAAAAAACAGCATATTAGCAATGCATACTTTTCGCATTCTAGTTAAAAAAATACTGCCGAAGCTACACGAATGATTTGGCCAGCTTTGGAGGAAGGTGTTATGATTAGTTCCTTTAGTCTAGTTTTTACTTAATATATGATAGTAAAATAAAATATAATAATAGTTTTCATTTAATAGTTATTAAAATTGAAATGATTGTTTTCATTACTTATAAGAAACGTTATTAAATATTGCCTTGTATGTTATTTGGTTTATGTATTTTCATATTTATTATAAGAGAAGAGGTGTTTATTAGAGATTTTGATTATTGAAAAGTAAATAAAAATACAAATCAAAAATAAAATGATTTTTAAAAAAAATTAAGAAAGAAGTGAAGAAGTTATTAATATATTTTAAGTCGATATTACTTAGAAAAGATACGTTTTAACTGATTTACATTTTATGTATGTGTATATATTAGACATTACACAAAGTGTTTATTGAAAAAAGTATGCATTATTTTCTCAGAAAATTTTAACCAAGAATATGTTATGAAGATATATAGCCTATGTTCACGTTAAAGTTATTTTTGTAATCGAAATCACAAAACATATTTATAGGAATGCACCACTGCAATTTTAATTAATTTTTAACATGTGTTAAACAATGGTTAACATTTACGGAATTTTGATATATATATATATATATATATATATATATATATACATATATACGTATATATATATATATATATGTATGTATTTTATGTGTGTTGTATGTATATGTATTATATGTATGATAAAAAAGTAGTTACTTATCACAAGTGTTTAAGATTCAAAGAATTGAGATAAAAATGTGTATAAAAGCAATTTGTATATTCTAAATTTTCTCTCTATATTTTTCTGTATTGATAAAGTATTGTTGTTCTTCAAGGATTATTTAATTGTGAGATATATAAGGTATTCTTATTAATATACAATTTGTTTATAATGTATGTAATGTATTTATATATATACACATATATATGTATATATATATATATATATATATATATATATATGTGTGTGTGTGTGTGTATTTATATATTTGTATATATATATATATATATATATATATATATATATATATGTATATGTACATACATATACATATGTGGGCATGAATGTTTGTTGTGTAAATTTACATCAAAATTATTATATTCAGAATATGAAATCATTTTTAATCAATGTATTTTTATTTACTTACATAATTGTCAACAGTTGAATGTTATCTTTATAATAAAATGTGAAGTATAAAATCTGGTAAATATTATTGACACATTATATTATATTTAAATATTTATAATGTAATATGTTGTGAATAATATTTCTAAAACATATATTTTAGTCAATTGTAATTATTATTTATGTAAATAAATGAAAATATAATGTTAAGAATATGTATGCAAGTGTATATGCCTTGTATTGCGTCACATACTTTAATTATTACTAAGACTTTAAAAAAAAACTGTTTACCTTGGGTTGATAATGATAAAGCTGATAATTGATTAAATTAGTTTGAAATATTTTACCAAAATATTTCGGAAACTCAACGTAAATTTTAAATGAATGCCAAAATTGACAGTTATTTTATTAAATCAAATATAAAAGAGGTTTAGTTCAGTTTAATTATTAAACTTTAATTTTTCATTTATATTCATGTTTCATTTAATGTGTGTATATTATATACTAATCAATTTTTATCATGTGATAATGTATTTATTTTATCTGGTATTAAATATCTAAATGTAATATAATGATACTATGCTCCAAACACTTACCAACAATTTTATCTTTTTTCTCTACATTTTGTTTTGAACATTTCTATTACATCAATACATGCTTAATAATTAAGTACTGATGTTTCTTTATCTATAAAAACATTAAATATCGAAGTTTAATAATAATGATAAGATTGAAATTTTAATAATTGAAAATACAGTATTTAAATAAGAAATAAAAATGTTTGTCGATTCTCTTTTATCCATAACAGCATGATTTATTTTTAATATTCTAATGATCTCAAGAAATTGAAAATCATTCGTTTTGTAAAATATTCTAACGCAGTGTTTTATTTTACTTTCTATGAAAGTAAAATATTAACATATAGAGTATAACCCTTGGATTCTGTAAATATTTTAGGTCTATAGAATGTGTAGCCTATTCAAGTGAGTTAATATTACTTATTGAAAAATACAGATACTCAGAATTTTTTGCATTGGACAATTATTGTATTTAAAAAATATATTTTTGAAAGGAATTTTTTTATTTGATCATTTTGGAATTTCTTCAAGTACGTTGACTGACCTAAAATACTTATTCTTCTACTGATTTTAATTAGGTTTCCTATACGAGTTTCCTATACGATATTTCCTCGTATCATGGAAACATAATTTTTCAAAAGCAATCTTTTAACTGTGTTTCTAGACTATTTGAAAAATATTTTTTTATTTTATTGACATATGCGCTACTCTTACAGTGTCTTGAAGATTTTGTAGATTTTTCAATATTTTTCTTATTCTTAAATTTGTCACATATTTTTCTCATTCAATGTTATGTTTATATTTCTTTTACGTATTCTTCAGCAATAATCTCTATTTGGCATATTTTACTATAATATTTGTAATACTTAGATATTTTCTATCAGTTGTATTAAAAATATATACATGGTAATTCTGGAATATATATTAAATTTCTAAGAATATAAAATCGTCTTATTGAATCTTTAAATTTTTAAAGAATTTTCAATGTTTGATAGTGCATTTAACATATATTTGGTGGACGAGATAAAATAGAATTGTAAATAACTGATTTATTTGTAATTAGACTACTGTGCTGCGGGTCACAGTTAGATTTTTCTACGAAATACCTTCATTAATTCACCTTTTTTTTGTTCGGTAATGTTTGTTATATATATTTATATGAATATGATGTGTGAAGACAAAAAGTAAATTATATTTCATAGTAAAGAAATAAGATTCAAATTAATTTATATCAAAAATTTGTTCTCGTTTATTTTTGAGTTGACTACATTGGCATTCGTTTTAATAACAGATTTTTCACAACTGTTTTTTGATCGTTATAAATTTTATATCACAATCATTATTGAATCATGTGTTATTAAATTTAATGCTTTGTTATTGTGATTGCTTTCAATATTATTACAGTTACAGAAAAATTTCTTTTTCAGATCAGCGAGAATGATTTTCAATTTTTTACTAACTTTATCCTTACTTTTGTTTGTGTATGGTATAGATGCAAGTAATCTCTGTAAATATCACGAAGAATCAGAATCAAATAATGGAATCATTTGTGTGAATAATACAATAAAAGATTTCAATGAATTATTAGATTCATTTGATCAACCGATTCCTACGAAGTACTTAATTTTTAAAAACTGTTCTTTTGGAACACTTGATAACTCTACTTTTTCTCACATATTTATTGAAAAGATGCTTATTAAAGAAATTTATATAACTAATAGTTCAATAGATATTGTGGATAATAATTCATTTATATATTTTAAGGATTTAAAATCATTAACTATGCAGTATAGTAAAATATTAAGAATAGAAAGTAAAGCTTTCGATGGGTTATATTCTATTACGGCATTAAATTTGCAATTCAATTTATTAACAAATTTAAATTGGACAGTAAATGGCGATGAAAATAACTTGGAAGTACTCAATGTAGCCGGAAATAATATAACATCTATAGATGGTCATAACTTGACAAGATTACATTCATTGAAATCATTAAATTTATCTATGAATCCTATTAAAGAGATCGGTAAGGATTCATTTGGCAAATTAAAGATAATATTATTAGATTTATCATATTGCCAACTAACTATTTTGGAAAAAAGAATATTTAAAGATTTAAACTATTTAAAAGTGTTGAATATTTCATATAATAAAATTGCGGATATAGTGTTGGGTGCTTTTCAAGGAATTGAGCATATAGAAATTTTAAATTTAAAACATAACAGAATTAGAAAAGTTACGTATGGAACGTTTTCGATGTTAAGTTTTCTGTTTGAATTAGATGTGTCAGAAAACTGGATTTATGAATTAAATGTAGATGCTTTGTACCCATTAATACGGTTAAGCAATTTATATTTACAAGGAAATCGTCTTAAAATGATGAACGTAACGTTATTACTGGATTACTTAATAAATCTTTATCAAATCAATCTATATGATAACCTCTGGGAATGTGATGAATTGACGTGGATTTGTTATGAATTACAAACACGAGGAGTAGAATATTTAGTTGAAAATACTGGTCAATATGAAGTTACGAATGTAAATGGTATTAAATGTAATAATGAATTGTAAAATAAATACATTTGATACTTGTTTAAACCCAATACATTTTGTACATTATAATGAATAAATAGTATTAAAAACTATTATTTTTTTTTCGTCTTAATACTAATTTATATTTAAAACATAGTATATAAATATTCATTTTGTTATCGTGACCCAAGAAATACACAAATTTTGAAAAAAACAACATGAAAAAATAAAAGCATATTAATTAATTTGGTACAATTTACATAATATTTTTTCTTTATTATTCTTAAAAGGATTGTATTATGACTTAGAAATAAATAAAAACGATATTTTTATATTCTGTTTGACAAAATAGTTATATTTTATTATATATTATGCTATATCCTAAAATGTACTGTTGTCATTACTAAGACACAAAATAGTAGTTTATATAAAGCATATGTGACTTCATAGGTAATAATTAATTTTTTTATGAAATAATTGATCGTTTTATAATAATTAACTCAGAGATTTTTTTGAATACAAATACATGTATTTTCCTTTCGTCTTTTTTTAGCACCGTAACCGCATTTTATATACGTACACAGATTTAAACTTAATTAAATATGAAATAAAATACTATTTTAATACATTTACACGTACACATTTACTAGTACCGCATCCACATCAATAAAAGCTTACGTTGTGTGCTATTCTTGATGAAAACTTGTGCGTTTGTGTTGATCATTTTGATATAAATACTGTCTACATTGACATAAATTCACTCGCAAACACACATACATTTTTGTTAAAACAACCCACAGCGTAAAAATATATTGATGTGGGCAGAGCTTAAAGGTATAGTATATCAATTTTAATAATTCGTTTAAAGTATTTTAAAATTTACGTATAATATATGTTCTAAAATGTTACCTAAATGTATTTCTATATAAAATACAAGCTATTTCTCTTATTGATGAACATAAAAAAATCAACTTCAATTACCTCTTTCCTCGAATGTATTTAATATTTTATTCATTCTGAAGTAGAGAATAAATATTATATAATAAGAACGTACGTATTGTGCTTTTAAGGAACTTACTTGTAATTTTTACCCTAAATTTCAGTGAATGTTTCATTGAATTTAAATATAAGAACAATTGACTTCTGTATTTTAGCAGAATGACAATGTAATATATTTGATATTTTTATTGCTATAATTGTTTTAAATTTTTTAATATATATATATATATATATATATATATATATATATATATATATATATATATATATATATTGAAGTATGCTGATAATTATAAATAAATAGGTATGGTAACAATTTTGTATGGATGATTATAAATAAATCCATACAGTTGTAAATAGTTAAACAATCCCGTTTTTTAATATAGTCGATAATCCACATTCGAAAACAAAACACGTCAAAGACCGTCGTTAAAAGTGTTAAAATGTTTTAAAATTCATGTTTATACATAAGTACAATTTTATTTTACTAGTATTTATTATATATCAGCCAAGATCTATTAAAAGTACAAACTAATAAATATATATATATATATATTACGTCTACGCACCAATTCGATGCCATTTTCATAGAAAATGAATGTTTATGTACGGAAAAATGGAATATATTTTAATCTTCAAAATACCATCAATTATTTTGTATAACTTTGCTCTATTTGTTACTGACGAATCCCTTGTCGAAAAAATGGCGGCTTTGAATCGATGAAGTCGTTAATGTATTTTCGGATCTCTTTCACTATTTTAAAATGGGTATCAGCCAGGTGATGCTGAAGTGATTGGAAAAGGTGATAATATGAAGGGGTTAGATCCGGTGAATACACCGCATGAGGAAAAACTTCACAACCCAACGAATAAATAATGTTTTGATCCTTATCGCGACGTGTGGTTGAATATTGTCGTGTTGCAAAATGACTTTCCTCGTTCCCTTGTCAATGAATGTTTTTTTTTCTTTCTAATGCGTCACTCAAACGGATGAGCTGTTGTTGGTAATGCTCTGAGTTTATAACCTGATCAGGTTTGAGCAGCTCATAGTACACCACACCGTTGATGTTCCACTAAATACACAATAACATTTTTTGAAGCAAATATTTCATTTCGGGTTGATGTCGATAGTTTACTGGATAGAACCCGTGATTTTCGACGTTTAGAATTGGCATACAAAATCCATTTTTTATCCTCGGTTATGATTTTATGCAAAAAATCTTTCCTTTCGAACCTTGCGAGCGAGGACATAGCCGTATTGCATCGTTTTTGTTTTCCGGGCTGAGCTTATTTGAAATCCATCGACTTAGTTTTTGAATTTCTCCCAGTCGATAGACAATAGGAAATTTTTTTTCTGGGTAACTTAGAGTTCTCGAGCGAATTCCTGTTCAATCTGAGTAGAGTTTTTTCTTAACAGCTGCTCAAGTATCATTTTGATTAAAGTTCAGTTATTAAAGCTAAAAGTTGATGTACATAAATCTTAGAAATACGTACATTTTTCGAAGTAGTAATGTGTGTGTGTGTTCATATATATATATATATATATATATATATATATATATATATATATATATAAATATATATGCTAAAATCGATATTTTTATATCCTTTTACTAAAAATGAAAACTGTATAAAATACACCGCAATTCGTGTAAATTTGTATCGAGGTGTATACATTAAGTCATTTTAGCGATTTTTTCTTTATTCAGAAGTAACCATTCAAAAAAAATATTTATAACATAAATAACGTATATATTATAAGATTTGTTTTGTCATCTTAATTCTTTTTAAAACAATATCGAATTGTATTTCTATTTTATTAATTTCTAATTCATTGTTTAATATTTTCGTGACTATGATGGTATCTCAGGATCCATATTGAAACATTATACAGTAAAATTATTTTATAAATGTAAGTATTTTGTTTTGTATAGACAGAAGAGAATTTTATATATATATATATATATATATATATATATATATATATATACACATTAGAATACAGAATAAAATTTTATCTTTCAAAAAAAAAATAATTCCATCCTTAAGTTTTCATAAACCAATTTTTTTCGTGTAATCCACCTTCTCGCAACGCCACTCTCACCGCTACATTCCATAAGTAGCACGTGAACCATTTTCATTCCCTATCATTTCCGATGTTTCACGAATTGTCGTGTTCGTCGATTCCAATGAAACAGTATTCTTGTACGGCTAATTGTATGTTGGTCTCTCCAGATGTACCTCTAACCAGAGTATCAAGTTTCAATGTACAGAAGAACACATGAATTAGGAATATCGTGTGCACAGAAGTTTTAAAATAAATTTACAGTAAGGTACAATATGTTTTTTTTTCAGTTTCACTATTTTCGCAGTTTCATTTAAAATCAGAAAATAAATTTCATTACACAATATCTTTATTCCATTTTTCATTTCAAATTGGTAATACTTGAAGAGAGCGAGCGGGGGCGCAGCTCTCGGGGTGTCGGCGAGCGTAGCGAGTAGGGCGCAAAACCTTCAGGTATATTTAAAAAAACAAAATAAACTGGGCAGATAAATGATTATTTTTGCCGAAAAAAAATGAATAAATGATATCAGGTTGAAATCATATCGTAATTAATATTATTGAATATCTGTTATTTACTTGCTTGATTACATTATATAAAAACTATTGTGCAATACATTTATGTGATATTTTAGTTTTACTCTAAACTAAAATTCGATCTTTTTTGATCTAAATCCAAGTGTATGCATTGATAATGATATGTAAAATAATTAATTGGTTTAGAAAACAATATATAATAATAACCTTTTATATTTGATTGGCTGATGTCAGTTAACTATTATCTTAAAGTCGATAAGTTGTTGCTAGTTGTTTTGGTTATCTACGATGTTTCTATGTTCAGTTTACCTATTTCATACTTTATCCTTTGGAATTCGCGGGTCACTTTGAATGCCTAGAGGACTGCGGTTTACCACTGATGTACAACAGTCGAAACCGTTTACAAGTATTTGCGTCTGCAGACATATGTATATATTACGTGCATTCATTTACATAGAAGTATTTAATTATGTTCATTAATTAATAATGTAATTAAATGAAAATTTGATAAATTTTAAAATTGATTATGTACTTTTTTTATAAAAAAACTAAACAATAGCTATATAAATCATAGAAGGTAATTAAAATTTAAACTATACTAAAAATCAGTTATTGTTAAACATATAATTGTGTGTATAGATTTATATATATATATATATATATATATATATATATATATATATATATATATATTTATATATATATATATATAGATTTATATATATATATATAGATTTATATATATATATATATAGATTTATATATATATATATATATATATAGATTTATATATATATATATATATATATATATATATATATATGTGTGTGTGTGTGTGTGTGTATATGCATGTATCAAAATATTGTATATCAAATTAAGTTAACAAGTTTAAATAAATTTTTATGTTTTTTGTTCAAAGATCATTACGACTAATTTAAATATTTTCTAAGCGATAGACATTATATAATTTAGTTAAAAGATAGAACACGGTGTACAGATAAGTCCAAGTAAAATTATTGATAATAAAAGTAATTATAAAAAATATGTATATAAAATTATAATAAATATTTATATACAAATAATTAAAAAGTTAGTTTAGTTTTAAATATTTTGCTTATAGTGAAATACTTTACATAAAGGTAACTAATTTATGGAAGAACACATTTGTGAATTTCAGTATTTTTCAATTATAAAATAGCATGAGTTGTTTTTACTAATAATACATTTCTAATATAACAAAGAATTTATTAATTTAAAACTTTGTTTTATAGAAATGAAACAGAGCTAGAAGTATTCAAATAAATGATAAAATTTTCCAGTATTTGTGTCATAAGTAAACATGTTCGTATCTTTTATATTTTATGATTAAGTTAACTTGTAGCTCAACAATTTAACAGACAAACATTTTTATACGAATTATTAATTATTATTGAATCCTTAAATTTATTTATAAGCGCGTTATAAAAATAATATGAAATAAAAAAAATGAATTTCTTAAAACTTTCTTAAATATGTAATTAATAATTAATTTTTAATGTATTTTACAAAATCTTGTTCGAAATTAAAATTCTATATAAATGCGTAGTAGCACATTTTGATAATAGAAAAATTGGTTTTAATTTAAAAAAATTAATATTCTGTATTATCGATTCTAAAATATCTATCTGTGTATATATATATATATATATATAATAACACGAGGACTTGTTAAAAAGTGTGGTGAATGCTCGAATAAAAAAGTTATTGAGGTAAAATACAAATAACAATTAGTCCCTCTTAAAATATTCTCTCACTAGTTTGCCACGCACATATTTCAATATTCTTACCACTTTTCAAAATAGTATTGGAAGTCCTTCGTGAGTACTTTTTATTTCTCTATCGTGGTTGCTTCGATCTGTGGAATTTTCTGAAAACGTTTCTCTTTCTTTAACATTTTCACTTTTAAGGAAGAGCCAAAAGTTGCACGATACCAAATCTTGTGAATACGGTGGATAGAGAGACACTGTTATTTTTTTATTCGACAAAAATTGCTGTATTAGAAACAATGTAAGGCAGGTAGCGTTGTTATGATGGATAATGAAACCGTTTGGCCATTTCTCTGGAATTTTTCTGTGTACATCGTTTGCAATATGCTCTTATAATGTTTAGAGTTCTCTGTTGTGTCTTTAAGTATAAGCTCTGCTCGTAAAATTTCTTCCAGATCAAAAAAAAACAATCAACATCACCTTGATGTTGGATCTCGATTGGTGAGTTTTCTTCGCACAAGGCGAGCCAGGCGATTTCCAATGAAAACTCTGAACCTTGGCCAAATGTAACCATATACCCAAGACTCATCTCCAGTGATGACATTTCTCAAAAAGTCCGAATCTAAAGCGGTATGATAACGAAATTGATAAACGCTGTTCCTTTTGTTCGGGTGTCAAAAATCGTGGAATCAATTTTATGCTCACTCGTCTCAAATTCGTCTCAACGGTCAAAGTTTTACGGTCAAGTGCTTTGACCGTAAAAGATATTCAGGTCCACAGAAATTTCCCAAATAGTCAATCGTTTATTTTATCGAAACATTTTTACTGACCTTTCAATGTTTTCGTTAATGTTTCGTTTTTAATGTTGAAGGCCGTCCCAGTTTTTCTTTATCCTCTACGGACTCACAACCATTAAGAAATCGCATGAGCGATTTGTAAACTGTCGTAAGAGTTACTGCAGCATCTCCGGAAACTAACATTAACATTTTGTGTTTTTTTTTTGGCATTTTTCTGAAGTTTGAAATAAAAGTTAATGTTTATGGGTTGTTCGTGTTCCATTTTTACAAGATAAAAAATCTGTCTTCACAAAATCATACTTCAATACTAACTGACTGAACTGAACATTTTGAAACTTGTTACATATTGTAAGGAGGAGGGGTCAATGATTCAATTACAGTATGAAAGTTCCTGCTATTTCCACTAGGTGACTCTGTGTGTCATTAACCGTACTTTTTGATCATTTTTTTGTATATATATACATATATATATATATATTGGTAATTCAGTAAATATATGTAATTAAATATTGATTAAACGAGTATTTATGTGTTTTTTCTTCATTATTTGTCATGTAATTGTCGTTATTTTTCAAAAATATTTTTTTTTTCAGATTTGAAAAGAGAAGCAACAATATGTCATATGTTAAAACATCAACATATAGTGGAATTATTGGAGACGTATTCTTCAGAAGGAATGCTGTACATGGTTTTCGAATTGTAAGTATATGATATTAAAATTAAAAAAAAGCTAGAAAAATTGTTAATTTAAAACATTTAACACTGTAATAATTTATAATAATGAGGTGATATTGTTTTGCTTCTAGAAAGTGGCATGTAGTTTACATCTAGTAATATATATTTCAATAAATTAATGTATTGTCTAGTCATATTGAATAAAAAAATCCCTGGAAAAGTGGATTTTGAGTTGAAGTTTTAATAAAAAGTCTTAACGCAATTTAATTCATGTTTATTATTTATTTATTTACTTGTAATGTTTATTCTTAAGTTATATAATTATTCGAAATACTTTGCAAAATATTAAAAAAATAATAACCAATACGATAAATTATATATTCAATTCAATCTATTTGAAATTAAGATTTTTGATAGAAATACTTTTTCATTGGCTACGTATGTGTTAATTTCGAAGTTTTTCTATGAGTCATAGTATATGGCTCGTTTAATTCAATTTATTTGTGTTTGGAATATTTTTAAGACAGGTTAAATGTGCAATAAATTGTTTGTACTTTTAAAATTGATATACTTAAGCTACATTATTTTTTTCAGTATGGATGGATCAGATCTCTGCTATGAAGTAGTTCGACGAGCATCTGATGGGTTTGTGTACAGTGAAGCAGTAGCTAGGTAAGTTATAAAATGTACATATTATATATTTATATATATATATATATATATATATATATATATATGTATATATATATATATAGAGAGAGAGAGAGAGAGAGAAATACAGGTCTTTTTTTAAGTGTTTTATTTTTTATTTCCTTTTGATAGTATACATACTTCTTTGTTAATAAACTTTTAATTCTTATTAATCGTTTCAAAGGATAACATATTTAAAAGTTGCAATTTTAAACTTAAATTGGTCAAGATACTTCTTTTGTGAGAGTAATCTTCTTTGAAAAATTTTTTTTATTGTTGGTGTCGTTATGGCATGTGATTTAATAAACCTATTTAAAACTCTACAATAATCTTATACGTTGATAAAATTTAGTCGAAGTTTGAACACAATACGATTTCTTTCACAGATTAACTAATGTAACAAATATACAATCATACATTTTAACTGAATACTTTTTTCTATATCAGCAATATTACTTGAATGATGCTAATTTGGTACATTTGAATTGTATGTCCATATAAAATAAATATAAAATTATCCTTTTTACTATCGTCACTGTTAAATATTATTGTCAGTTTATATGAAAAAATCATTGTTATTTTTCTATTGTCTTGTTAGGTTAGTGAAAGCTCTAGAGTTGAGACTAGAATGTAGAGACACCAGCTGACACATTAACATTTAATATTCATGATTCAATTTCCCAGGTTGAATATGTGACCCGGAACTTGATGACACGCTCAGGCGTTTGCGGTTAAATATATCATAGATCTATTTGAAACGGAAGTGATTTGGAAAGCAGTTATAATTTTTTTAAAAAATCTGATTTACTTTTACATTACTGGTGTTGTTTAACTAAAGTATTCTTTGAAAATAATCAATAGTTTAATATTGAAATAATTTATACTCATGTGTATATGTGTATATGTATATATATATATATATATATACACATACACATACATACGTACATACATACGTATATAGGCATATACACACAGGAAATTATTTATTTGAATAGTTATATATAGTAATAATGTGTTGACATATGATAATATATTTGCCTTTTCAGTTTGCTAAACAGTTCGTCTTAAGTTTGTTACACTTTTTTAATATTGTATGTCATCTTTAATTTTATAATATATTGCTGTTAGTAAGAATAGTAATGATATTTTGTATATATATATATATATATATATATATATATATATATATAAATATAGATGATAAAGATCGATATAACTAACTAAATTTTTGATAAGAATATCTTAAGTTTTGGTAAACATGGTAAATACATTTTTATGTTGTTTCTGTTTTTGTGTTACATTTATTAGGAACATTAATAACTAATGGCTTTGTCGTTTGAACATCTTCGAAATTAGTTATATTTTTGCAAGTTTCTGAAAAAAAATCGAATTTTATCTAAGACTGATATATTTTTTGACGTAACTTTTTTTTAGTCTCCCCTCCGTATCTCACAGATACGGAGGGAGATCTTTCTATTTCTCCCTCCCCGCCTCTCTCTCTCCCTCCTCTCTCTCTCTCTATATATATATATATGAATAGATTTTATTCAGAAATATTTTTAGTTTTTTGAAGTTATGTGTTTTCATAAATATAACTAAAATATTTAGTATCATATTTCAAATTGTTTTTTATACTGTCATTATCTATTTTATACTACCTAGATAAGATTTCTTTATTATGTAGTAATGTTTGCAAAGTTTCATTCATTAATAAAGATGTTAATAATTAAAGTCTAATTTTAGAAATTAGTACACTGAATCGGTTATTATTGCATGTTATGTTTATAATTTTTATTAGCAATTTATTTTTTTCTGAATTTTTTAATCAATGACATTGAGTAGACATGGTTGATAATTTTATATTTATATCACTAAGGTTCTCTAGATTAGGTATCGAATTGTTATATCTATTTATAAAAAAATCCCAAAACAAAAATATGAAAAATACTATATCTTCTATTCATAATGAAACGGAAATTTATTTATCATAACGAGTTCTAAAAATGTTTTTATATATGCCTATGTGTATTATGTGTTTGATGAAATAAATTAGTTTTAAAAAAATAGTTGACTTCACTAAATTTGATGCTATGGCATAAGGACAATGTGCAATTACTTAAAAAGTTACTTCATAGTACAGAAACGTATCACGTTTATATAATTTTAAAACAATCTATATTAAACTCTTGATTTCTTTTTCAGTCACTACATGCGACAAATTTTGGAAGCGTTACGTTACTGTCATGAAAACGATATTATACATCGAGATTTAAGGCCATCTTGTGTCTTATTGGCAACAAAAGAAAATTCAGCACCAGTGAAGCTTGGCGGTTTTGGCGTGGCAATTCAACTACACCAGTCACACACAAATGAGGGGGGTGAGTTAATTACCATAATTTGATTTTTCAACCGCTTTTGATGGATATTTTTTCATATACATATGCCTATTCATTATGATTTTTTGAAATTATTTTCACGGTAATTTCCAGTGAATTTACCTAGATGTTTCACTCAATAATTTGCATAATTGGGGTCATTGTTTGTTTATTTGTGGTATATTTATTTTAGACAGAATTATAATGTCATTGTCATACTCGAACAATATGTGGTGCAAATAATATATTTATTTTTTTTTTGTCCTGTAATACTTTATTCCTATATCTAATAATTATTTACGTACGTTTTCTGTAATATTTTCTATTATATGAAGAATACATTGTGTTTGCAGTATTGTACAAATTGGTTTTATAGTTGATATGTAAATTAGTTGTGGTACGAATATAAAACGTTCTTGAGTTATAGTGACAGGATGTTGATGTCGATAAAGTTATGAATATTTATTTTAAATACGTGAATAATTTTTAAAATAGAAATTGTATTAAATTATAATTTTAATCCATATTATAGCCTAGCTTTTAAAATGTAAATGTTATTTGACAGATTATAGCATACTTCGTTTCAATAAAATTCGATTTATTTTTATTTCAATTAAAATTAAGTCAAAATTGAATATTGAGAGAACTTATTATATATGTAAATACAAAAAATATAGAGGGAGAAGGTTTAAATATTATTAAAAAGTTATTCGTTTATTGGAGATAATGTTCAAGAACTAGACATCCATTGCTGTGTAAAGAAACGAATAATCGATACATAAGCATAGTTACTATGTTACTATTTTGGTTATATATACATATATATATATATATATATATATATATATATATATATACATATATACATATATACATATATATATATATATATATATATATGCATATATATATATATATATATATATATAATATATATGTATATATATATATATATATATATGTATATATATATATATATATATATATATGTATATATATATACATATATATATATATATACATTATATATATAGATATATATATATGCATAAGTAAAAATATTTTGTATTTATAATATTTATCTATAAATTGATTATTTTAAGAGTTAGTTACTAAACGTTGCTCAAAGAGTATATTTGTCTTAGAAATATCCTAGGACTAATACAGTGTATCGGTATTAAAATAATAACTTTTTTATTTTGTAACGTGAAATTGGAAGATTTTTCGCAATTTTATTATATAATAAAAACCGAATATTTTTATATCAGCGGAAATGTTTTCTTAAAATGTATTTGACTCAACAATTGAAAGTTGTCAACTAAATACTTTATATATATATATATATATATATATATATATATATTGAGAGAGAGAAAGAGAGATGTATTTGTTTTCCTTCGTACATAAATACATATTTAAAAGTTTTTCGAATTTAAACGATTATGCAATAATAAAAACACAGCTAATGGCAATTTTGAATTCAGTATATAAATTCCTTTATTTTCGTTAGACGAGGACAAATGGAAGATAACAATAATATTTATTTATTCATGGATATTCAAATTTTATTTACGTTGAATAATGAACGTTAACTTTTGCGCCAAGTTGGTTTCATTATTAAACAATGTAATAAACCTGTTAAATCATTTAGATTTTATTACTGCTGAACAGTTTTATGTTTTCTTATATTAAAACAGTATTTTTCTTTCTTTCCTTCTTTATACAGCATAATAAATGAAAATGTTTTTAAAGGTTGGAAAATATTATTAAAACTTAATATAATAAAATAAAATTATTATTTTACTACTAGTATATTTAAAAATTATTTTGTATGTCGGTAAATTGTATACGTACGTAAATTTAAGAAGTATTTTTAATTATATCTCCATATTACGAAAGTAAAACTTTTTATTTAAAATATGTTTTTATTACTGTTGTGTATATATATATATATATATATATATATATATATATATATATTTCTATATATAGTTAATAGAAAAAGTACTTAATAAAAGTTAATTTAAGAATATTTTCAACCTTATTTCCTACTATTTTCTATATTTTCAACTATTAACTTGAAATCTGAACAGTTCTTATTCTTTATAAATTTAATTTTCTTCGTAGCTTTAAATGAAACAATGTTTGTTCTTTGTTACCTCTAGCTATTTTTACGAACTGAAATAAATTAATTTTGACTGCCTGAAATATAATTGTATATGTAATGTGTATGGGAAGAAAAATTAGTTTAGAAACAATAAATTATACTTATGAAAAAGCAAAGAAATCCTAATATTAATTATATTATTTTGCACCTCATATTATTCGTAAGCTTTTATTTAGTGATTTGTTTTTTTTTTATTTTATGGTATTTTATACTAAGTTATGTTGTTAAAATGAATTTAGTGAAAATTTATTCAATTTAGCATGTACGTTATTATATATATATATATATATATATATATATATATATATATATATATATATATATATATATATATATATATACTTGAATCCAATTGTTGTATCTTACTTGAAATTTTGGATTTTAATTAGTTTTTTTAAAAGAAAACAATATTAAAATGTTAATATTAGTCTTAAATTCATTGCAATAAAAATTGTGCACATATATATATATATATATATATATATATATATATATTGAGTAAATAATTATTTAACATCAACAAATTTTTAAAGTATATTTATCTATTTCAAGTATTACGTAATTTGTTTGCAATTTTTATTTATTTATTTTAAGATATAAAACGAGTATAATTAATGTGTGTTTATCTATTTCCACTGAAAATGATTATGGGTTTTAGGTCATTGTTTCATATCCTAAAGTTTTGTTTTATTATGTGTTAATGCATACATGTAAACAAATAACTGAATAAAAACGAAAAGTAAAATGAAAAATTTAACCATTAATCTCTTTGATAATTTTTAATCCTGTGTTACATTTAAGATAATTAAAGTTTTAATACTTTTTAATTTAATTTTTTTAAGAATTGAATAATTGGTAATTGTTTATTATATTAAAGTATATTTGAAAATATATATATATAACATATATATATATATAACATATATATATATATATATATATATGCACATATATATATATATATATATATATATATATATATATATATATATATATATAATATGCATGTGTGTATGTAAATATGTATATATATATATATATATATATATATATATATATATATAAATATATATGTATATTTTATATATATATATATATATTTATTTTATTTTTTAGAATGGTAATAATCCGCAACAGCGAATTGAAAACAGAATATTTAATTAAATTTATCGTATCATGTGATTTTTTAACAATGTTTTTATAAAATTGAATCAGTTTATAATTGGTTATTCTATGATGTAGTTTATTAAATAAATTTAAAATAAAAAAAAAAACGTATTATCCAATCGAAAGGAGAAACTTAATAGTAAAATAGAGTATAAACTTACTAAAATATATAGACATACATATAATTCAATGTCCACATTCATTAATTGTTATTTAGTAAGACATTTGGAATTATTAATAATTTACGGAATTAAAAATATGAAATCAAAGTCGATTAATAATTATTTATTATTGTGAATAGTTATGAACCGAATTGTAAATAATTTTATTTACATTTAATCTTGTAAAATTTTCTTTTTTAATACTGAATGTATTGATACAAATTCGTTTTGACATTGTGATTCAATTCTCTTTCACAAATAAATAGTTTTTTCATCCCACAACAAAAAAAAAATGGTTTTGTCAAAAATATTCAATAAATCAGTATTGTTTTTTTTCTATTTTTTAATATGCATTCGATGTTGATGTCATCATTCAGAGCGCTAAGGTACATTTTTATACCTTGATTACCTAAAGATTAATTTGTGAAACTGATTGTTGTAATTCATAATAATGTTAAAATTATTGTTGACTTTCTGCTCTAAAATTTATAATAATAATTATTCATTGGTTTACATATTATGTGTGGCACATTTGTTAGTAGTACACAATTTATAAACGAATATTTTGTATAGAATATGACGGTAGCGACAAATGTTGTTGGCCTAGATAGGAAGGAATGTAAATAAAAAAACAAGATTTTACTATTTTTCTATATAATGCCTTTTAACTTCAATACATTTTTTACGGTGTTTAACCCTTTTGCTACTACGGGTGATTATGGTCGCTTGCAATGAAATGCTGTTCGTACAGTACGGGCAACTATGGTTGCTTACCATGAAACGATATTCATATTCTATATAGTTGCCTGTATAGAACATTCATTTAAAACCACTAATTCAAAGTTATTGAATGAATTAAATATATCTCGTTTTAAGTAAAAACACGTTCTTTCTAAAAAAAGTATTATAAAAGCAACCCTCTAAGGCATAAGACAGCAGACTTAGAATGCTAGATACTGTCTGTGTGGTAAATATGCACTTATGACACGGAGTTTCGTTCATCAGTGGCGTACTGATTGTCAGTTCCACCATAGCTAAAGTGTTAATTAACTAATCTATACCCTTATAAAAATAATCTTCTGTTTTCGTATTAAAGTGGTCAGTTATCGCTGTTTTCAACTCATTGGCATCATTAAAACGAAGTCCACGTAAGTCTTTTTCAAATTACTAAAAAGGTAATAACCTCTAGAGGCCATGTCTGGGCTGGTATAGGGTGGGTGATCATGTTTTTGGAAACTACACTACCGAATAACGGCTTGAGAAACAGTAGCTGTGTTAATTGGGTCATTCTCGTGCAACAAACCCACTTCTTTTGTTACTTTTCCACGCCGTTTTTCGTGAATATTATCTCGCAATTTATACAATATACGTCGCATAATATAAAGCCATTTACAGTGGTATTGCAGTACTAAAGAATTGTGGCCATGATCTTTTTTGTGGATTGTGACGCCTCGTATTGTCTTGAAGGTTGTTCGCCTGCTTACCGCCATTCCATGGATTCTCTTAGTCATAGGATCATAGTAAAGTACTATTGTTTCATCCCCTGTTACAATGGATTCGATTAATGTATTTAGATCTGACTCGCAGAGTTGTAAAATGATTGTGCGCAGGTTACTGACACTGGCGTTAAATGACCAAAAAAAGATTGGGTACCTATCCTGTACTGATCTTATTCATACCTAAGTGGTCATGGAGAATTTGTCGAACAGGTGTATGTGAAAGATTGGACATTGCTGATAATTCTTTATCTTTTAAGCGCCGATCACTAAGCATCACATCCTCGAAAAATGCAACAGAATCGGGCGTAAGAAAATAAAGGCGTAGAAAATATGTTATCAAATATCATTCCCGTGGACGATTCTAACAATAACTTGAAATAAATGCATTCTTTTTGAGTCCTTAGCACAATCCTCATGACACTACCAGGAGCATACAGTGTAACCGATTTATTTCTTGTTTTCTGGTCTTCTGAAAATTATTGCAGAAAGGGTACCTAACTTTGTTCCTTAGCATTGGTGTCAGAGTTAGTTTCAGATCAGTCATTATATTTTATTTTGTATTTGATGCTTTTTTATTTTACCAGACTTGAATAACAGCTATTGAAACTAATATTCACTGTTGTTTTAAATTTCTATTTCTTTATTTTTCCAACTTCTAAAAATTCCGTTTTATGAAGTGAGATTGTAATGAACTCTGAAAAAAAACAATTAAAAATCGTTTCGCGCTAGCCTTTTTTAGAAAGAGAAAATATCTTTAGTGTATATTGTTCGGTATAATTGAAAAAGATATATTTCAGGTCGAAAGCAGTTCATTCGTAACAATTATTTTATACAAAAACAGTTGATATGGGTAGATTGAATGATGTGGCGGCAATTTCATAATATATTTTTTCGTAATCGTATCAATTGCTTTTTTCTTATAATTGTTTCCATAATTTTCGTTCTGTATTTGAAACTGGAAAAAATGTATAAAACTAGAAAAAAAGGTTAAATTGAAGAATAACCTACATTGTTCCATATGATATTCTTTGGGATAATATTTACGAGTGTTCTAGGAATGATATTAGATAGGTTCCAGAATTAACATTTGATTGAATATTATTTTAAAAAAACGCTGAACTTACGAGGATTAAAACTAATTCATTAAAATTTTAGAGATTAAAGAAATTACAAAAAAAATACTCATGTATGTTTCTTTCTGATTATTCAGCAAGTGTTGTGATGTAATATAATATACATACCTTTAGTATATCTCATTCATTCGGTTCGTATATAAAACTAGGTTGTTATTGCTTAATTTGAAAATTTAGCGGGTACTATAGTATAAAGTAGATTATATTTGGTTACTTTACCTTATGTAACTAAAAATAATACAATATATTAGTTATATAAAATTGCAAAAGTACAAATAATCGACATGTGTATATATATATATATATATACACACATATACATATATACATATATGAACATTTAGTTCACTTATTCATTTTGTAAGAATGAAACTGTTCTAGCCATTTATAGCACTGAGAAAGAAAAATGGTTTAACAATTATTATACCTTATAATACATCACTCCACCTTTAAACACACTTGTTCGTTGTTGGCATTCATCCAATGAACATTATCTATAGAAGTTATATCTTGATTTTTTCATTCACTCCGATATAAAAATTAGTTTCGTTTGACATCGAAAATTCGATGACAATTTTTTTTTAGATTGTATTCCAGAATATTGTTATTTAAGTAATATTTTCCGTTTGAAGTGTGTTCTTATAAATGGATATTTAGTTTATATATATATTAAATTAGTGCAAATATAATGGTGGTTTTTATTATTTGAAAACCATGAAAAAACTGCAATTATTTTTGCACCAACCTAATATGTATGTGCGTATATATATATATATATATATATATATATATATATATATATAATTTGTCTGGGTGTATGAGTAACTAATGAGCTTCTTACAAAAACATTGAGTTGAGTAAAGAAAAGTTAGTGTTAAAAACTTTCTGTGTAAATTATCTGTTTGAAAACTTTCGAAAAGCATATGAAAAATATATTTTGTTTTTTGGGGAATATTTCTTCACGTATTTTCGTTTCATTTGTTTTGTGAAATAATGAAGAAAAGTATTGTTTAGAAAAAATTAAATTCAATTTTTAACTTACTTGATATGTTTATAGTTTTTTATGCTATGCTGTTTTATCGAAATATAATGAACAAGTACGATAAATTGTGCATGTTTAGCATTCTAGTACTGATTTTGAAAAAATTATTAAGAACTTCCGAAATAATGTTTTTACAAACTGTGTGTATTATTTTTAATTTATATTTATCTTTTATAATATTTATAATTTGTCTTTTTATTTCATAAAAAAATATATAAGTAACATTTACTTATATTTGTGTCTTTAGATACTTAAAATACATTAAACGTTATAGTGGTTATATATATATATATATATATATATATATATATATATATATATATATATATACATTTTTTATATTTTTATTTTATTTCGACACTGAAATGATTATCTTGAGTCGTATTTCAATTTACATAAATTCTTAGCTTGGGGAGAGAATATTTCAAGATGATGTCTTTATTACATTTAAGTGAAGATATTTCGTTATGAATTCAGTGACAATATTACAGAATATTTGATAATTGAATTGAGCAGTGAAATTCAATTTGTATGGAATGTAACATAAGCTTATGTATAAATACATGTATGTGTATATGAAATGGTTGTTAAGTATAAAAATATCGTAGTTTGGCGATTATTTAATTTGATTTAATTTAATTTGATTTGGCGATTTTTTATATATTAAGAGCAAGTTATTTTTTTCAATGTGAAACAGCACATAAAACTCACATTACTGCAAGGCTTCACTGTAAACGACATTATCCATTTTGTTCATTTTCGGGAATTGTAAGTAACTATATAAGTTAAATCATCAATGGGGTCTGTTTTTTTTTTAAATTCTTGAAGACTGGTGATGAGATTTCAAATTTAAAAGATTAAATATACATTAATTACTTGAATTGAAGATAGTTATTTCAATTTCTGTTTTATAACCCTAATTTAAGAATGAGACAGGATGAATGCTTAGAAACATTATATTTTAAATAAAATAAGTTAGTACCAATAAACTTCTTTGTTTTAAAAAATAATAATGCAATTTAAGGGAAATGAACCGAATATGGTTGGTTGATAATTTGGAGTTTAAGTGTGCATCGACAATTAACAAATAGAATAGATTTTAAGATAATTATTAAAGTGATATACATATATATATATATATATATATATATATATATATATATATATATATATTATGGATAGTGTTTTAATGAAACTAAATATTCATTATAGTTATGTAACCATAATTAAATTATTCTTAATTAATTACTTTTAATCTTTAGTTTTATATTAAAATTCGAAAAATTAAAAAAGTTTATTTTTTAAACCATTTTGTTAATATAACAAATTATTTTTTAGATGACTGAACAAAAGCGTATGTTTTTCATTTTAAAATTATTTATTTAATTTTGTTCTAAGTTAGTATAAGTGACTCACTTTACTAAGGAAATTTAAACGTATTTCTTTTTTAATATTGTTTTATTTTAATTATTTTTTTTAACTAATCAATTGATTTGATGTACAATTGAGTTGTACAGCATTTATTGAATTATTATTTTATTATTTGTTTTTAAATGTATTACATTACAATTTTAATAATTAATACAATTTAAATTATATTTAGTAAACTGTTAAGATTTTGATGTTCAGCTATAATTTGTTATTTTTGAAAAATAATTATGCTTAGTGTTAGTGTAAACATGATCATAATTCTGTTTAAAAATATAAATTGTAAGTTTGTGTAATGATTGTACTATGAATCGATCTTTTTTCCAATATATTATACATTAATTTGTAGAGTACAATATAATAAATGCATATCTTATAATTTCAAAGTTTTCTATTATATGAAATAAATATTGAACTTATGGATATTTAACCCATTTGAAATATTTGAAAGTAAGGTGTTACACATGTACTATAAATTAGTTTTAAAATATTTGTTTACATGAATGCATAAAAAACTGGAATGGGAAAGGATATATTATTTAAGCATAACATTGTATGTTTTCAATGAGTCCTGTCGCAGTGTATATAGCTATGTGGTGTTGCCTACAGAGTACCACCTCGTGTCAGACTTCCGGCCTAACCTGAACCCCATGGGACAAATCTATCTGAAGTCTGACAGAGCGGGTAAGCAAGCAGTCTGCAGCAGCGCACATGGATTTTGTGACCCCACGCTACTACGCCAATGTTTGTCGTCGCACATTTACTGTATTTCGTGATCGCTAGCACACGACTAGCTAACGCGATTTTGATCTCAGAATGTAAAATTTATTTTGCACAATTAGATTACAACATTCATTTATTTGCATTCACTCATTTCATTTGTTGTAATTTGAATTTAGTATCAGCAATTTTATCGTTATAGGATTTTTATGAAACACTGTTGAGACGAACGAAAAACGTACTAACGTTATTAAATATCTTAAAATATTTCTTCTGTATTTTTGTTAACTTTTATAAATATTTTTTTGTAAAAAAAATACTTAAAAAGAAAGTTTATTCTGTGTCTTATAAGTAAACATTCAGATCTAACAAGGAAAAAATGTAATATATAATCATTGTCACTGATATATTTTTTTCGAAAGCTTTTCGTTATAATAATATATGCGAATATCTGTCGTGTTCTTATAGGGGAATTTAAAACCAGAGGTATACTTTTTTAATATGGTACAATGAACAATAATAGTTATTATATCAAACTTGAAAATACTAATAAAGCACTTCTTTCATTGTTTAATATCAGTGTTTTACTTTTTTGTTTTCTTTAAGGTTGTGCGCATACAAGGGTTTCTGTAAAAAAATCAGAATAACTTTTTCCACAGTTTAGAACATCACTGTTTTTAATTATTCATATATATGTTTTAATCATTTTATCTATACATTTACTTAAGTAGTGATTGTGTATACATCTATGATTGATAATTCATTGAGTTCCAATAATACCTACACTTTAGTTTGTATTAATTTTTTTTATTGTTACCAATGAATTTTAATTGTTTTTCTATACTATTATTACTTTATTTTTTGCTTTTCTGTTATTCAAATAATATTGTGCAGGAATGACAATAATAGTACTATTTTCTTAAGTATTTTTTTTGAGTTATCTGTTTTTGTATATAAATAAAAAAAATAATAGTTCTAATATTATCTATATATATATATATAAAGATTATTTATATATTATAACAATAAATAAAAACGAGGTGAAATATGTTATCAACTCATGCAAAGATTACTGCACCCACTTTTTTAAAATATTTTATAGTTATATTTGGGATATTTGGTTTACATAAATACTAATAAGATTTTACAAAATCGCGTAATGTATGTGAGAAATTTAGCCATCATGTGGAATGATCATTTTGAAAAAATCTACAATATTCAAAAAAATGAAAATACCATTTGAACCACTGGAACTCTCGACATTGAAATTTTTGTAGTTTCATTCGTTTTTATTTCGAAAATTAAAAAAAAATAGTTGATTTTTAAGAGATTGATTATGCATTCTTATACTACAGATAAACTAAAAAACGCCCTAATGACAGTTTTTATTATTTTAGATATTTTTAGTGTTTGCAAACGAATCTTTGATAAACGACGAAAATCTGAATATTGGTTATCTGTTTGGGAAAGATATGATATAAAGTTTAAATTATAGTTAAGAACAGAGACTTCAAATCGAAACGTAAAATATTTTTATATATATATATATATATAACCTTTTAATTTAAATAAAACTAATTAATAACTATTACATATTTAACATGTTCAGTAAACTATTATTTAGAATTGAAAGTTAGTTCGTATATTATATTGCGAGTATACTTTCGTATGTAAATTATCCAATTAACATCACGTTATGGTGCTATTTGGAAGACATCAGTGTTGTTTTATTTTGTTGAATATATTTTGATCTTTGAATTAATGTTCTATGAATATATTTATTGAATTATATATATTTCTTGTAGTTAGAAATATAAACGATAAAGGTTCAAATAATTTTTATACATTTTCGCGGTCAATCTTACACAATGTATTTAACGCATTAAAATACACTCTTACATTATATTTAACGTTGATAACTTGGAAAATATTATCTTTTTTTTAAATACCACGTTTCAAATGCAAGTATCATTCATCATTTAATTTAAGTGATGAATGATAATCAATATAGTTCAGTTAATATAGTAATGTAGCATTTAATATAGTTTGAAAATAAAAAAAAGAAATTAATAATTTTGTTTCGATTTTTTTTTTATTTAAGTTGAATCTAAGAGAATGACATACTTTTTAGTTTTTTAATTTATAACTTTAATTTAAATAAGATATATATATATATATATATATTTATAGTTTACTATTAAAACATTTTTCTGTATGTTAATAAAAATCGATTTATAATTTTATTTTAAAAAAGAAATTCTTGAAATAATAATGATAATAATTTTATTAACACGAAATAATTGTTTTATACGGAGAGTAAATATGTTGTCAAAAAATTCAGAATTTGTTATTGTTGGGTGCGTATTTATTGATTAGCTTGTCGTGCGAATGATAAATTTCTGTAAATGAACGAAACCTATTTGGCCTATGTCAGTTTTCATAACAAAAAAGTCATTTAAAAAATGACGAAATCGTTAACATTATACATAAAACGAAAGCGTTGATGTAATTAATATAATATGAACGAAAGTAGAAACGAAAAATTTGAAAAGTAATAGGTAGATACTCTTATTTTAAATGGGTAAAATGTATAAAATAAATTACTTATATATATATATATATATATATATATATAAATTTAACATTTTTTTTTGTTTCATAAATTACAAGTTGTTTAAAAAGTAATAGTGCTTTAATATCTTGTTCTAGAATTTTAAAGGCACTTAAAACTTTTAATAATGTAATACAGTATATGGAATGATAAAATATAGAAGTTCATTTTTTCAGATTTATTAATTTTTCTTATGGGATGAAAATTAGTTATAAATTAAATTAATGAATGAAAAACTCTGTAGCAAATGATAAATGTCAATTCTTTGAACAAGTGTATTATTATTATTGGGGGGGGGTCAACACTTTCATTTCTGTAAAATGATGGTGGTTGATGTTTTAAACACAGTTTGATAAGTTACAATGTTCGTGCTCTTTTTTATATGATACATGTTTATTCTGTCTCTTATATATATATATATATATATATATATATAATAGTGACTTAGAAAAATTTTTCTATAAAGAAACATACAAACTTTTTAAGTTTTGCAACTAAGATTCTTAACAATTGTGAATGCAACATATTTGTATTGCGGATTTGTAAAAATATTATTTGTTTATTGAACGATATTACTACACATGAATTTCTTTTTAAAAATGATTTTCTATCAATCATTTCTTTACTTTTCTTTCATTAAGAGTTTTACTCATATTGATATATTTTATTTCTATCTACTTTATATATTTATATTTAAAAAAATTGTACGATGGGAAAAATATGTGCATTTATTTAAGAGAACAAAGAACTCGTAAATGTTTCTATAGATCCAGTAGTATGTGTTTAATGTAGAATTTGTCGTCCCCTGTATTTAATGTTCTATTGTACAAGTAACCAGTAATATTATTTTATATTCTAAGTAGAGTAAATATTTTTTTCTTTATAGTTGATTATATTTGAATATTTCTATCGTTGCATCTATTTTCAATGCAGATAAGTGTAGAGTTACGACAAATCAATATATTTCGTTCGGTGTGTTTTTCAAATATTTAAAATAATGCATTGAATAATGTATTATAAGTATGTGAGAAAAAGTTAGTGGTGATGTTTAAATATATTCATTTTTTCTTTTTATTCTTTTGAAATTTTACACATAAAAACACGAAATAAAAGTATATATATATATATATATATATATATATATATATATATATATATATATATATACACACACATATAAATTCATATATTAAATTAACAATCACATAAATGAAAACGTGATGTTATAACACTATTTAATTTATTTAAAATTTAGTTTTTAATTTTTATTTATTGAAAGAAAAACGCTGTATGCTATATATATATATATATATATATATATATATATATATATATATATATATATATTCAATATTATTATTTTCTCACAAAAAATTGAAATATTACTCTACAGACTTACAGATTTTCCAATAATTGAATAAAATGATACAAGTTTTTATAGATTATTGTATTATAAAAAAAGAGCTTGCGTTTGAATTCCTTGAACCTTTACGTAAATAGTAAAGGTTCTGTAAGGGTAAAAAATTATGAAATGAATTGAAATCTATCTTTCAATCATAATAAGATTTATTATTTTATTTTATGCAATTTTAAAGTTTATAGGTCGTATAATTTCGGATTTTTTTCTGATAAGAATCTGTTTCATATATTTTTTCTAAAATTAAGAAATGAGATTTCAGAAAAAGTAATCTTACATTTATAACTTGTATTTAAATATATCTTATTAGATGTATTTTACGAATGATATGCTACTTTTACTGATGAAAATAATTCAGAATACAAGAAAAGAAAATATTTAAAAATCAATGAATTATCGTTAAAAGAAAAAAACTTATATAAATCTGTAAAGATTTCAGTTTAATTTTAAAAGTTTTGATATGTTCTTATTTTTATGATTTTTGAAGTTGATGAAATTTGTATGTATTTTATAAACATTTTTAATAATAGTGTAATGTTTTCAAATTTATGGTGATGAAATCAGAAATATTTTTCTATTTCAGAGTTAAACTTTTTGTAACTATTTAAGAAAGAAAAAATTATAAAAAGTTACAAAAAGTCCCATAAACAGATAAACATTATAAG
>CM068315.1:36030317-36055317 GCA_034766995.1 Acanthacorydalis orientalis | reverse complement strand
CTTAGAACTATTTGTAAATTATCAAGATATTAATTATTAGTTATTTCCTTTGCATTAAAAAATATACCCATATTCACAGAAATAAACAGTTTATATATATTTTTAGTGTATATATATGTATATATATATATATATATATATATATGTATATATATATATATATATGTATATGTATATATATATATATATATATATATATATATATATATATATGCGTGTGTGTTTCTATGTGTATATATGCATATATATATATATATATATATATATATATATATATGCGTGTGTGTTTCTATGTGTATATATACATATGCATATATATATATATATATATATATATATATATATATATATATATATATATGTATATAACCATTACAAAAACTAGAAGTAATATGAATTAATTGAAATTAATTTGAATTTGTTTGTTAAATATTTGTAACTGTTTAACTACTTACAGTTTATTTTTTGTGTACCCATTATTAACACCTATATTTATCTTATTTAATTTCGAAATCGAATGTGAATGGATTTGTAGCACTATTTTCAAAATAAAATAATGTGTTGTGCTAAAATATCGTAAATGGAAACGTTGATAGAATTTTAATTGTAGTTTAGAATTTAAGTTAAAGTGTATGTATTTTAAAATAGATTATCAATTTCTAAATTTTAATATGACTCTCGAATTGTCAAATATCATCGTTTTAATCACTAATTTATAGGTTGGTAGTATTTCATTGTTTTTTTTCTTATAAAGTAACATTTAAAAAGTAGTAAAATAGAATTATTTATTAGTCAGTATTTGTTTGTATACTCAAAGTAATTAAAATAACTGACTTAGAACCTGGATTGTAGTTTTATGTTTTAATTGAATGTAATGCTTTATTTAAACTGTAAAATAATGGTCAGATGAAAAATATATTCGCTAGATTTTATTTTTGTAATGAAAATGTCTTGAATATGAAATATATATTTATTTTTATTTTCAAAAGTAACGTGATATTTCGCTATAGACCGTAATGAATAAGAAATATCAGAAATCGAATTAAAATCCATTTCAAATTTTTTTTATATAATTTATTCAACAAACATACCAATCTAATTATTAAAAAAATGTAATCGAAATATGAAAATCAAATATTGAAATAAATCAGATTGAAATGAGTTCAAGGATTCAATGCACTGTTTTGAGTTATTTTACGAATACCTACGTTATTTGCAAAACGTCAACTGACCTTTTCTTTTTGTTTGCACGCTCGCGTTTAGGACGCGTGGGAAGTCCACATTTTGCATCGCCCGAGGTGGCTGAATGTCGACCCTACGGCAAACCAGTGGATGTGTGGGCTGCCGGCGTTTTGCTCCACGTGTTGCTGTCTGGCACGTTGCCTTTCCGTGGTACGGGTGACCGATTGCGTCGTGCTGTCTGCTCCGGGAAGTTGCACGTGAGTAACATTACATTTCTGTATGTCTCTAGGTCGTCAAGATATATATATATATATATATATATATATATATATATATATATATATATATATATATATATATAAACATACATACTTACGTACAGTACAGTATATCTGAAATATGTCTATTATTGGGTGTTGGCAAAAATAAGATATGAATTAGTGTTTTTCAACTAGTGATCGTGTAATTTATATGTAAATTTATATATATATATATATATATATATATATATATTTATTTATTTATTTATTTATATACCTGCATTCTGTATACTTAAATTCTGTTCGTCTTCATCAAATTTAAAACAGGAATCTGTCATAGGTGATACTTTTGTTCAGAATGGTATCGTCATCGGAGAGAATTCATTTTTAGATGTCATATTAGTTTGATTTTTCTTATCATACACTCGCGCACACACACACACACACGCACACATATATATATATATATATATATATATATATATATATATATATATATATATATATATATATTGGTTTGAAGCTATTATAATTTATATAGTTACTATAATTATTAAAGTGTAAACAGTTGGTGTAAAATCCTTGTCTTGTTTTACTTCTTGTGTTATCCTGATATAAATTATCATTACCAGTTGGTGCAAGACGCAATTGTACTGCTGGTCAATATTTCTTACTTATTGTATTAAAAAAAACACTATGAAAATAATTTTCCTAATATACTAAGTAATTTTAATACACGAAGCTATGATCAATTTCGGCTATTAAAGCATATATTGTGGTAGTTATATGATACTCATTATTATAAACTAGTAGATGATTTAATAGCTCAAGTCGATCTTGACATCTATCAGTTCAAAAATAAATTCGCGTTTATTGCTCCTATATTATCCGTATATGATTGAATGAAGTAATAAACTATGAAAATTTACTTGAAAAGACTACTTATGTATGTATGTATATATATATATATATATATATATATATATATATATATATATATATATATATATATATATATATATATATATTCCTTTGTAGTATTATTAGGTGTACACGGAAATCTTTTAATTTTTTCTTTAATTTAAAATTACTGTAATGACAATGTTTCTCACTTTTTTAAAACTGAACTTGAGTAAAGTAAAAAAAAAATAAACAAATATCGTTATGTTAAGGTTATTTCAATTGAGTTCGGTGATTATTTACACCTATTCTTCATATTATGAAACCACATATTTTAATATATAATCGTAATTCCAGGAAGTTTTAGGACGCATCTATTTATATACAAAAACAATTACCAACACATTATTGAAATATCCTATTAAGGTGTTTAGGTGGTTATTAAATTTATTATGAACATTAAGTGTAACACCCATATAAACCAAAAATATTTCACATATAGTGTATTTTATGTAAACCTTTTTTTTGTTTAAGTGGATTTTAAAGAGGTAAATTTATTATAAAAGTTTATTTACCAGTCATTTAACATTATTTTAATGTTATTTGTTGGTTTTGTATCATTTAATTTCGACATACATAATATAACGTCTACCTGAAACAACAAAAAAAAAATATTTATACTTAAAACTTTGACTATGTCTAGTTAATTAAAAAAATAATTATTTTACTGTTTTTATATTAACAAATATAAAAAAATCATAAATTATTGATTATAAGTAGATTATTGTTTATAGTAGTAGGTTACCAATAAATTATATATATATATATATATATATATATATATATATATATATATATATATATATATATATGTATCTATGTGTGTGTTTTATTTGTTTAATGTCTTTCAACTTCTAATTAATATTAACATTATTTTATTTATTATATAAATTTAAAAATGTTCACAATAAAGGGTTTGTTAAGTATTAAGGAATCTAAAATATTTCGCTTCACTAAAAAACTAAATTTATTTTTTTGTATATTTTGAGAAATCATTCTAAATTTTATTATAAATTATAACATGATCAAAGTTTAATTTATTTCGATTGAACTTGAATAAGAACATTAATTAATTTAGTGATAAATGATGTAATTATTAGACACGAGTTCGTATCCATGATCATATCATTATGGCACTCAATTGCCAACGATTACTTCTATTGTTCACTTGTTGACGAATATTCATTAATAGTATATCCAAGTTCACTGTAGCGTCAATTACATTATTAATAAAAGTTCATTTAAATGTAATTCTGTCTAATATATACATACATACATATATATATATATATATATATATATAAACAAATATATTGACATAATAAACCTACCTTTAAAGTGAAAAATAAGAAAACTAAGTGTATTTGTTATTTTCTTTAATGTATAATCTTTTACTTGTATATATTTTTTTGTATCAAAAATCGGGCGTAAATTAAAGGTGTTAAAACTATTTTTCATATATTTATTATTATAATATATATATATATATATATATATATATATATATATATATATATATAATTATTATTTTTAAAAAAGAAAAAAATAATTATTTGTTTTAAAATTGTTTATGCATAATTTTTAAAACGTTCTTTTTTATATTTCTTTACTATTGAAAATTTTCGCGTTTATTATTTTATGCTATAAAAATATACTCTCTTTGATTTTTAAAATTCAATGAATATCGAATGTAACATTTCTGATCTGTAACTTGTTTAAATCCAAATAATGTAAAATCAACAACATGTCAATAAAACAGATGTTTGAACAGTATTAAGTTTTATTTTCATTTACGTCATAAACTTTTTTAATCGATATGTGTTACTGTTATTGTAATAGCCATTAACATTTTCTGTTTATTTGTTTTATTTATTTATATATACGTTTAGTTTTATTTTGAATATATATATATATGTATGTATATTTCATTTATTTTTACAACGATCTTATCTATAATATAATAAATAGTTATATTTTGTTACAAAATTTTTCTGTATTTTCTCTGATCATTAATTAAATATAACTAGAAGTTTCAATGATTCTTGATAATAGATAATATATATTTTATCTTTCTATAGTTGGATACGGGACCATGGGAATATATTAGTGAATCAGCTAAAGATCTTGTACAACGGATGCTTACAGTTGACCAAAATCAAAGAATTACGATACAAGAAGTACTTAATCATAAATGGCTTAGAGTAAGTAAACATTTGAATTATATATCATTATTCGATTATATATTAATTATATTTTTTTAATTATATAATAAGTTATTAAAATGTTACCTTAACAATGTAAATTGCAATACATATATTTTTACTTTTACATATATGTACGTATAAAAATGATATTTAAACATATGTTAAAAATAATAAGTTCGTAACATTCCTCAATCGTATTGGCTATAGATCAGCTTTTCGAAATAAAATTGATTGACGTATGGTTTAAAATATATCTGACAAGTCCATTATAAAGATAAATATAAATGTAAATATAACATAAATAATTATTGAAGAGATTTTTAACTTCGTTTTATATATTTGAAACGTTCATATAATTTATTTATACAAAGTTTTTAAAACTTGTTACGTCTTTTCAAATATGACAAAGTTGAAAAATAGATGAATGTCTGTTTTCATCAGCATATATTTAATAATTATTATTATTTTATTAGCGGTTTTGACAGTTTCTTTCAAATATAATTTTAAGATAAAGTACGTACGTTGGAGTATGTAATATAATTTTTACATTACATTTGTAGTTTAGGTAATTTATATTGATTTAATATGTATAAGTTCGATTGTTTAAATAAGTACAGAACATTTATATTCGAGTGAAATGTAGGCATATAATTATTTTTTTTATATTTATTCTTATTTATTTATATTTCTCTATTAGATATAATCATTGAAAAGTTAAAAATTGATTGTATTCGTATTGATATTTTATTCTTGGGTTTTGTCACTTTTAGTTTATTTGTATTTCACAATTGTCGAACACTTATATTTATTCAAAATGAGGATACAGAGATATTTATTGTATATTCATTTAAATACTTTTCTACTTTATTAATTTTTCTTTTATTGTTGTCTTTCATTATTTATTATTAAAAATATATTAAATAAGGGTTCTACTTAAACGCATATTTTAGGAAAATGAATTAAAAATCTTTTTGAAGTGTGTTTTTTGGCGAGTAATTCATTCTATTGTTACTATAGTAATTATTTTTCTGTTAATGAATCTTTTTCAAAAAAGTTTATAATTTTATTATAAAACTATCTATGTAAGATTATATTTTATATAATAAATTAAAGAAATATAATATTGTCACGAAATAAATAAAAATGTACCTTAAAATATTCGTCAATCTTTCTTTTATTTAATTTCGAACTTTAAGTTTTGAACTGATGCAGTATGTCATATTTTCGTTTAGTTATATGAATTATATTCTCGTTTGTTATTTGTTAAAATTTTAAATTTATTTCTGTAGGAGTTATTTACCTTAAAATAACCATTTTAATATACATATATAGATAACACTATATATACACACGTGTGTCTATAATATAATATTCACTTACACTTTTAAGTTAGTAAGTATTTCGGTATTTTCACACAGAATAGTTTGAAAATTATTGAAATATTTTCAGATGTGGCAAATTACGAAAGGGAAATGTGGTTTTAAAAAATATTTGAATTTAATATGTTTTGATGCATATATTTTGACATAATGTTCAGAAATGTGTTCTTATGAAATAAAGTTAGTTATTTTAATTAAAAATTTAAAATAAAATTATTTATTAGGTTTTCGCTATTGTGTATGTTCTTCAGTTGCTTAATTGGTTTCAGAAATATACATTGAAATATTTGTTTCTTGTTTTCTATGAAGTAAACATTTAATTTTTCGTTGTTAGAAATTGTGAATATGCATTTATTGATAATTAATTTGAATATTAGTTGTCCTTGAATTTATTTCTCATCAGGTAATGAATTTGTGTTCATATTAACGCATTCCATTAAAATCTTACGAATTTTATTCATACGTATAGAAAGTATTTATAGAAATATCGTTCAAGCGTCTATTTTATAGTGACAGAAATTATATTTATCATCTTTTGACGATTTATTTCTTTTCGGTTTATATATGAGCTTTTTTATTTTATCTTTTAATCAAAAATGCTAATTTAATTTGTTTTACTAGGATCGTGATAAAGCAACTAAAATTCATCTACACGAAACTGTAGAAGAATTGAAAAAGTTCAATTCACGTAGAAAATTAAAAGCTGCTGTATTGGCTGCAGTATCGTCCGATAAATGGACGTCTGTGTACTCGGATCCCAATACCGACGGTTTCTCTGACTTCGGAGACGATGACGTCACATCGAATGGTAAGTGAATTATTTAGTATTCAGTCAGGATTTACATACGGTTCTTTTGTTTGTTTATTGTCTTTACCTGTTTATTTTTTGCATGTTTACGCATTCGAATGTTCACTTCTAGCATGTGTTTTTTAAGGTATGGCTCTGTTCTTGAGCATGATGTATAGAAATAAAATCAGTGTGTGGTAAATAAATGAATGAAAAAAGATTGACAATATTATACTTTGTGCGCTGAAACCTTCGAGTTGCTCTATTGATTTTATTATTTAGATAGTATGGCGATTTCTTGAAAATTGTGTCCAGAAATAAGAAAATACTTGTATACATAATTTATTTTATTCAGAATGTTTGTTTTTAGTTATTTTTATTTTGTACAATTGTACTCTTGTAAGATAGTATGACGTTCAAGTTGAATTCAGTAAATAATTAAATATACAGAACTTGTGTTAAAACATTTTTTGTAAAGTCTATTAAATAACAAATTCAAAAATTTTCAAAAAAGTCATTTAAAAAAGATAATATTTAAAACTATCGGTTAATTTAGTTCGTTATTTATATTATTAAAAATATACATTTTTTTGTGAGTGCTGATTCGAATTTAATTATGAAATTTTCAATTTTTAATACATGCATATATTTTCTTGATATTCCCTTGTTAACAGATAATACATTCCTTGTAGTTCCAATATTTTCTTTTATAAATGCAATACACATATGTTATATTGATATTGCAGTACTGAATGTTCAAAAAGAAGATTGTTATAATTCATTCAAAAAGTATCAAAATACTCATTGTGATAACTATTGGGCATAGTCATTTTTATTTATCTTCTAAGAAATTAAATTATAATATAATACCTACTTTAAAAATACTTGTCTTAGTCTGTATTATGATTTTCATATTTTTCATGAAATTTTATAAATATATTTTTAATTAGACAATTTATTGTATCAGAAGTCGAAAACAATATTTTAAATCTTTTTCATTTAAAAAAAATACAGATAAGAGCAGTAAGTTAAAAACTACTGTTGAAACTTTTGGAAATGAACGTTAATTAACATCGGTTTTAGGAAATGTACTGCAGTATATTCACAATTGATTTTATGTTCAAAACTTTTAGAAAAAATATTAAGTATAGCTATAGAACAAACTTTGATGTTCATGAATATAACTTTTAACGTACTATACTCCTAGTTCGACGAATATATTTTTTTTGTTTGCGATTTTTTTATATTTAGTTATAATAAAAATCTATATTTATTTCATAGTTGGAGAATACTTTAATAAAAGGGACATCTTTTTTAATAAATTGTTTATTCACAAAAAAAAATATTTTTAGCTTTTATTTATACAGAATTAAACAGTTTCAGAGATTGTTATTACATCTATAAATATAAAAAAAAAGATATTAGAGAAATATTTTTCAATATAGTGATTATGAAATTTTATAAACTGAATTTGTAAATGAATAAAAAAAATATTTTAATTTAATCTTAATGAAATTGATATAAAAAAACCTATTAATATATTTAATAAATGAGTAAATAATACAAGTTATGTTTTACGCTATAAAGATTGTTCATATAGATCTTTTGGCGACAGTGTATATTTTTATTTGATCGTCAATTGATTCTATTTTGTGAAAGCAATTTTAATGCTATGAGTAATACTTCAGTTTAACCATCCCTTTATACATATTTTTAATATGACTGAATTTTTATGAAAAAATATTTATGAAAAAGTACTATTAAAAAGTAAGGATTTTATAATTGTACGGTATTGCTATAGGTAAATTTTATTAAAAATTTAAATCTAAATTTAATTTTGCTAAAAAATAGAAACAATATTTCAGTTCGATTCATTTCAGCACTATATTTATTTTTCTGTAAAAAAATAACCATTTAAATAATCAGAAATACTCGTAGTTAAGAAGTTCGTAAAATGTACAGTATTAACATTTATATATTTTTTCTTTAATTGGTACTTGTACTTTAATTTTAACGCTTAAAAATGTTAAAATTATAAGCAGCAAAGTTACAGAAACCAATCAATTTTATATGCATACGTATGTATGTATCTATCTACATGTGTTTTTTTTATATTAACAAATATGTATGTAAAATATTGCGCATGACTTTATGAGTACACATATTTTCCGGTTTATATTACATGTATTTCATGAATTACATTACCGATATTCGTGGGATATATTGATGAATATGCGAAATTTAAAAATTTATTACTTTATCAGAAATACAGGTTGATTACCCGTATACCTATTTCATATTATTGTATCGATTTCATGTACATATATATATATATATATATATATATATATATATATATATATATATATATATAATCTTATATTCTAAATATATTCTCTATTTCTTTTTTATAGTAATATATTGTAATTGGAATGATAAATCTAATATAAATCTGATAGTTCAAAATAAACCAACTATTACTTGTATATTTGAAAAAATGTGCTGTTAAAGTGTGAAGAAAACTAAAAAAATAATATTAACGTAATGTACTGAAGCACAATTAATTGTTGGCACGAATTCTTTACTCTAAGAATTATATTCAATAAAATTTATATATTTCGTAAATTCATATATATATATATATATATATATATATATATATATATAACTGTACATACAGGTATATGTGTATATTATATATATATATATATATATATATATATATATATATATATATATATATATATATATATATATATGTATGTATGTAATTAACCTCTGTGAATGTTTGTTTAGGCTGATATTATAAATTAGGAATCGACTATTATTAAAAAATAATTTTAATTGGTGTATTTATGTAATAAGTTAATAAGTCACTGAAAATAATCAATTTTTTTAATGTATAACTTTAAAATATTTATAAGTTACGTACAACTTCGTAATTGAAATTTGACTTTGATTAATGTTATTTTTCACTGAAATGGCGAAAAATTAAATTACAGATGCTGAAATATGTTTTGAAATATTAATTAAGAATACTGTATGAAGTAGAAAAATATTTTCAATTATTTAATATATTTAATGTTAGTTTATACATACACAAACACACACACACACAAACGTAAGTGTTAACTTTTCTTAATATATTATTATGGTGTAAACAGTAAATAATAATCTTAAGTCATTTGTAAGTTTAATATGTTTTTATTATTTATCTTTCATAATTCACAAATAAACATAGTTATAAATTACAGTACAAATTAAAAAAATAATTTAATTTTACATAATATTTGTCAGAATCGTTTTTTAGATTATAGTATGATTATCAAATAAAAGTCGTGGATGATCTATAAAATTGATATTAATTACAGTTTTTTTTTAATAAATTATATTATCTTTTTTGATTTAAATTATAAGGATAAATGGTTATGTATATGAAACGCAACTTATAAAAACAATTTCGGAACATTAAATAATATTATAATATATAGTGAGGTAATTTGGTGATGAAGTATTTTACATGATATACAGGTGTCTGTTTCAAACTTGATTTGTATAAGATTCTTTTTTCACAAAACTGGGATTGAAAATGATAATTAGAGTGAATTTAATTTAGTATTTTCTATATCATTTAATATGTAATAAGTAGATTGCAATTCTTTAAATTTTAATAAAATTCTTTATTCTTACCAGATATTTAATTCTCCCTTTTATAATATATTGCAATATAAAAACATTGAAAGTAAATAGTTTATATCATCTATGTTAGTGGTATAAAATCCATATATGAACACGGGCCACCGAATTTAGTTTAAGAGAGTCAAAAAAATGTACCCTGGTAAAAAAGGTCTTTTATTTATATTCGAAAGTAACTAATTTAAATTTTACATTTACTTTTTCTTTAGTAAATTTATAAAAATTTTAAAAAAATACATTAATTTTAGGTATTATTATCAAATGTTAAAACAAAATTTTAAATTAGAAAAATTAAAAAATTAATATTTTTTACTACAAACTTGGCATCTTTTAGCAGAAACTACTTTATCAATGTCGGGTGTGATTTTTTGTGATAATGATATTTTTACTATAGATGTTAAATGTTCGTTTGTCAATCTTGACCTGTGTAAAATGTTGTTAGTCTTTAAAACGAAAAATAATTGTTTACATAGGTATGCACTAACAAACATTGCCAAGATTCTTGCTGCAAACGTATCAATAAAATGTTCTGGCAATTACAAATAAAAATCTGGAATACCAACTTCATTATACTTTTCTTTTAGCACCGTGTTGTGTTGAATTTAAATCAGTTCCATTTGAATGTTACTTTTTTATCATTTTAATATTTTCATTATTGTATTATTTTAATTATTTTTTAATTATTTTAATAAAGTCAACTTTAAGCTTTGGGTCTCGGACCGCATTCTAGAGCTTTGCGAGACGCTTGTTTGACTCCACTGATCTACGTAATTTAAAAAAAAATAGTACGTAATGCCAGCTTGCATAAAGCCGTATAAAATGTATTAAATGTAAATCGTTTTAAATGAACATTTTTGCTTCTTAATTTAATAATGAACATTGTTCAATTATGATTTATGTCAATTGTTTCGTTATCGTAATTAAACGTTTGAGATTGTTGTTGCATGAATTTTAATTTTGGCAAGTATTCACCTAGTTTACCATAATTAATGTTAAATTTATTGCCAGAATGGCCTAAATAATACAAATTCTGAAGTGGATATAATGTTTTTAAATCGATTATTTTTAAATTATTGTTATCTAATTCTAAATATTTCAAATTGGTTAAGTCGTAAAACGCTCTAGGTCCAATCCTGTCTATATTATTGTCGGACAGTCGAAGAAGCACGAGTTTCTTTAATGACTCAAATGCAAAATTGTCGATGATTTGAATATTATTATGATCTAGATACAGTTTTTTCAATGCAGGCATTCCTTCAAAAGTCTTCGGGAGTAGTCTTGTTACATTATTCCCGGTCAGGTAGAATATATTTACAGATGTAAATCCGTTAAAAGCTCCGGGGTTTATTATCTGAACAGCCGAATCGAAAATTCCAGCGAACGCGGTCGTGTTTAAACCGATAAACGAGCCATTACGTATCGTTGTCAATTTCAAATTGTTGACGTAAAAATTATCCAATTTGAGGTCCTCGAATGCTGCAGGTTCAATCGTTCCGATCGGATTATTAGATATACGTAATTGTACAACATTATGGAGACCGATGAAATCCTGTGATTTAATCACTGATATTTTATTATCCGTTAATGAAATTCGCGATAAACGTTTTAAATTTTTAAACGCACCATCTTCAATGTACTTAACACTGCTATTCACTATGTCCAGAAAGTTACACTCGCTGAATACTTCAGTTCGAAACATATGCGAGTCTATTCGCGGAATGTCACTGTTATAAATCGATACGATTTTCAGTCGCGTTTTGATGCTTGCGACTGCTTCGTTAAATTGTTTTGTGTTTATTCCCACACAATACATTTCTGTATTACTAAAATCACATTTCTGACATTTAATTGATAGAAAAAGCAATGCCAGCAAAATTAAATGTTGAAAGAACTGCGTCTTTTTCATTATAACGCGAAATATTTTCTAGCCACATACGTAGTTGTATTATAGCATTATAGTAAACTCTAAATTGTTTTCAGTGTATGCTTAAGTATTTATTTCATTTGCAATAATAAGGAAGTTTTAATTTTATTTAGTATAACAGTATTGTTGTTGTATTGCGCAATGACATTTTATAAACAATTAATGTTGTTATTTTTCAACCTTTTAATATATTTAGTTTCCTTCTTTTAGTATGTTTTTTTTTAGTAGCATTGTATTCAATAAAATGCGATTTTTGCTTTAAATAAATATTAAATTATTGATTTGTGAATTAAAATTCTAGTTGTCGTTTTGTGTATAATAGTTAATTGTTTTCAATAATAAAATAATAACGATCGTTTCCATTCACATTATTTTTATATATTTAATTATTGTCGCCATCGTTACCCTGATGAATCACTATTCTTTCAATTTTAATAATCCAATATCTCTACTATTTACACATTATTTACATATATATATATATATATATATATATATATATATATATATATATATATATAATGTAGAAAGCAATTATTAATGAAGAAATAAAGAAAACAATAAATAAAACTTCTCTTTTACAATTTGGAAAAATATTAAATGCTATTCAAATACATAAATATTAAACATTCTTAGTTTCAAGAGAAAGTCGATTTTTCTTTTAGATAATACAAAATTAGTCTTCAATTTAGGTTCTTTAATAGGAACAGTGATTAAAATGAACATTATTTACCTATTTTCCGTTCATTATTGTACTAATTAATTGAATAATCATGAATATTGATTGTCGAAAAGATCAAGAAATGATATTCTAACATAGATTATATTATTTTTTTTGTATTTGTATAAAAATGTACTCATATATGCTTGCACGCGCACACAACACAAATCATATATATATATATATATATATATATATATATATATATATATATATATATATATATATATATATAAAACCCCATTGTTTGTTTATATTTTAAAATAACTATCTTTTCATCTTTAATATGAACAGAGCAAAGTAGAATTTTTTTTTATTTGATGTTTATATTTTTTTTCTAATTAAAGTTACTTTCTTGATTAAATAAATTGAGAATATTTTAAACTATTTATTTTTTATTCACTAGTAGTGATGTTTTTAAGAGAGTAGTTCTAGATTAATCCATTCGATGTATATAGTTTTTCTGTCTGCTTTTCAGAAAAGACTGTATATTCCAAGGTATTTATAGAATATCTGATCAATATTTTGCAATTACTGTCATAAAAATTAATTCCTGTTATATTTTATTAACTTTCTATTAAAAACTATATGATGTTCTTTCACAACAAACATAAAAATAATTACACAATAAAATATAAATGTATGTCTGGTTTGATTATAAATAGAATATAATAAATCAGAGTGTCTCGATAGTATATTAGTGGTACTGTTACAAGAAATGAATAAAAATTTTTTACGCTTTTAATTTGCGGTTTGTTTGCATTGTATTTGGTCTATAAGAAATATAGATTTTATTCGATATAATTTTTTATATGGAATCTTTTTATATGAAATTGATTGTAATGTAAGTACAAAGTTATAATACATTATATATATAACAAACGTGTGTACGTGAGCACAAGAACAAAATAAATCTATTTTTATGTTTATTTGTGGTATCTGATGTGACGACTTTCAACGTTGGGACGATCGATATTGAATGTTTAAAAATATAAATACAATACATACATATACATATATATATATATATATATATATATATATATATATATACGATTAGTTACCAATTCTATTTTTCGCGAAAATATGAATACAAGTATGATTCATAATTTAGATTTTTAGTGTAGATAATATAAACAAGAGCACGCTAACAATAAAAAAGTAAGTCGTGATCATGCAATAGCATTCGTTAGTTTTTAAATTAGCATCATTGTAAATTCAATGAGATCAGTAATACTTTGTTTTATGTATTTTAAAACATACGAACTCTTTGTTTTTCAAAAGGGTAATTACAAGTTTTTACCTTCAATAATAAATGAATTTATGGAATCAGTTCCCTGTGCTTAATTTAGTAAATTTTTTGAATCATTGCTTCAAAATCCTGGAAATTAAAATATAGTGTTAGAACAGTATGTAAGAAATAAATAAATATACGTATATAGTAGAGTATAATAAGTGAATTATAATTAAAATGTAGTAGAATAGTTGTTTTGTATATATCGCCTTTGAATTTTGTTACTAATCTGTAAAAGTAGTGTGAAATATGGCATGTATACAAGATTAACAATGTATGTATCATATGTATGTATATCCCTATAAAGAATATAATGTAGTATTATTCAAGAATAATTTAATAAAAAAAATAACTTTCTTAATGCGAAATTACTTTCCCAACTGAAAAATATGAGATTTTCTTTGATTGTAAATATTTTGTGTAGTTTGAATTAAGCTTTATCATTCTTATAAAACTGTTTGTTATAGTGAATAATGTATAAAAATAGTTAAAAATTGTATTTGGGTTTAAAAACGATAAAATTCAAAGAATATTTATGTATGTATTTGTCAAATAATCATCATCATTTTTAGCTGCAATCTCTCTAGACATGCAAGAAAAGCCCCTCTTAATAGCTTCTACTTATGTCTATCCCGTTATATGTAACCTTGTATTATACTTGTTGTATCTATCAGAACACCTATTTGTCTTCTTTTTCGTCTCTTCTTTCAAGCTGTTATTCTGTTATGGACCGTATTCAATGATTTTTTAATTTCTATTTTTTAATGTATTCGATCTGAATCGTTTCAAATTATTTTTCTAATGTTAATGATGTCGTTAGAATTATTGTTAATATCTAATAATAATATAATTGTTGTAATAATTATTTTCATGTTTGTTACAAAATCGTTTCTGTTTAATAAAAAGTAATTTGCTTAAAGTTCTTAGTAAAATATGTATGTGAAGTTTGTACAAATATATAATTTTTAAAAATGCAATGCTTATAATACTGTAAGATTGTTTTTTTTAAAAAAAAATATTTACCTTATATAAAAATAAAAATATTTTTTTTAAAATTTCATTTTATGTTTAATATTATTATTTATGAACTGTTTAAATACTTTTGGTGTGTAATAATATAACACCAGTTAACAACTCTGAGCTGAATATATAAACTACAGTCTATTTCTTTAAAGACGAGATATTTTAGAAGTTATAAAGTTTTAGAAGTTGTGAAAAAGTTTTAATTTACTAACGAGTGTATTTTTTTACAAGTACATTATTCGACAAATAGATCATTAAAATTTATGTTTTATTACACCACATATACATGTACCGGGACGTACAAGAGCGCATTTAAATAATTTTGTACATTGCGTACAAACAATTAAAGTACACTATTTTTGATATTTTTACAATAATCGTTGAGTTTTTTTATGAATATTAGTAATCTTTTATTTTTTTTATCGATGGGTACTGAAATAAATGCGTTATATAAATTAGCATTTAAACAAACTTTTGTTTTTCCAAAAAGTTAATTATACCGGTTTTCCAAATTTAAGTAAATATTTTGTTGATCAACAATGAAATAATAAATTATAAACTGAAATGAATTGTGAATATTTTCTCTCATTTTTTAATTAAAATACAAATTTATAAAAGACGCAATAAAATGGAATTAGAAGAGTAATAAAAATATATACAGTGTTTAGTTACAAACAATTAGTTATATATTTTGTATTGCTTTATATAGTTTTAATTAAACCAGAAGATAAGTTTCACAGAGCGGTGAGATGTAACGTGAAATAAAATACGTATGAAACTTTAGTAAAATGTTAAGTAGGCGTTTCATCTTTGTTATTGTTGTAATTTGGTTTTAAATATCGTTGCATCACTTTTAATTTGATATATGTATATTTTATTCATAAATGCTCTAGTTTTATTATAGTTAAAATTTTTACACAAAAAATGAATTAAACTATAGGCAAAGTAATCTCTAATTTGAAAAGTTATGAAATAGTTTTGTGAATGAATAGTGTGTGTGTATGTATATATATATATATGTAATTGTTCAGAAAAACTAAATTTTTAAATAACTCTAAAATAAGAAATGTAATAATAAACTTTTTTATATTCTAGTCAAGTCATTATTAGTTAATATATTGGGTTGGAATAAAAGTTCGTAGCGTTTTTATGGCGAAATTCAAAGGTAATGTTTACTTATTTGTACACATATTTATTCTAATACGTATGTGCTGTTTTAATCCACCGTCTTTTGTCATCTTTCACGTAGTTTCATAATTTTGTCCTCCCAGAACTTAGCATCTTTCTGGGCGATGATTTGATCGAGATGATTTCTGCAGGATTCTAGGGAAGTGAAGTTTTTCGATTAAGGGAATCCTGTAGGGACAGGAACAAATAGTAATATGCGAAGGTTCAAGATCGTGGGAATATGACGGGTGAGTTAGGACGTCCTAGCCAAATTGCACAAATTTCTTCCGAGTCTGCAAAGAGACGTAATGTCTAGCATTGTCAAAACGATACTCTTCCGATTGGTCAATTCTGAACTATTTTGATCGATTTTCACCTTTAATTAATCCAATTAATCGCAATACTTATCCTTATTTATCGTCTAATTATTTGGGAGAAGCTTGTAATACACAATACCCTTGTAATCCTATTAGATACACAACATCACTTTTTTCGGAAGAAGACCCATTTCTGGAGTGATTTACAGAAGTTCATTTCGTTTTTCCTGAGACCTATTTCTATCCACATTATTGTAGATGAGCCATTTTTGATCACCCGTGATTAATCATTTCAGAAACAGGTCGTTTTGGTTTCTTTTAAGGAGAGAATCTCTGTCAGAAATGTGTTCCATTAAATTTCTTTCAGTTAAAATTATGAGGCGACCAAACATCGTAACGATTCACACATCTGTGTGTCTCCAAATGTCTCACAACACTCGTATGAGACACCTGCAATATCGTTTATGGTTGATTATTTTCAATAAGTATTGTAATTTTGTCATTATCAATAATTGCAGGCCTACCTGAACTTTCTTGATTCTCTAGGTCGAATTTTCTATATCTGAATTGAGAGAACTACTTTCAAACGGTACTACCAGCTACGACACCTTCTCCGTTAACGGCGGATATCTTTTTTGATGTCTCTACAGCGTTTTTTCGTCTCCGGAAATAAAACAGCATCAAATGAAAAAATGAACCTTATATTTCTTCATTTTCAGTTTTAAATTTAACAGGTTTAAAATTTACAAAATTGCACAAAAATAGCAGAGAAAAACGTTGAAATGTTACCTGTCAAAATAATACATATGGAGTCATATCATGCAATCGAGCAGTGCGCAAAACTGCAATTAATATCATCTATTAGAAAGTGCTACAAACATTTATTCCAACCCAATTTAAAGATAAATTACATTGTCTTCCGACTATTCTATTTTTTTGTTTTAAATGCAAGTATTCGTATTTTAAATTCAAAGTATATTTTATTTGTAAATGTCTGTGCAATGAATAAATTGAGAGTGACTTTAAGAGATTATGGTTGAAAAATCTTGCGATTATTGTATGTTGGAATAAGTATTTTATATTTTTTTGCGACAAGTAACCAAATAGATGAAAAGAAATCTTTCTGCCATGAATGCATTTTATTCATTTTTTTTTTATTTTAAAATAAATATTTTGAATATCTGTCCATTCATGAACAATACAAAAAAGAATCGTAAACTGAAATATTGTCATAGTAAATGAAGTAGTATTTAAATGTTGAGTGGTACTTTTCAATTATTATGTTTGAAATATTACAGTTAAAATACAAAAACGTTTTTTTTTTGTTATATGGAAGCTTAAATTTTACAAAAAACATAAAGTAGTAAACTTATTTAACTGTTTACGAACACGAAATTTTCATTACCCATAAACAAAAACTGATACTAAATAATTAATGATTCATCATTCACCACACGGAATTTCTATATCTGAAATAAAGACTTAAAAATTTATTTTTTTTAAAAAAAGATGCAATATTTTTGTTTTTAAATGTAAACCTTTTTTATATTAAAATTTAGATTGTTCAATTTTTGCATTTGAATTAATCCAGTAAATTAACTATTAAATTAGAGTTTAAAAAGTAAGATAATTTATCTGTATTTTTGAAGTTTTATATAAACTGTTTGTGCATTCTAAGTTTTACTTCAATGATTTATTTACTATAAAAACAGCGCGAATGATAATTTAAATATTACATCGAAAATATTCATCCTTATATTTTTTCTGACCTACAACAAACTTGCACAACTGTGATCTACGTAAGGCATATTGAGTAGCTCCAGTGAAGCCATAAAACAGCCATAAGGTCGTAAAACTTCTTACCAAAATTTATACACAAGTCGGGAAAGTTTGAAGGGCTTTAAACTTACCATGTTTACAGATTATGTACTGTAGTATTCTAGGTATGCTTTTTATGTATTATTGTTTTACGCAAGTACTTACAGGTAAATTGAAAATATTTTATGGCGAATTTATTACTGCCTGTGTTATTTTTTGGAGTTGTTTATTGTTTAAAATTGTTTTTATATGTATTATTGAACATAGTTCATTACGAAATATTGAATAACTCTTATAATAAAAATATAAAGTTGTTACATGCATATATAATACACTGTTTTGTGCCTTTTAAATGTTTTATCAAATCGAATAGACTTACACATTTTTTCTCTATCAAATTACTCTGTACAAAAAATGAACATTATAATTTACATTATAATAAAACATTATAATAAAAATACAGAAGAATGTTTTCTATGAATCTTTAAATTTTGAATTCGATTTAAATAGTGTAATTTTAGATCAGTTTTCATATATTGTAAACAAGACTTCAATTAGACCAAGAAAAATTATTCATTTCCAAAATTTTTTATTTAAAGAAATTACAAAATGCTCTTTAACTTCAAGTCTTAATATAGATAGAGGCAAATTTTAGAAAATAGATTCGATGCAATAGCTTTTAATAAGATTAAAATTTAACTTGTGTAAACATTTGTTAAAAGTAATTGAAAAATTATTTTAAGTATGGATGTTTAATATCATGTGTATATATATATATATATATATTCCTATGTAAGTAAGTATACATCTGAACGTGCTTCAAATTTCATTATTATTAAAAGTATAACAGGATTTGATTAAAGCAACAAAAATAAAGTACAGTTATATAAATACTGGACAACTTCATTTATTAGACAGCATATTCTTACTTTATTGCTTTAGTCCCTAATTTACTTCTACAGACATTTGTAGAATCTCACAAGAATCTTCTATTTCAGACATATAGAGCTTTGAAAATTGGTGAGATTACGTTCTTACGATATAGGTGTTTAACAGAAGATTCTTCGGTTATTTATTAGACAAGATACACCCCAATGATGTAGTCATTTAATTGACTTCATGTAAACCGAATCTTATAATAATCCTTGAGTATTTGTTCGTCCCTGAAAATATTCGTTCCCTTTTGTTTACTAGTCTAATATTATTTCGTTCTATACATTAATTGTCATTTCCTTTTTGCCTAATTTGTTTTGATTGTAAAGTAATTTGATGAATAATAATATAAATTTTAAAACGCAGTTTATATTCATAAATAATTCTGTAAAATGAAGATATATTTTCTACGACCTATTTATACATTTGCATGCAATAGTCAAATGTTACAGTTTATTTTAATGTTCGAATGTTTTGTGCTTTTTTAATGACATAAAATTGCATGTTTTATTCATAATTTTATTTTATTTTATAGCTGTGGGTCATATTTTGGATTCACTTGACGACATACATTGTTTACAATCATCAACTACGGAGAAAAAAGAACTTCTAGATCTTCTAGAAGATAGACAACTTCATTCTCTACTTGAGGTTAGTGGAGTTTTTATTACAAAAGAATATTTTGTAATATTTGTATTTATTTCATTGCCAATTTCATTTTTAAGTCATACTTATCAATTAAGCTATCAAGTACATTCTAATTCAATAATTTATTTTTTTATAATAGTTTCTAGACAGACAAGGTTCTCTTATTTCTCTAATAAACTTGATTTCAAAGAAAATGTATTTCTTTGACAAACCAAATAAAATAAATAAGGTTTAATACTAAAACGAAATAATTTCGTAGTTATTATTATTAAACATTAAAAATCGTAATTATATTAATATAGTATCTCCGATACTTATTTGGTTTGTTATTTTATTATTTTAAAACAAAATATTTACAAACGGCCAGTACTTTTATGAGTACCGATTTTTTTATATTTTATTATATATGTATATATATATATATATATATATATATATATATCTGTGTGTATATGTATATATATATGTGTGTGTGTATATATATGTATGTATGTATATATATATATATATATATATGTATATATATATATATATATTAGGTTGGTAGAAAAATAGTTGATTAGAACTTAATTTATATACATTTTTTTGATTTATGTGGTTTTAAGTGACGCAGAACTGCTGATTGACTAACGCTAAACTTTTGTATAAGTTTTCGAATTGTTGTGCGTGGTTCTGATTTAACGAACATCTTCAGTTGGTTATTATGAACTGAAGAAGGACGCCCGCGATCTTCTTCAACTTTAAGGCTTTCATCTCTAGCACGTAATTTTTGGAACCACTATTTACACCATACGTTCTTTAATAATACCCACACCCAAATCATTCTTTAGTTAACGACCAATTTCTGCTGCTTTACCACTCGTTTTGAACCCGTATAAAAAATTGCTCTTATTTGCGTCTTTTCCATCTTTAATTCAGTAGCCCAATTTCAAGAAAAATTAATAATAAAACCAAAATCGTTGTTTCCAAAATACAGACTGAAGAATCCACTTTAAAATATTAACATAAACACGATGAAATAACACTTTCGTTAAAAAAATTAAGGTCAGAATTCAAATAACAAAAACCGGAATTATTTTTTATCAACCTAATATGTATGTAGTCTTAACTAAAGAATATTTGATTTTCTAAAATTATTTTTTTAAATATACGTATATGTTGTTGATATTTTTGAAGTATGTAATTTTATATACTTAAAGTAAATCTTTAGGATTTCAGACATTTTATTTGACAATAGAAAATTCTTAAGCATGTTTTTTATTGTGGCTACGCTGTAGTAAGGAAATGTTACTTGTTGTTATATAGTTATCTTCAAACGCAACTTCCAAATGACACCATCTGGTAACATAAACAAAAGAAATTATTACATAGCACTGCAAAAATTGCGCTTAAGAAATCGTGTAACTCATTCTTGAACGCTTTTATATTCAGTCTAATTATGTTTTTGGCGAAGCGTGTTTTCCAGAATGCAAAATGGTTCTCTTTAATTTACTTATTGATTTTTAGTTAATCTGTTTTTCATACAAATTATAAACATTTATTTGTTACTTTTTAATAGAAGTTGATGTTTAATTTTGATATGAATATTTTTTTAATATTAATATGAGAAATTATTTATATACATTATATATTATGCACATATATAATACATATGTAGATATATATATATATATATATATATATATATATATATATATATGTATGTATGTATGTATGTATGTATATTCACGATTTTTATGATAATAAAGACATATCGTTTTATTTTAATAATAATTTAAGCCTTTAAAATAATTTTATTCATATTTTCTTCCTTTGAATTATTTAATATTTAACACTGTCAGGAATCATTGGCATCGAAAACATTGATTAAATTTATTGCGACTGCTTTGATTGATGTTCTTGATTAATAGTTCGTGAGATTGATTTCAGTATGTATATTTTGTGCGATATTATTCATAGCATTTTGAAGTTTTTCGCAAAATAACAGATTAACATTATACTATATTTCAGTTTAGTAAATCGTATAATATTTGAATAAAATTGCATCATATTTTAGTAAAATAATTTGCATCCCATTGCCTTAAATGGAAAGATTTTATATAATAATAGTGTTTTGTAGAAGTGTGAACGGAAAATTATTTTTATTAGAAAATCATTATATAAATTATTTTTCATGATACAAAGCGTACATATGACTAAAGCATTACATTAAATTTATTATATATTACAATGATATTACAGTCTGGTCCGTGTATTATTATCTTATATTAAAGTTATTTTTAAAATATTGTTGAAATCTTATGCAAATGAATATTTCTAGAGTTCTATAAAAAGTTTCTATATGGTTATTTAATTTCTATAAAATGTCTTGTGTTATCTATTAAAAATAGACGACCGAATGTAAATATATTACAAGAAATTGTCTAAAGAAATGTATTACATGATGTTAGTAAATGATCGTATGTATATGAAGATACATTATTTAACCTAATTATATGTGTATATATATATATATATATATATATATATATATATATATATATATATATATATATATATATATATATATATATAATGTACTTTGTAAATTCAACAATATTCTGTAGTTTTATTATTCATTAATCTCTTTTTGTTGAACGTGATCATAAGTTGTGCTGGTTAATTAACTAAACTTATTTTGATCATATAATGAACTAAAAATAAATATAAACTTGTGTGTTAACTGTGCTGAAAATCCGTACGCTTTTAATAAATTAGTGCCTTGACAAATTAATCACAGTTTCAACAACTACAAAATACCAACAAACGAGTAAGTGATGTGTGTGATTATATCATCAAACAGCATCAGCGAGTCCCGTTTCGTATCTTATGTAGCAAAGGTCAGAAATCCATTGTATAAAAGCTGATATTCTGCTAAGTCCATCAATATTCAACGCTCTTATGTTCGTTTACGTTGTCACGAGTAGGAAACGAAATGTTCGGAACGCTTGACTAGTAGGTACGTTTTATAATACGTTCATTAGCTCTTAGGAAGGTCGTGGAAACACATCTTTATTCCTTTTCCGTTTCCATTCAATGAGATTGTTTGTAGTTTTGTCAGATTTTCAAAATACATTTAGAATGAGGTTTTGATAATCTGAATAATCTTTTTTCTATATTATTTTTCTCCTGGGATCTTTAAGTAGCGCTTTCAATATAAATTTGATTTTCTTTAATTCGAGGTATTTTACTTCCAGTTTAATCCATTGATTTGTTTTATTCATTTACATTTGAAAATGATTTCTTAATTTTTCACTTTTTTAGTGCTATACTTATTATTGAATGTTTTTAAATCAAAATAGTTAACTAATATATAAAATAAATATTAAGATAAATATTTTAAATATTTGCATTACATGTATATATCAATTATAATAATTTGAATTTAATGTTAATCAACTAACTATTTTTGAAACATAAATATTTGATTGTTTATTGTGAAAACCTCTTTAAAAACAGTTATTTTTATATTAATAAGGCTCTGTGTGGCAGTGTTGTTTGATAAACTGAATTAAATGATTATTTTATGTATTATGCTCTTTTTTATAGAAATTTTGATTTAAATAACAAAAGATCAACTAATCAATATATTTAATTTAAAAATTCGTTATTGTAGGTTATTTTTTGTTGTACTGCATATTTATACATGTAAAAAAATATAAGAACACTATCGAAGTTTCGAATTTTCTCTAAAAGAGAATTCATGAATTTAAATTTTAAATATTCAGTAATATATTTAAATCTGTTTGAAAACAGTTTTGTATATAACGAAATACGATTTATAGGTTTGAATACTGTACCGATTTCTCCGAACACATGTAAATAATTTATTTTTCTTATATTTGATTATGTTGAATAATTGATGCGATTCGTTTCTTTGCCAAGTGCTGCTTGTATGAACTTTATTGAGCACACGCCTCGTAATTGTTTTTAAGTGTTAAATATCACATATACTGAATAGTGCGAATTACAAACAGTTTTATACTTATATTAAAGTAATGTGATTTTTTTTGTTTTTTTTGTACAAAACTTTTCTTTTCTCATATAAAACTAAATACGCTTTTCAAGAATTTTTTTCAAAAAAGTATTTTATGAAGATATTACATATTTATTACGTTATATTTCTATACGTTTTACATATTTTTTTTGACTTAAAAGAATTTAATGTCACTATACAAAGATAATAATAATATGTAAATTTATTTGTATTTTCAAGAAAAAAAATTAATATATTCTCAAAAAAGAGAAAAATAGTAGTATACACTTTTAAAAATAAAAATCACGAGAGTACAATTAAAAAGTAATTAATGAAAAACAACATATATCTTTATAATTAAATATTATTTAAAATTAAGTATAGAAATAGTAAAATATCAAACTATGAAACTTTATTATAGAAGTGTTGTCTTTTGTATTTATTTTCGTATTTATAAAAAAAATGATTATTTATTTATATATATATATATATATATATATATATATATATATATATATATATATATATATATATATCTATATATATATCTATATATATATATATAAACACCCATATATATATACATGTACATATATTTATATGTATTGTTCATATTTCAAAGTTAATTATTCTCTTGTTGATTTATATTACTTACGTGTGAATTATTGAACG